>JBCNJP010000009.1:28813368-29054011 GCA_039602395.1 Deinandra increscens subsp. villosa
TAGCCAACACCAGTTTTCACATACATCCCTCCCATCCATAGTTTCTCAGCCTTCTTATTTGCAGTTAAAAACTTATCATAGGTGAACAAAGCATCTTTCAGTTTTATTTCAAAAACATCAACCTCAGCCTTAGCTTCTTTGGTTTCTTTCCTTGATTTTTCAAGTTTTGACAACAAATCATCCAAATGTGTTTCAAGAATGGAGTTGGTTTGCTTTAACTGTTCAAATTCTTTGTTTAAGTTGTCAATCTTAGCAATGTAAGATGACCCAGTTTTCTTAAAGCATTCCTTTAACTCATTTAAGTTTGAAACTTCATCAATCAGGTCTGCGTTGTGATTTCTGTACTTTGTCACTTGTTCAATACAGGCAGATCTACATAAGTTTTCTAGAACTTTTTCAGGAATTGAATTTACCTGATCAGAAGGGGAATCTTGTTTGGCCATCAAAGCATGGTTAATTGGTTCGAACTCAGCTAGGAAGTCTCCCCATTCGACACATTCAGTTTGGTTTGCCACGGCAGCAACCACATTCTGATGGGTTTGACTTCCTGCTGGTTTTGGTTGGGTGGGTTGTTGTCCTGAACTATGAGTAGAGTTGTTGCTTCAATTTTTGTGGTTATTTCCACCATGATTCTTCATCTGAGTTTGACCTTGATTCTATCCTTTCCTTCTTGGTTGTAGGCACTCTCTTGCAAAGTAACCAAGTTGGTGACAGTTATAGCATTTGACCTTGCTTTTGTCTAACCCAATATGAGCACCTTTTGCTCCTTTGTAAGTTCTACTAGTTCTTTTGTAGAATCTTTGGGCTCTAATAGACACCATAGCAAGTTGGGTAAAAAATATCAATTTCTTCTAAGTCATCATCACCTATACATTCTAAGTCTTCACGAATGAAGCCTTGGTATGAGTCAGTTGCTACATAAGCATTGTGAGAGTTATCAAAAGAATTTGAAAAGCTCTCTTAACACCTTGGTGTCTCAGGGAAACTGACTATAGGTGACTGGTAAGAAGATGAATTTGAAGATCTTTGGTTATGAAAATCAGTAGTTACTAGAGCAGTTGAAAACAGCTGAGTTGATTCAGAATATGAGTTTTGCTTAAGATTTAATTCCATTTCATAATCACTGAGTATGCCATGAAGTTCACTAAGCCTCATATTTTTCAAAATTTTACATTCTCTTATGCTTACAGTGTAATTTGTCCACACAGAAGGCAGAGAACGTAAAAAGTTTCTGTTTACATCAACCTGATCTAGTTTTACATCTACTTTTTGCAGTTCATTAAGTAAGGAAACAAATCTTAGGTACTGATTGGTCAAAGATTCACTAGATTTGTAAGTAAAGTTCTCATATTTTTGTTTTAAACATCTTTCTTGTTTTCCTTAACCTAACTGGTTCCTTCATACATTTCACTTAAAGCATTCCACAGGCTATGTGCAGCTTTGTAACCCTTAAACCCACTTAGAATGGAGTTGGGAAGTGTAGCCTGTAGAGTCCAATATGCCTTATAGTCAAATTCGAGAGCAGCATAGTCAAATTCAACATATTTTCTAAAGGTTTTGGTATTTTGACTTCAGGGTCATCAGCTGATGGAACTGTGGGAGAATAAGAACCTTCAGTCAAGGATTTCCATATACGGCGATCTAAGATCCTAACAAAACCTTTCATCCTGAGTTCCCAGGTACCAAAGTCATCAGGAGTGAACATTGGCGGTTTGTTAGCACTACCATTTGAAGATCCCAGACTGAGTTCATTCATGTTGAAAAACTTTTGAAAGACAAGAACAACAAAGCTTGTAAAGTAAACAAGTAGAGTATCAAGCACTAGAAGTCTTCAAAGTGGGAGCCAAAGCTCTGATACCACTTAACAAGAAAACCTCTACTTGTAAATATAACCCTGCGGAATTAAAGTTATATTTCACTTTACTTAAGCAAATTTAGTTATCTTGTGTAATGTAAGTGTTTGATTGCATAAGGATAGTAACAAGGAAGTAAGAAATACTCGGCACTATTTGCATTAACTCAAGTTTACACTATTACAAGTTGATCGAGAACTGTGTGTAAAACTGAAAGCTAACTAAGCTATATATAGTGCTGATGAGATCAATGATAGCTATTGATCTCAAACGATTTAATCTAAACCGTTAAACAAAAGTAAAATACAAACTACCAAAAGAATAATCTTCGACATATGGAATATCTTGCCTGTGATCAGCAACATACAACTTTAGGAGAGCGGCTTTGATAGATTTGGAAGAAACCGAGAAGCTTTTGCAGGATTAGACGACTGAAAAGACTTCTCAGGAAAAGTCTGGTTGAACTCATTATCTGGTGGATAATCTAGTTCACCCAGAATATTCGCTATGATGCAAAATGGCTGCTTTCGATTGAACTGCCAGTTCCGCTTGAACTAGAGACTTCCGCTCAAACATCAACTTCAGCCGGAACTGCTCAAAATTGGCTTTCAGCCGGAAATCTTCAAAGAGATATTCCTTACAAAACATAATGATTAAACATAATGATTAAACATAATGATTAAACATAATTCCTCATTCGATTATCAATCATGGGTTTCGGGTTACAAAATGGATCGAATCGGATAACCGAAAAATCAGAGATGTTACATTCTCCCCTACTTTAGGAAATTTCGTCCGGAAATTAAAATTGAAGAAGACTGAACGAACAACTGAGGATATTTATCTTTCATCTGGTCCTCATGCTCCTAGGTGAACTCTGGTCCACGCTTTGACTCCCAACGAACAATCACGATCGGTATTCGGTTGCGCTTGAGTTGTTTAACTTCATGATCCATGATCTCAATGGGCCTCTCGACGAAATGCATAGACTAATCAATCTAAACATCCTCAAGTGGAACATGGAGGTTCTCATCAGCCAAACACTTGCGAAGGATCGAAACATGAAATATAGGGTGTACATTAGCCAACTCAGGAGGAAGATCGAGACGGTACGGCACACGTAACGAGGCACTAGTTTCCCTTTCTTGCCAAATCGGACAACACCTTTCCAAGGAGATACCTTTAAAAGGACCAAGTCACCCTCTTCGTCGTTTATCAGCATAACTCTTCTGACAACTCCTAGCAGCGAGCAAATGATCGCGAATCTGAGAGATTTTATCGGTCGTCTCTTGGATCAGTTTGGGACCGGTGATTTGTGTTTCACCGACCTCGCTCCAACATATAGGTGACCGAAATTTGCGACCATAAAGGGCTTCGAACGGCGCCATACCAATGCTCGAATGATAGCTATTGTTATAAGAAAACTTGATGAGTGGTAAAAGAGTATCCCAACTTCCACCGAAATCGATGACACAAGCACGAAGCATATCCTTGAGAGTCTGAATGGTGCGCTCAGACTGACCATCAGTCTGAGGGTGAAAGGCTGTGTTGAGATCCAAGCAGGTTCCCAAAGAAGCTTGAAGAGATTGCCAAAAATGTGAGGTAAAACGACCGTCACGATCAGAAATGATAGTCAAGGGAGTACCATGACGTTTAACGATCTCATTCACATAAAGTTTACCCAACTTATCAGCCTTATCCTTCTCGTTGATTGCAAGAAAGTGAGCAGATTTGGTCAAACGATCAACAATGACCCAAATGCTATCGTGACCTCCGGGAGACTTTGGAAGTGTCGTGATGAAGTCCATTGAGATGGCCTCCCACTTCCAAACTGGAATTCTCGGTTGCTCAAGTAAACCGGAGGGTCGCTGGTGCTCGGCCTTGACCTTTAAGCACGTAAGACACTTTTCTACATAGAGAGCAATGTCCTTCTTCATGTCGGGCCACCAATAGAGTCTGCGGAGGTCAAAGTACAATTTATCCGAACCGGGATAAACCGAATAACGAGACTTGTGAGCCTCGTTCATGATGAATGCCTGAAGATCGTCTCGGTCAGGAATCCAGAGACAATCCATAAAATAAAGAACGCCATCAGATTTAGTTTCAAGCTGAAGCTCGACACCACAAGATAGTTCCTCATGCAAGTAACCACCTTCAACTGAGGCACGCTGAGCAACAAGGATGCGAGATTTGAGATTAGAACGATGAAGAGAACCCCGAAATAAAAATGGCCTAACATGCTCCTTACGACTGATTGTATCGGCCACGATGTTTGCTTTTCCCGGATGGTAGCGAATCTCGCAGTCGTGGTAACTTAGGAGCTCAACCGAACGTCGCTGGCGCATATTGAGTTCTTTTTTGTTGAAAATATGCTGAAGGCTTTTGTGATCGGTATAGATCACACACTCGGTGCCGTAAAGGTAATGCCTCTAGATTTTTAAAGCAAACACGACCACTCCAAGCTTAAGATCATGCGTCGTGTAATTTTTCTCGTTCTTCTTAAGTTGCCTCGATCCATATGTGATTACCTTTCCTCGTTGCATAAGAACGCAACCGAGGCCCTGATGAGAAGCATCACAATAGACCACAAAATCGTCTGTTCCATCAGGAAGAGTTAAGATGGGAGCTTCACACAACATCTGCTTGAGTGTCTGAAATGCGATTTCTTGAGCGGCACCCCATTTGAAGGGTTGATTTTTCTGAGTCAAAGCAATAAGAGGCACAACAATACGGGAGAAATTAGCAATGAATTATCGATAATAGCCCGCTAACCCAAGGAACGAGCGGACTTCGGTAGGTGAAGTAGGGGTACACCAACTCCTAACAGCTTCGATTTTGGCAGGATCGACATGGATACCCTTGTCATTAACAATGTGCCCCAAAAATTGAACCTCTTTTAACAAAAATTCACACTTAGAGAATTTGGCGTAAAGCTGCTCTTTCTTTAGAAGCTCGAGCACAAGACGCAGGTGAGATTCATTATCGGATTTAGACTTTGAATAAATCAGGATATCGTCAATGAAGACGATGACAAATTTATCAAGATAGGGTTTACAAACACAATTCATGAGATCCATGAATATAGCAGGGGTGTTTGTCAACCCGAAAGGCATGATGGTGAACTCAAATTGACCATAGCGAGTACGAAAGCAGTCTTGTGAACATCTTCCTTAGCGACACGAAGCTGATGATAGCCATGTAAGGGTCGATTTTAAGAGGCTTATACATTAGAATAATGGGCTAGATAGTTGATATTAAATGGGCTTGGGTTGGGCCGAATTTAGAGCTTGTATGTGGAGGTTGTGTGATTCTATAAATACAACCTCCTGGATTCTTAGAAGGTGTTGGCCATTTCCAAAGAGACCAAAGAGCAGAGAGAATTTGAGATTCTCTAAGAGGTGTACCAGACAATTGTAATCGTGTGCATCCTTAATGAAGGTTTAAGTATTTCGTTTATCTTTGTTTTTATAATATTTTCTAAATTCTCCATCTCTATTCTTGAATCCAACGATTACTTGGATTCCGCACTCGTAATCGTTGTGTGATATCGTGTTTGGACCGTGATTCGGGACTTACAATTGGTTCCAGAGCCAAGAAACGTGTGTTTCGTGGCTCGTACGATATCTCGATTCAAGTTTCTCACGATGTTTGTGGAGTTTTCTTGATTTCTACAGGTTTACGATTCACCTTCAAGGATTTTCGATTCTGGACAAAGGTTCTCGTTTTGTCCAGTAGATTTCGATTGAGGGAAAAAAAGGAGAGAAGAATTTCGTTCAAATTGTGTCCTAAAATAAAGTGTTGACTAACTTGCTCTGCAATTTTTCATTTCTGTCTACGGATATTCGATCCTTTCAACACGTTTTCGATCAAGCTGAGTTTTACGATCGTCCGGTGGTTTACGTTCATAATAGGTTCACGATCGGGATTGACTTTGTCTTGCTGATCAAGTTTGCGTGTCGTGTTTAATGATTTACGATCGTATAGATTTCCGATCGTGAAAGATTTACGTTCCTTTGGAGTATCCCGATTTTCTGGTGGTTTCTGATCATGAAGCAGATTCTCGATCGCATTCAATTCTTGTGATCTCATTGTCGGATCTCGATCGAATCAGGAGTTTTACGTTCGTTGGAAGGCATACGATTGTGTTGGAGATTTACGATTGATACTTGGTTTTCGATCGTGCAGAAGATTCCCGATCAAGTTCCAAGTTCTCGTTTGTGTTGGTTCTCGTTTGATAAGAGCTTTACAATCAGCTGTGATTTCCGATTGATTTAAGGTTTGCGAGTGTGATCGGATTTGCGTTTCGATTGGTTTTCGATCTTAAAGTGTAGTCTCAGCCCAATCAATCGGAGTTGCAGGTCCCTGTTAACAAAGAAATTTAACGTACGTATTTAAAAAGGTAAAGAAGGAGATAATTCTTATTAGGCTTTCACCATCGGAACAATATTCTACATAAATTGCTTTTGCAATTTAAAGTTCAAACAAATTACGTTTGTGCTATTTTATTTAATTGAAACGTGTGGTTCACATCGATCGTTTTTTTGAAGCTGTTAACGGCCACTCAATTTAAGTTGGTGCAAATTTATTTTGACGGGTTTTTGATCATTGAGTTTTTCTGGACCTCGTAGTGTAATTTGTTCAAAGTGTTTCGAGGCTGCTGAGGTTTCGGTTTTCAGAGAGTTTTCGACTGAACAGAAGGTTTTTTCGTCGAGTTGATAAAATTTAGTGGTTCTTGGTTAAAAAGGGGGGGTTTTCGATCATGCAAGGTGTTTACGGTCTGACTGTTGGTTTTCTGTTGGATTACGTTTTTCAGGCGTTTCATATTGTCAGTTAAAAAATGAGTTCAGATACATCTTCATCTCAGGAATGTACTAATCCTACTCATCCTCCTCGTTTGATCTCTCGTGACAACTTTCAAGATTGGAAATGTGGCATAAGAAACCATCTTAAATATGTGGAGTTGTGGAGATCCGTGTTGGATGGTCCTTTCCAGCCGATACATTTTACAGGACCTAAAAGATGGGAATCTAAAACTGAGAATGAATTTTCTAATAATGATAGGGAAAGAATTAAAAAAGATAAAGAGTCCTACGCAACTATCAACATGGCCTTATCTCCAGAAATTGCTCATGAATTCAGAAAATGCCAATCTGTTGAAGCTCTCTGGAATGCTTTGTGCAAAGCTTCAGAAATGAGGATGATGAAAAGATCAAGAAACTTACAATTGTTGTTGAAGTTGATGAGACTGAAACGTCGATATGTTCTAACCCTTCTTGTGCTCGATTAATTAAAAATTTGAGAGAAATTCGTATAAATCATGAATTGCTATTGTTTGATGCTGAGTGTGCTAAGAGTTCATTTAAGGGTAGATTTTTTAAGAGCAAAGGGAAGGTGAAAGCCCAGAAAGAAGATATACAAAAATATCACGATCTTGCCACTGAAAAGTCTATCTTATATGATCGCTCCAAGATAGAAGTATCTGAGTTGAAACAACAGCTGGATGATTTACAACACAAATATGATGAACTGCTGGTTAAGTATGATACCCATCAACTCAGAAATAAACGTATGTTGGATGCTGGTAAATCATTATCTTATGCCATTGTGATAGGACAGGTTGGAAAAGATAAATCTGGGCAGGGAACAAAAAAATCCAAGGGTCTAAATAGCATTATTCCTTCACCAGTTCCGAGAGATATAGTGGGACTGTTAATCGATTAAAATCAAGTGGATAGATCTGGGTCTGGATATAAAGAAGCTGCTCCTCCAGTTGATAGCGTCTTGGTCGGGACGACGCCAATGACCCAAGAAGAATTAGACAATGAGTCAACCATGACTTATGGCAAACGATCAGCTAAAGATACTACTGAAACTGAAAGTGATGAAAGGGGTGCATCTGAAGTGACTATTGAGGATGTGTCCAATGATGATGCTGAGTGCCAAAATTACAACAGTTGTCATAACTCCATCTGAAGGTGCAGATTCAGGTTTAAAGGGAGTTACTGATGGGAAACAAGAAAAGGTGAAAGCTCATGTTGCTGAGAAGAAGTTGAAAAAGTATCTCAAAATTGATACTGTTTATTCTAAGGTTGTTGATGAAGTGAAACGGGAGAAGGTGATTATGATAACAAAGCCTGAGGGGAAGATATTTATGACTTCTGGATCCATGTTTGATCAAGAGCGAGGTTATGGATATGAGCTACCCTCATTTGCCTCCAAATTCAAAGGCTTAGGATCATCCAGTGATGCATCTTCAAGTGAAATTAAAGTTGAGAAGCCCAAAATCGTCATCAAGCCACCATGTGTGATGCCTGTAGTTGGGGTCAAAGATAAGAAGCTCAAGGGAGTGGCTGTATCTCCTATCTCTTCATGTGGTTCATGCAGTTCCAAGTGGAGAAATGGTGCTTCCACATCAAAGAATACTGCGAGCACAGGGATTGCAAAGACCAACACTCCTCAAGCTTCTAGGAACCAGAGAAGAGTCAATACTGGATCCTCCTACATCTCAAAGAACCAGACACAAGGCTATACTGCTCTCCATCAGCCGAAGAAGACCAATGGTCACACGTCTGACGTCTACCCAAAGAAGCAGACTTGCTTCAATTGTGGCAATCCTGGTCACATTGTCTGAAACTGTCTCCATCGCCCCTATGAGCCCTACTATCCGCAGGGTCAAAGGGTGTCATCTCAGGATTCTATTAAGTCTAAGCCAATGAAGGTGCAACCACCTAAGGCAATGAAGACTGTCTGATACGGATTCGTACAAGCGGGTGAAGATAACCTAGGCTAAAACCTAGCGGCGAAGACGCTTGGCCAACCAAGTCGTCGACGACGGTGTGATATCCGGCCAACCGGAACTATCGGTGAACAAAACCTGTTCAACAAGAAAATACTTTTCTTTAATAAAAATCAACTCTCTAAAAACGATTATAAAGAGTTCTTTAAATAGACAGAATAATAAAAGGAAACCTAATGAGACTAGGAAACCAAATACTAATAAAATAAAGTTTAAATAATAAAATTAAATTAAATAAAAGATAGATTAGGAATCAAGTAACCCTATTGGGCTTGGATTCCCTGGGTTGCGATCGGGTCCTAATACGGATCAACCGGATCCGTATCATCCTCCCCTTCTTTGAAAAACTCGTCCTCGAGTTTTAACATCGGACCAAAACCACCCTGATCAAACGGAACATATCGATGTTTTTCGCTCGACACTGCTACGACCAAGACCGTACGAATAACTCTTCAAGTCTATCTTCACATGTAGCTCGAGTTGGTCTCAAGCGAACACCATTTGACCACGCGGGTCCCGGGTCTATTGGGCTATTTGATCCTCCCACATCCTTCTCCCTCTCCCCCTCTTCAAAAAAGACTCGTCCTCGAGTCTTGAGAACGTCGAAAAAATCAAAGTTGTTCTTAGGACGGACATCACGTTTAGTCAACACACCATTACCATTGAGAACTTGATCTTCATGCACAAAAACATTCTTCGAATTTGAAAATCTCAATTTTAATAACCCAAATTTGATGGTCATCCAAAAATATTCAAATTGGTTACTATTGTTTTTTCTATGATCCCAATTGATTTTCATTTCCTTATGAAATAAACGCCAAAAACCACAGCTAACAAAAAGAGAGTTAACCAAAACTAGGGATGGCAATGGGTCGGGTATGGGTCGGGTATTAATAATCCCAGTCCCATACCCGAAATAAAAAATGCATCCCATACCCGGCCCATTACCCGTCGGGTATCTATCGGGTAATTACCCATCGGGTATCGGGTAAACCCACGGGTATCTGGTATACCCATTAGATTGTTAAAAAAAGCTCGTTTGGATTTTAATGTTGATAAATACACAATAAAAAACATCAAATCTAAAATATATAATGTTTCAGGAATATAATTCCAAAATGAGTTATTGTCCGCTTTCATATATTCAAAATACATATAAAGATATACGTTCATTTTCTAAACGAAGACATTAGTTGCTTCAACTTTTTATGGATCTACATGTTATGTTGATTTGTCATGTCATTCTTACAAAAAAAAATAATAATAATAAACCATCGCTAAAATAAAAAAAATATAATATTTAGGACTTGGAATACATGTACCTCGTAACAATTTTCATAGTCACGCTCAATCGTTTTATCAAAATAGATATGTAGGACTTGAAATAAGTTACTAAGTTTACAAGAAAATAAAACAAAATTAATATATAAAACTAATGAAAAAAACTTGTATAAGAAAACTAAAACAATATATATATATATATATATATATATATATATATATATATATTTGAAATATTTCGGGTATTGTTTCGGGTATTTCGGGCCGGGTATCAGGTGGGTATCAACAAATCCCATGCCCGTACCCGAACCCGAATTTTTTTTATTTATCAATTCCATACCCGGTCCCATACCCGAAAATTCTGGCCTATACCCGGCCCGGATGACTCGGGTTTCGGGTATATCCGTCGGGTCTGGGCTTTTTTGCAATCCCTAACCAAAACTTGGGGTGGTATAGTTGATTCAAAAAAATTATATCTAATGATGCCATAAAAATTAGCCATAAATCTTGCATCTGACGTCATTAATTTAATCGCAAACTCGAAGCAGATAGAACTTACGTGCATCAAAAAATTATTCAAACCGCCCATGTCGAACGATTCATTACCTTTCGGGGCAAGATTGTACTCGGGTGGAGGCGGAGCATTAGTTGCTGCAATGGCGGACACGGAGGGCGTGGAAACAGATTGCGCGGACGGGAAAATAGACCTGATCTATAGCCGTTGCCTCCGACGGCGAATCTACGATGATTTCTTCGATGATCCGACATGGCTCTGATGCCACTTGATACGGATTCGTACAAGCGGGTGAAGATAACCTAGGCTAAAACCTAGCGGCGAAGACGCTTGGCCAACCAAGTCGCCGACGACTGTGTAATATCCGGCCAACCAGAACTATCGGTGAACAAAACCTGTTCAACAAGAAAATACTTTTCTTTATTAAAATCAACTCTCTAAAAAGGATTACAAAGAGTTCTTTAAATAGACAAAATAATAAAAGGAAACCTAATGAGACTAGGAAACCAAATACTAATAAAATAAAGTTTAAATAATAAAATTAAATTAAATAAAAGATGGATTAGGAATCAAGAAACCCTATTGGGCTTGGATTCCCTGGGTTGCGATCGGGTCCTAATACGGATCAACCGGATCCGTATCACTGTCACTCCTAAGGTTAAACCCTCTGATCAATATTGGGGTGTTGCCAAAGAACAACGAAAATGTTCAAATCAAAATAACAGTTTTCCAAGTTACAAAAGTTTTCAGAAACAGGTGAAGAAATCAATTTCAAAACAACAAAAGTTTGAAAAAATAATCATAACCGGATTAACTGGAATCTCAGTTAATTATTGGAATTTATCCGTTAAATCTCTCGGAGAGCCGTTTCTTGACGAAAATGGATGAAACTTTTCACATCGCGCCGTTTTCCCCAGATAATTAAGAAATCTTCACGAAATATTATTCCGAGCTCGTTTTTCTTCAACCAAAATTACGAAGACTCCGGTTATGATTATTTTTTCGCTCGGGATCTCAAATTTTCTCTGATTTGACACTTATCTTTATTTTCGCATCCAACCCAGTCACGTGGAACACAAGATTTATTTATGGATCATTCTCAACTGTCAGCATCCGGCTTCCGGTCTTTCGCGAGATTGTCCAATTTCAAGATTGTTTATCTGGTTTCTCTAGGCAACCGATCGCGACTGTTCGACTCTTCGCATCAGATATTTACGCTTCCGACTGGATGTTTTTGGAGAGATTTAGAGAAATAAGAGGAATTATTATGGATTTGGATATCGGGTCGATTATTCGGAGTTGGAGAATTTTCAGTGTTTGATTGGTTTATCTGATTCAGTTTTTTTGCGGTTATGACTCCGATGTTCAGCATTTTCTCAGTATTGTACCCGACGTGTGAACCGAGTGAGTGGAACACTTGGATCTCGACTGGAGCAACGAGAACAGAAGAAGCTTATTCAGAGGGGGAATTTCTATGATATATTGTCTCCGGTTTATCAGTTTCTCATTGAAGATGTACGGCAGGGCGATTCTTCAATAGTTGAACAGATTTGAAAGCATCGGTCAAGCGGGAATTGTTGGAACTAAAATCTATGTGACTAACGCCATCAAATGTGTTTACCGAAGCATTCGACTGAAGAATCCATGTGAAATGATTCAGAGACGCGGGTTGTGATGCTCAAGGCTTACAGTTTGGACCGAAGACCGTTTTCCGGAAAAGTCAACAGTTCGGGTCAACGGTCAACGTAAAAGTCAACGGAAGATCGGTTCGAGCGAGTCAAGCTTCGTATTAATTAAATCAACTTTGATTTAATTAATATTTATGTTTATTTCATTTACTTGTAATTCTGTTATGTTGTTATGTTTTTCTGTTGTTAGTCACCCTCACTATATATATAGTGAGGGTGCCCCATTCATTTAGAAGAGAGTCTTAGAAAGAGTCTCCAAATGGATGGATGATGACTCTTTAGGATGTTGGGTCTTCCATTCTAGAGAGAGAGAGAGAGTGAGTCATGAATTTCTAGAGAGAAAGTGTTGTCATGATTTCTTGATTGTAATCATTCGATTAATGAAATCATTTGACTTGTTCATCATCTCTCTTATGTTTGATTATTCTTGATTCTTCATCATCTTCATCTTTTTTGGGGTTTTCGAATCTGAACCTCGTTCTTCTTCAAGATCAGGATTCTTGATGTGAGAATCGGTCCTGACAATAATTCTTTGCACATAAGATGTCACACCCCCAAAAATCCCACGCGCGATAACGCGCCGCAGGGAGCGTGACAAACCAGGATCGCCGTCCATTAGTTACACTAAACGACCAATAATTAATAAAAACGTTTCATATTTCATTAAAATATAAAATCAGAGTTTTACAAATACGGAAGCGTAAATACAATAAAAGTATTTATGTAAAATCTTTGTCACCCAAGGTGACGTGGCTTGTTCAAAGGCATTAAAAGTGTTTCAAGACTCATGCATGCGTACTCGTGATACTCGAACCTCCGCAACCTAAGAAATAACATGCTAAAAAGTGTCAACACAAAGGTTGGTGAGTTCACAGGTTTATCAGTTGAAAAATAGTTCAGTTTCAGTTTAAGACTGATTGTTCAACAACAATCAAGTTGAGTTTATGATTGACTATTCAACAATAGTCAAGTTGAGTTTAAGATTGACTATTCAACAATAGTCAAGTTGAGTTTAAGTTTGACTATTCAACAATAGTCAAGTTGTAAGAGCATAATCACTAATATATATCGAATAGCTAGCTAGGCTATATATATGAAACTTCGCACGTTGATGGTCACCGAAGCTAACAGTTGTTCATAGTTTGCCTTGTTATGTTTAGGACGAATATAACACCCGTTCGATATCTAATTGTGCCAGCGCGACTGGCCCGGGTGGGGTTTGTCAGACCCAGTAGTACTACAATATATTTCCCGCTATCGTCATTAATACTAACGGTACCATAGGAAGGACTTTGTTGTATAGTGTGCTACAAGTACTTCGAGTGATATATAAAAGTCTAATTATCTCAGTTGTATAAATTATGCATGTTAATCTCCCCCAAAAGGATTAAAACAGTAAAAATGGGGCCGTGAAACTCACCTTTGGGTGAATAGAAATTCCAGATAATTCAACCATAGCAAATATAGCAAATAACAGCTTGTTCCACCAAACACCTAATGAGCATGATAATATAAGTGTGTGCATTCGACTAAAAACGACTAAGCCTAGTGTAAACGACGAAACAAATGATCGTGGAGTCTAGAACATGTCGAGGATGGCATGCTTGCCAAAACCGAGCAATTACCGAAATGACGCGAAAAATATATTATATACGAATAATATATATTTTCTAAATTCAAGGGTCAAAATAATTATATTTATATAAAATATACAAACCAAACCGGCAAAGCAAAGTTAATAACGAGTTTATAAACCGAGTTACATACATTTAAAAGTTCAGATGAAATATCTAATTCGTTTCATTATACCAATGATATATGTTTATATATTAATTTACGTAATATATATATATTTTATCTTTTATATAAAAACCCATAAATTTTAAATCAATATATACATATTAGAACTATATTTAGATTTAAAAAGACATGTTAGACATGTTTACAATTCAAAAGATGGTTTACGGGGTTTAATAGCCCAAGTTATATTTCTACGCGTTTAAACATTCCTAAGAAATCGTTTTAAACAAGTTTTAGATGGCTAAAATGTATGGAATAGCAAAATTAAAGAAAGAGGAGAAAGGTGAGGTCGC
The DNA here is from genome assembly GCA_039602395.1 of Deinandra increscens subsp. villosa. Classification (NCBI taxonomy): domain Eukaryota; kingdom Viridiplantae; phylum Streptophyta; class Magnoliopsida; order Asterales; family Asteraceae; genus Deinandra; species Deinandra increscens. Next base: position 28,827,594 of record JBCNJP010000009.1, read on the forward strand.
CCGGGATCGAACACACGACCTCTCGCCCCAAACACCATGCCATAACCGCTGGGGCGGGTCTTCTGATTGATAATATGGTGGATCTAAATCCTTTTATCTAACAGCAGCGAGCCAAACAGGGGTCACAAAGCAAAACAGAAAACGAAAGGAGTGACCCGGGTTTCGAACTCGCGCCCCACGCGAAGAATTACGGCGCCCAAACCACTGTGCCAATCTCGATAACTGTTTATATCCCGGAATTTAATTTTATAACCTGACCCCCATCGAGTCATCTTCTTCCCAAATCCGTCCAACACACCGGAACCCTAATCCGGTCGCCGGAATTTCACGAAAACATGAACAGAGGCTATAGAATGACGCAAAAAACATAGAAGATAGTTTACCTCGAATCGGGGATGAACGATTACAAAGTTTTGACACCGAAATTGAACCCGATCTCGAACTCGCAAACCCGATTACGCCTCGATTTGACTCCTGTCTTCTCCTAGTCGCTCACAGATGTTCGACGATCACGAAATGGGTCGGTGGTGATGTAACAGCGGTGAAATCGGATCGGTGGTGGTGGTTCTTGGTTCACTTTGCGTCAACAGAGGATGAGAGAGCGAGAGAGACGGTAACAATAGTCTTGTGTGGTTTGCTTGCAATGAATAGAATTGAATCAGAGATTAATGAAGACTGCAATCAAAGGTCGTAACCGAAAGGTTCAATCATCAATGGCGAGGTCGGTTACTAAGAGCGTAGGAGTCGTCGACCATTACAAAGGATTTCTTATTCAACTTTCTTAGATTGGCAACAATGGTCCCTCCAAAAACTTACGGTACAAAATTTAGGATAATTACAAGGCTGGTCCTTGAAGGTTTATATAGCTAAAAGGAGTTTGGGAAATAACACAACAAGTCCCTCCAAGTTATAAAAGGGTCAACAGTACTAACGGGGTCAACGGAGAACATAACGATGACCAGACAAGTATATATATCAACACCCGTTAACATATGACGTTTATAAAAATACAAACTTAAATGACCATATAAAACTATAGATAGAAATCCCTAATTATTCATTTCCAATTCACATAAAATCATAGGTTATATATATATATATATATATATATATATATATATATGTATAGGGGAAGGATCCTATGAAAACCATTTATTTTGTGAAAACGTGAAAACCACTTTAAAACCTACATAACTTCTTTATACGTTAATGTTTATTCATGAAATTTGCGCCAAATGTCTTAGAATTACGTTATCTATAACTCTGGAAAACAATATTAAAAAATAAAAACCTAAAAAAAAAAACGTTTTTTTTTTTTCCGTTTTTGGTACACATGTGTACCATCATCACTACTACTACACAAAAACGAATTATAAAGTATAAAAACACTCCTTATGTTAAAAATATATTAAAAACATACTAAAAACAATAAAACATTTATGTTACGAATGATAATTAAACATAGTACACATGTGTAGCAATACTTAAAAAATCATAAAATGTTATTTTTTTCTTTAGATATAAAGATAATAAAACTATAATAATTAGGATGCAATTTTCTTTTAAAACTATTAGTAACTCATATTAAATTTTGAGTTTTTTTATTGTGGTACACATGTGTACCAAAAACGGAATAAAAAAATAAAAAATAAATAAAAGAACGTTTTTTTTTGTTTTTGGTTTTTATAGAATTAAAGATAACGTAATTCTAAGACTTTTGGCGCAAATTTCATGAAAAAACTTTAACGTATGAAAAAGTTATAAAGGTTTTAAAGTGGTTTTCACGTTTTCACAAAATAAATGGGTTTTCACACGATCCTAATCCTATATGGGGTTAAGTTCAATGGAAAACTAAGTTTTAGTTGGAAAACTGGAAAACCAAAGGAAAAATATATTAAATGAAGGCTATTTAGGTCATTTTGGTGCTCCTTTTTTTTCTTTTTTAAATTTCCGTGTCTATCCAACTAATTTCCACCTTACGACCTTAAAAAAAATAAAAAAAATAAAAAAAAACTAAAAAAAAAACGTTCTTTTTTTATGGGTTCGTCCGACTATGTTGCATATATGCAATATTGTATGTTTTTTATATTGCATATATGCAACATATGAAACATACAATGTTGCATATATGCAACATACTATTTTGCATATATGCAACATGTGAAACATACAATATTGCATATATGCAACATACTATTTTGCATATATGCAACGTATGCAACATACTATGTTGCATATATGCAACATAGTCGGATGGACAAGATAAACAAAAAAAATGTTTTTTTCTCTTTTTTTTTTTTGTTTTTTTGTCTTTTTTTTTTCTTTTTTTGTTTGTTTTTTAAAAAGTTATCATGTGGATATATGTGAAACCAAAAAAAAAAAAAAATTGTCAAATTACCCAAATAGCCTTCATTTAATATAACTTTCCTTTGGTTTTCCAGTTTTCCAAATAATAGTAGTTTTCCAAGGAACCTTACCCATCCTATATGTATATATATATATAGATATATCACATAAAATCATATGTTTAATTGTCACATAAAATCGTAACTTATAATTTACATAAAATCATAGAATGCAAAACGTCCAGACCTAAGTGCATGCTCATACAATGATGGCTACACAAACCCTAATCGATAAGGTCAACATAAGTCAATCTCATAAATGTTCAAACAACATTTATATCAGTTTAGGTTTAGGTTAATTCAGGAAATGACCTAAAAAGGCGGATTGTCACAGTATCCCCTTGTTGAAGAATTTTTGTCCCGAAAATTGCACGACGCGTCTAGTGAGTTAGTCAAAAGGAAAAAAAAAATTCTAGGTCGCCACATCATCCCCTTGTTGAAAGAATTTCGTCCCGAAATTTAAATAAGTTACAATTGTTTGAAGAGTCGAATTGACAGCAACATATCGAAAGAATTCAGGTTTCCTACTCCAAAAGGAGTGATTGATGTCATGATCAAGATTGTGTACTCAATGTTGGGGAGATGTTAAATGTTTAGAGGTTATCTAAAAGAATCCGAATCGAAAGTATAGAAAATGATTTTCTTATCAGGCATTCTCTTACAAGAGTTGAACAAATGAAATGGAGGAATCGTGTTGCGTGACTAGGCCGAACAAAGTGACACGATAACATAAGTATTTTAAAACAAAATTTCAATATGAAAAAGAACAATACTACATCCGAGTAGCCTGCGGCTATTGCACCCAATGCTGGAAGTGAGAATTTTCATTTCATGTATGGTTTTTGGTTAAGGCGTTCGCATCTGCCAATAACCCAGATAAATCAAAGAGAAAGAAATTTGAGTATGGGAAGATTGTGTGTGCATCAGATCAATCAGTGTTTGTTTAACAGACCATCGGGTAACGAAAATGTAAACGTCTAGATTTTGCCTGCCAACTAGCAAATAGCATAGAATTACACATGAATGAACAAGTCAACATTAGGAATCATTGGTTAATGTAGTGCTTTATGAGGTTATGACCAATTAAGTTCACATGATTCATAATAACATTCAAATTCACATTTAATGCAATAACGTTTCAGATAGCATACGAGTTTCTACAAGGATCTCTTTTAAAGGTTAATGCGGTCAAAGAGTACTAGCATGCAATCTATCACAAAGGTTTTACCTTACAACGCATAAAGTTTTCCCAACACCTTATACACTAGCATACAAACCTAACATGGCATGTCTCTAGCATATAAGTTCATAAACTAACCAACACAACCCATACGGTGTAAAGTTAACGGGGCAACTTCACACAGTCTTGTCATTCCCACCGAGGTAGGAGACTTAGGACCTTGTATGGTGTATGGTTTCCGTACCCAATCAAGTTAATGCATTCAGAACATGTCATTTTCTGGTTCCTAACATGTTTCGTAGACATAGCTAATCATGCAATTCTATGCAACTTATGTTTAAACCAGCTCTTTAATAATTAATCAGTTTCTATACCCTAACATAGGATTAGATTCTCAAATCTAGCATACCTAAACAAATATGTTTTATAAAACTTCTCATGAGAAGATCGGAAGCAAACAAACGTTTTATCATGGTTAAAATGGTTCAACAGTCACTCAGATACTAAAGATATAACTGGCAACACACTGATTTTGTGAAAAAATAAAAGGTAACATGTAGCAGTTTGTATTAGAAAAGAATTACTAAATTCTGTTAAGAACTTTTCATGAAATAACATAGACAATTAGGTTCAAATTCAAATTGAAGTTTAGTATCATACAACAAATCATCATGCACATTACCTTGCTAAATAATCCAAAAATTTAGAGTGAAGATCCAACAAAATAAAATTGTAAACTATGAGGTATCGAATATCGAAAAGTGATCTGCAGGATTATGCATGGCATCAAACATGAGAATAGCAATTAGAGGAAAAGCACCAATGGCTTAGTTCGTGGATTCGAGTAAGCGATGGGATAACAAGCTTATGATAGTCGCAACTACACATTCCAAGAATGGCATGTGAGTTTAAACTGGAGCTGGTGAAGATACCAGCAGGGAGGATGCAAATAACATAATGGATAGTATAAAATTTAGAGAGAAATATATAGCGTGCTTAACAGGATATAGCAAGGAATTCGCGTAAGTAGATTTCGAAATGAAGGTGTCAAGGATTTTACAATCCAATAGAGTAAACGTCTCGTTAGGGAAATCTTCATTGTTTAAGCTCACCAGTGTGCCCAATCTCTTTGGTGTTCTTGTGCTTCATGCGACATGCTTCTTTTCTTGTCATAACATCGGTTCAAATGGTCCTCAAAAGTAAGATAAAGTATGAAAGTGTTATAAAAGGGTGTCTGCGAAACACAAAACATCAGGATGTTCAAAAGTGGCTTTGGCTTGGGGTGCTTGTACATATTCGTTTTTGGTAGGGTTCAGTGCAGGTTTACCACATATCAAAGATCAAATCGGGTGTTCCTTAGAAAAGGATCAGGGCTATCACCTTAGTGAATGCTAGAGAGTTTATAAAAACAAAGCAGTCGACCCAAAAGTAGTGTCCCTTAAACAATATTCGATCTACTTCTTAACACATGCTTCTGAAAGTTGGAGTTGCTCATCCGATTAGGTGGTTTGTCATTCATATGGGAAAATCTCGGGTTTCCAAAACGTTGATGTTCACCTGAGTTTGACAATTGAAAGCATGAAGTTTGATTATTTTGGGTAGGTCTATTTTGGTAGGAATACGTAAGGGATATCTGTATTCTCGGAGGAAGTAGCATTAAACAGTTTTGTCGAGGATCTAGTCTCGTTAGATGGAGTTTCTCATGACGAGGATCTTGTGTATGACTCTAAAGTCAACCCTTGGTCCGGTACTGGTCCCACATTCAACGTGCCACCAATGTTTATATATAGGGTGTACCGCAGCTAACCCACCACACTACCAGCACATTGAAAGTGTACCAACTACCCACCATTACTAGGTATTAGTCAAACCGCACAGGATACTTTTATCGGGAATAGAGGACTCCAAGTTCCTCCCATACGCTTGAATGTAAAAGGGGCAAGAGATTAAAACTTCAATACGTTGTACAAACAAAAGGTGTAGGTATTTCCATTCACAATATTAGTAAGATGCGTACAGTTTGCAATTCTAGCGAAGATCGTCGAGAGTTTGGCACGTGCAGTAAGAATATCATAAAGCTTCAGATTTCAAGAAGATCAAAATATAAACAGGCCACAAGGTTTAAATTTAAGCTGGGTTTATCAATGAAGGTTTCCTGAAAGGATGTTGAGGATCCGTATACCAGAAATTTGTCGGTAGTTGTTATGATAGGAGCTTTAATAATGTACAAAATGTATGGTTAACTTGGGGTACTCAATGCGTAAGAAGGGAAACATGCAAGTTGCTGGTATATTAGCTGTAGATAACAAGAAGTTCACGCTTGATGGGTGTATATAAGGTTTCCATAAAAGATTTTTATCGTTACCGCGATTGAGATACAAGGTAGTCTCATCATCATGGTGTTTAACTAGTAGAAAAGCTAACAACAAATGTAACACCTTCGGGTTCAAAGCTTGAAAGCTCATCCAAGACATAAAGGATTACAAAGCGCGAGAATTCAGAAACCGTTGGTTGTTAAATCGTAAAAGGTTCGAATCATGCAGACAAAAATCAATCGCACAGGTTCAAAGCGTCAATCGGAATAGTCATTGAGTTAAAACTGGAAGTCATTAGTTTGTAAACCAGGAAGGCTTTTCACTACCATTACCCTATTAGGGATAAATATGCTTGCCGTGTGGTAGGCAGTTTGTACAAGCGTGTCTATGTTGCTGGCAACAAGTATTGGTTCGCACAAGAAAATCACGGAGTATGAATCTTCAGAGGGTAACTTCACAAGAGCTTTCATCCAATAAATACGTTCCAGTGCTCATGGCATATGACTTATCCAATTCGTTCATCTAACGTTGTCTAGGTATCCTTCCGGTGAATGTATGTCCAAGTTATCTCACGATCGTAAAGTTTCATGGACTGATAAGGTCGGTAAGATCGCAAAAAAAAAAATAGAATTATCATTCAGGATGAGTTCAAACCAGTCAAGGGTTTCGTCAAGAGTGTTCGTAGTTAAGGGAGACTGGTCATTGAAATACACAAGTGTGACGGTGTCGTACTAGGACCAACTTTTCATAATATGCTTCAAAAGGGTTCACGTATGGATTAGAATCCATATATATAAGAGATGATATTATGCGCGATAGTGTTTACAAGATAGATGACTTCGATCATCTGGTCGAATCTCAACATGCTCAACATTCAGCCCCACGAAAAAATTTTTTTACAGAAATTTGCTCCCAATTACGACCATTAGCTTGCCTAGTAGGATTCTCCAGGATTTCCATACACTGCAAATTACATTTACGTGTGCACCCGTAACGGTAATTTACCTTGTATGGTCACCCTGTCTCCTCTTACTTAGCTACCAGGTACGGTGGAGTACAGATGACATAACCTCGGAGTGTGTATGAAGAATGTGGTCACTGAACTAAGGTTATCTTGACCAGAATTTGTTAAAAGACAAGTTTTCGAGAATAGAATGCTCACTCATATTGGAATGACCCACCTGAAGTGAGTCAGCCATAAATTTAGCTCAATAGGATCTGAGTAGGGTTTATCACAATGAACCTAGCTTAGCTCGAAGTTAAAGAATAATTATCACACATACAGGCGTGATCGCAATCCGATACACAAAGAGGGAATTTCAGTTGACCCGCATCAGGTTTCATTGGGGTTATAAGAATTGTACTCAAGTTGTATTATTTCAACGCACAACGCAATAAGATCGAGAAGGGAAAGATCTTAAGACATCACAGCAAATGTGAAGACGATCAGGATAATGAAAGTTGACATAAGTGCCCTATAGGCAGCTACTTGAATTCATACCCTGCTAATTCTAGTGAAGCTAAATAATCACGCTGCTAGCACATCGAGTTAACATTCCCCGAATAGATGAGATATACGTAAAGCAGGTATAACAAGAACCTCCTAAGCTAAGATAGTGATTTAAGGACAAGAAGAGGTATTACACCACCTTCCCTATGCAGCATACATCCATAGTATGGGCACTACGCCCAGTTGTTCAATCCGGAAAAATCCTAAGTAGCAATCAGCTCGTCAAAAGTATAAACGTGATCCTTCGATCTGATTCGACATATCGCCGTACATGAATGTTAACCAAGAGGTACACAACTTAGAGAAGTTAAGAAAAAAAAACGAGTCAAGACTAACCGGCTCCTCGCCGAGAGTATAAGGTGATTGGATGATGTAAACGACAAATCGTAAACCAGGTGCGTGTGGGAGTGAGTATCACGATGCATGAGAGGAATGTTTAAGTGCAACTAATGCAAAACAGTTACAGTCTAAGATGAATCTTAGTTCGCTGCAACCAATGGCTCTGATACCAATCTGTCACACCGCCAAAAATCCCACGCGCGATAACGCGCCGCAGGGAGCGTGACAAACCAGGATCGCCGTCCATTAGTTACACTAAACGACCAATAATTAATAAAAACGTTTCATATTTCATTAAAATATAAAATCAGAGTTTTACAAATACGGAAGCGTAAATACAATAAAAGTATTTATGTAAAATCTTTGTCACCCAAGGTGACGTGGCTTGTTCAAAGGCATTAAAAGTGTTTCAAGACTCATGCATGCGTACTCGTGATACTCGAACCTCCGCAACCTGAGAAATAACATGCTAAAAAGTGTCAACACAAAGGTTGGTGAGTTCACAGGTTTATCAGTTGAAAAATAGTTCAGGTTCAGTTTAAGACTGATTGTTCAACAACAATCAAGTTGAGTTTATGATTGACTATTCAACAATAGTCAAGTTGAGTTTAAGATTGACTATTCAACAATAGTCAAGTTGAGTTTAAGTTTGACTATTCAACAATAGTCAAGTTGTAAGAGCATAATCACTAATATATATCGAATAGCTAGCTAGGCTATATACATGAAACTTCGCACGTTGATGGTCACCGAAGCTAACAGTTGTTCATAGTTTGCCTTGTTGTGTTTAGGACGAATATAACACCCGTTCGATATCCAATCGTGCCAGCGCGACTGGCCCGGGTGGGGTTTGTCAGACCCAGTAGTACTACAATATATTTCCCGCTATCGTCATTAATACTAACGGTACCATAGGAAGGACTTTGTTGTATAGTGTGCTACAAGTACTTCAAGTGATATATAAAAGTCTAATTATCTCAGTTGTATAAATTATGCATGTTAATCTCCCCCAAAAGGATTAAAACAGTAAAATGAGGCCGTGAAACTCACCTTTGGGTGCATAGAAATTCCAGATAATTCAACTATAGCAAATATAGCAAATAACAGCTTGTTCCACCAAACACCTAATGAGCATGATAATATAAGTGTGTGCATTCGACTAAAAACGACTAAGCCTAGTGTAAACGACGAAACAAATGATCGTGGAGTCTAGAACATGTCGAGGATGGCATGCTTGCCAAAACCGAGCAATTACCGAAATGACGCGAAAAATATATTATATACGAATAATATATATTTTCTAAATTCAAGGGTCAAAATAATTATATTTATATAAAATATACAAACCAAACCGGCAAAGCAAAGTTAATAACGAGTTTATAAACCGAGTTACATACATTTAAAAGTTCAGATGAAATATCTAATTCGTTTCATTATACCAATGATATATGTTTATATATTAATTTACGTAATATATATATATTTTATCTTTTATATAAAAACCCATAAATTTTAAATCAATATATACATATTAGAACTATATTTAGATTTAAAAAGACATGTTAGACATGTTTACAATTCAAAAGATGGTTTACGGGGTTTAATAGCCCAAGTTATATTTCTACGCGTTTAAACATTCCTAAGAAATCGTTTTAAACAAGTTTTAGATGGCTAAAATGTATGGAATAGCAAAAATAAAGAAAGAGGAGAAAGGTGAGGTCGCCCGGGATCGAACACACGACCTCTCGCCCCAAACACCATGCCATAACCGCTGGGGCGGGTCTTCTGATTGATAACATGGTGGATCTAAATCCTTTTATCTAACAGCAGCGAGCCAAACAGGGGTCACAAAGCAAAACAGAAAACGAAAGGAGTGACCCGGGTTTCGAACTCGCGCCCCACGCGAAGAATTACGGCGCCCAAACCACTGTGCCAATCTCGACAACTGTTTATATCCCGGAATTTAATTTTATAACCTAACCCCCCATCGAGTCATCTTCTTCCCAAATCCGTCCAACACACCGGAACCCTAATCCGGTCGCCGGAATTTCACGAAAACATGAACAGAGGCTATAGAATGACGCGAAAAACATAGAAGATAGTTTACCTCGAATCGGGGATGAACGATTACAAAGTTTTGACACCGAAATTGAACCCGATCTCGAACTCGCAAACCCGATTACGCCTCGATTTGACTCCTGTCTTCTCCTAGTCGCTCACAGATCTTCGACGATCACGAAATGGGTCGGTGGTGATGTAACAGCGGTGAAATCGGATCGGTGGTGGTGGTTCTTGGTTCACTTTGCGTCAACAGAGGATGAGAGAGCGAGAGAGACGGTAACAATAGTCTTGTGTGGTTTGCTTGCAATGAATAGAATTGAATCAGAGATTAATGAAGACTGCAATCAAAGGTCGTAACCGAAAGGTTCAATCATCAATGGCGAGGTCGGTTACTAAGAGCGTAGGAGTCGTCGACCATTACAAAGGATTTCTTATTCAACTTTCTTAGATTGGCAACAATGGTCCCTCCAAAAACTTACGGTACAAAATTTAGGATAATTACAAGGCTGGTCCTTGAAGGTTTATATAGCTAAAAGGAGTTTGGGAAATAACACAACAAGTCCCTCCAAGTTATAAAAGGGTCAACAGTACTAACGGGGTCAACGGAGAACATAACGATGACCAGACAAGTATATATATCAACACCCGTTAACATATGACGTTTATAAAAATACAAACTTAAATGACCATATAAAATTATAGATAGAAATCCCTAATTATTCATTTCCAATTCACATAAAATCATAGGTTATATATATATATGTATATATATATATATATAGATATATCACATAAAATCATAGGTTTAATTGTCACATAAAATCGTAACTTATAATTTACATAAAATCATAGAATGCAAAACGTCCAGACCTAAGTGCATGCTCGTACAATGATGGCTACACAAACCCTAATCGATAAGGTCAACATAAGTCAATCTCATAAATGTTCAAACAACATTTATATCAGTTTAGGTTTAGGTTAATTCAGGAAATGACCTAAAAAGGCGGATTGTCACAGTATCCCCTTGTTGAAGAATTTTCGTCCCGAAAATTACACGACGCGTCTAGTGAGTTAGTCAAAAGGAAAAAAAAAATTCTAGGTCGTCACATAAGATGTGAGTTGTAATTAAACAAACATGAGTTTTTTCATTATTATGAAACATAACTGAAGATGTCAGTGATAAACAAAAGTTAATGTGGCCATAGTACTACAAAATCTAAAGAAAACAAAGATTAAATTGCTACACTTTAAAAAAAATCATCTTATTAGGTCTCTTATTCTCCATCATACATGTTGGTTCAGAAAATATCCAATTGACCGTGCTTTGATAAAAGAAAGTAAGAACTCATATTTGCCAGGGATTTTCTCTAATAAGACGGTGTTCGTTCTATAGAAAAAAGGCTGCAACGCGTCGACACCAAATCTCATTCATACTAAAATCTAAGAGCAGTCAAAAGCTTACAAAGCTTACAGTTTGATTTATCTATTTAAGGCCATGGAATAAATGAGACAAAATAAAACTTCAACCTGGTCATTCCCTGCTCTTGTAATGCCTTGGCTAGCCGAAGAGGGACAGTAATTCAACAAAATCCCACGCGCTACGAGTGCCTTCTTTGGGGTTTTCATGTACTTCCTATAAAATTATCACAATAAAGAGCGTAAGTAATGATCATGATCAAACATAGAAGAATATGCATAAAATTTATGTAAGATGTAGACTTGCATAGAAAAATAGCAATCTAAGCAAAGAAGTACTACACTATAAAGATAAATCATTACATAAATAATTGCCATCTTGGTACACTGTTCGGAGATAGCTATCATTTGAGTGAGCTTGACTCAACCATTAAACCCAAATCTACATATCAAACAAAACCTAACTCTTTGATTGTTGTTCAGTAGGTCCAACCCAAAACAACTATTAGTAGGATGTAATAGGTCAAAAAATAAATGCTTAAAACCTCTGCTATCCAGCTTTTATAAAAAAGTTAAGATTATTACTATTAGAAGTGTTGGTAAGTCAGCCCAACTGCCCCGACCAGTTTTGAAATGTGTACCAGCTGGTTAATTAACGACGCAAGCCCACCGATGCCCTCTGAACCATTCATCACCATGCTTTTTGCTACACTGTTCAAATGCTGCATACTGCAAGAAATTGTTATTCCACTCAAAGGCAGGAGGGTCTGGGCATTATCACTGAAAATAGAAACGGGTCAAACTGACTTTTATAAGAACACACCTCTAAACCAATAACATAAAGATGTTGCTTTCAACCTACAAGGGAAATACATATTTGGATCAAATTGAAGATTCAAACCAATAGTTACACAAATTGTAGATATAAACCTACAAGGGAAGCCTTATAATAGATTCAAGGAACAACAAAGTGATGCATCATGTTCATGCAGTTGAGGGAACTTGGTTGGGAATTTTTTTTTTTAAAAAGTAACTATATTTCAAAGTAAATATAAGTAATGAATATCATTTGTACGACACGTTAAATAGTCTCAGACACGAAATAATCCTACAACAAAGAAAAGAAAACCAGATTCATGAGAAATTATTTTTATGTTTGTTTAAATGATACTTCCGCACACACCATCGATACAAATGACCTTACAATAGGTAAGAGGCTGCCAACATTTAAAGGAGAATTCAAAGCCATTTCATGATGTCGGCGACCTAGAATATGCGTTAAAATATGAACATAATAAAGAATAAGCAGGTTATACACCTACTCCAGCCTCAGGACATAAAGGTGTGTAAAAAGGATACCAGCTTTGTTAAATTAGAAATAATATAATCTTCATGATTTCAGTAATTAAACTAAAAAATAAATAAGTAAAACGCATACCAGCTTTGTTAAATTAAAACTGCTTAATCTGCTAGCCTTCTTGTTAAAAAGCTTTGTTTAACTTTTTTCAGCTTTGTGGCTGCATTATTGCGATGATTGGTTAATGTAATATAAAGTCACTTGAACAAAAATGGGAAAAAAACTTGTGACAGTTACAAATCAAGCCTGTAAGTACCAGTTGATCTCTTTTTCCTTCTCAGGACCTAATGTTCTGACCACCAACAAGCGAAAAGTACTCAGCATCAACATTCCATTCTTCCAAAGCCAGACGCCTTCATCGGGTAATGGATCGTTCTAGGAAGAAAAATAAAAGAAATTATTACTTCTTGGATAAAAAGTAGTCAAATTCGATGATTAAATATATACTTATTAACAGAAGAAGCAAACTGCAAGTTTCTTTAAGACTCGTTACAAGAAATGACATAGAAATCAGAACCAGAATCTAAAAATAAAACTTGAATCATACTTATTTAACTTTTCATGGCGTCTGACCTTACATCCTTGGCGTCAAGGCCACACGCAGAAAGATCTCAATAGAAACTAATATTAGGGACTTCAAAATGATTCAGAATCCTGTCTCTCTCACTCTGAGATTTGTCTCCATGATGGACAGCAGCCCCAAATTTACGACAAAAGCTACGTGTAAGCTAATCTCATAATTTTTTGGCTCAATTATAAAAAAAAATAAATTTAGAGCCCCTTTCTTCAGATCTCAGAATCTGCTCCACACACCTCTGCTTCTCCAATTAAGGGACCACTTCCACATACTATAAGATCAAATATGACTTGATGTTAGAATGTGAGGTCCGAGGTGTGACCTACAGAAATGTCATTTGAAGTAACTCCTCTTGCACAATACTGTGATTACAAAAAATAATAGATTGGTAATAAATAAGTATGGAACCTTGGATACATTAGGCCTTCCTGGATGAAACGCTTCAATCACCTTCGTTAGCATACCAATTATATTTAACAAAGAAATGAATCAAATGATACGTTTAATTAAATTACTGCAAATAAGAACATCAGGTAAGCATAAACTTACAAATTGCTTCCTTATAAGAAGCCCGTTAGGCATAAACTTCCTTGTATAGATTGTCACTGCCTTAGTGTCCTCCATTTTTCAATAGTAAACCCCAAAATCACAACACTAAAACCTCATAACAGAGACATGAAATTCGCTGAGTATCAAACATAATTGCACACAATTAATTAGCCAAATTGTTATTGTTGAAGCTATATCAATACTCTAATATTAGAAAATAAGAAAAAAAAAACTTCATCAGATTAAATCTTAAAAGTAGATCAAAAGCGTTATGCTATTTAAGCAATTTTCAGGCAAGTACAAGTATGATGAAATGACTGGACAAAAAAATGGACGAAAAAACTCAAGATTTAGACAATTAAATCAAAGTAACCAAGTCCCCTTATATAAAAACTAAATAATATAACAGAGAAGGTAAATTGCAACATGATTTTAGAGGGAGAACAAACCTCTTCACACCTGCAAACTGAAAAGAAAAAAAAACGAATATCAACTTTGGTGTAAACTAAATAGCTAAAACCAAAAATTTTGCGTGTCTACAATCTAAAATGGACTGGGAAGGTTAATATAAAAGGTCGTCATGTAGCGCTGCAATTTGAAGTAACGCCTACCTTACTAAATATGCAAAGTATACTGCAAGTAATGAGATGTAATTATTTCAAGGGTAAAACAGTATAACATACTAATCCCAATGGAATGTAGAGTTTCATGATTGGGATTATGAAAAAATGTATATTTGCTGAATACTTAAAATCATAGCATCTTAAAGAAACGTAAATAGAGGCTAACATTTATATGGTTGTAGAAGTGTCACCTTCTGACAATATTTGCTAGAATATAATGATAAACCCATGTCGGCATCTTTAAAATTGAAGTTGAGGGAAAAGTTAGGATAACCTCATTTGGTTCAACATTTTTGGTGGCATCTCGCTTAGGTGCAATCTTAAAAGACCCCGAGATCAAGCCTGCCATAAAATCTGTAATCTTTCTATTGTTACCATATGCCTACGTATCCACAAGTACGCATTTCTGATGGTGAATAAATTGAGTAGTAGCACAAATATAAGTTTCAATTATTACCTGAATCGACTCATTTATAAGTTTTGGGTCAAATCAGACACCTCTAGTTTAATGGATATTAAGATTTGGAATAAAACAATACTTCTATAATAATGTCAGGGAATTACTCTGCAATGTCTTCAATTCTAGTTCCTCTCTCTCAGCAGATAATTATAATCTTAAGAAACAACGGATTCAATGAGTAGCATTTACCATTTATCAAGGACTATAATATGTTCTCTTCATTAAAATAGTAAAACTAAATTAGCAGCCCTAAACCTGCAATGCAAAGGATTTAAAACATTTGAATCAAATTAGAACCAAATAGGAACTAAAAATTGAAAATTTACATTCGTAACTTTGAACCAAATTAGATATTTAGGAACACCCAGAACCAAAATATGAGTTTACCATAATGGTTGCCCATGACCCAGAATGTTACATATTCGGTAGCGGAAACAAGTAGAATCGAAAAACGAAAAGAACGGATAGACAACGAACAATCCGAGATACAGAAATCACCACTCGAATGAACCCGCTGGGCAAAACTAATCAAAATTCGAGATACAGACACACCACTCGAATCCATAATTAGTATCCAAAGAACACCACTCAAGTTGCCAAACTTGAATTAGCAATGAAAAAGTTCAAGTTCAACAAAGAAACTTGCACAAAAAAAAACTCAATCGTAAACTCTCCCATTTTCATTGATTCTGCTTAGATTACATAGAGTGAAATGGAAACACTAACCCATGTTGCTTAATTCTAGGAATATGATTAATAACGACACCTAAAACCGATTAAAAGGATAAAAAGAAATAAAATATATATACAAATAAAACTAATATGAAATTGTGAGACTAAAACTTCAACTGCAATTTGGTACGTGGGGTTGGCATGCATGCCTACATGCTTACTTCACACCATTCGATTGAACCAACTTGACCCACATTTGACCCGTATCTTGTAACCGGTTGATCCATGTTTGACCCGTATCGTACCATCCGAAGGAAATGACGGCTAAATTGTTAAAAATCCCAATGGATATTTTCTGCGTAGATTGACGGCTATCATCCTCCCGATCTTTAAAAAAGTTTGTCCCCAAACTTGAAGACCCATCTTTGAATTCAACCTCATTCCTTGTAGTGGCTGCAATATGCTTTCCGAGTGTGGTAGGAACAATGGACTTGGCCATAGAGATGGGAGTTATTTTCCTTCCATACTTGACAAACGAATATGTTTTTTTGGACCCTTCTTGAACAACCCGTCGATTGAACAACATAGGACGGCCTAGCGACACGTGAAATTCATCGTGTTGTACATCTTGCACGGGGGCCGAATCATCTTCTTGTTCGGTGATACCGGAAAGCACTCGTTTCATAAATCGGCACTCGTTTTCATCAGGAACAAATCCATCATCATCATAACGAGGTGCAACGTCCGAACATGTCAATTGCAATTGTTCTTCTTCTTGAGCGATAGTCCCCGAAAGAACTTGTTCTACAAACAAACACTCTTTTTCATCCGGTACAATACCATCTTCATCATATCTAGATGCTTCAAAACAGTCGATATCGGAGGCTTTAAATCCACAAAAATTTGACTTGACTAGAAAAGTAAGGAACATAATTTTTTTAAGAATAGAGAATCAGTATGAAGCGAGATAGAACGAACCGAGCTCTGAATACCAAATGTTATATATTCGGTAGCGGAAACAAGTAGAATCGGAAAAAACAAAAAGAACGGATATACAACGAACAATCCGAGATACAGAAATCACCAGTCGAATGAACCCGTTGGGCAAAACTAATCAAAATTCGAGATACAGACACACCACTCGAATCCGTAATTAGTATCCAAAGAACACCACTCAAGTTGCCAAACTTGAATTAGCAATGGAAAAGTTCAAGTTCAACAAAGAAACTTGCACAAAAAAAAAACTCAATCGTAAACTCTCCCATTTTCATTGATTCTGCTTAGATTACATAGAGTGAAATGGAAACACTAACCCATGTTGCTTAATTCTAGGAATATGATTAATAACCGACACCTAAAACCGATTAAAAGGACAAAAAGAAATAAAATATATATAGAAATAAAACTAATATGAAATTGTGAGACTAAAACTTAAACTGCAATTTGCTACGTGGGGTTGGCATGCATGCTTACTTCACACCATTCGATTGAACCAACTTGACCCACATTTGACCCGTATCTTGTAACCGGTTGATCCATGTTTGACCCGTATCGTACCATCCGAAGGAAATGACGGCTAAATTGTTAAAAATCCCAATGGATATTTTCTGCGTAGATTGACGACTATCACAGAAGTTTACCACATTACTACTATTAAATTCGGGATTCAAAATGTTAAGAAATTTAAGAACAACATACGACGGGAACATACTATTAGAATGGAAAAAAAATCCGTCAACAAGTTAATTACTAAATCAGTAGAAAAGTACAAGAAATAGAAAGGAAGTAGGTCAAGAGAACCGACATCTCTCATCGAGCCGTTAACCCTAAAATATACCTTACAAAATCAAACACTACATAAAAGGGGACGAACATGAAGGAAGCAATGGATGAATCATTCAACATTTATACCTCTTCAAAGATTGTAGAACTGCCATGAAATTCCTTTGGAAAATAAATAATAAATAGAAGAAAATCAATAGTTAAATAATAGTTCAAATCTTTAAAAAAATGGCTTACCTTAAAACGATGATGGGGAATAACCGTGTTTGCGGTGAGAATCGCTGGAGGAGACTGGGGTTTTTGAGAGGACAAATCTAACAACAATCTCGTTCGATTGAAGCCTTGAGGAGAATGCGATTGAGGAAAACCCGTGGATTTGGGAGAGAGTTACCGACTACGCATAGGTAAATTAGAGAGAGAGTGAAGAGATTTTAAAATTTGAGAGATATAAGATCATGAAATTTAAAAAGAGAGATTCAAATTCAAATCGACTTAAATCTGAATGTAATCGTAATTCCTTAATCACAATAGAATATTACAACCCTATATGGATATACATTTACATCTAGCACCCTTATACTAATACACAATATATACATTAATACGCCCCTCAGTTGGAGCGGGAGGAGGACGAACGCGCAAACTGTCTCTGAAACTCTGAAACAGAGGTCGTGGAAGGCCTTTAGTGAAAATGTCGGCATACTGAAACTCGGAAGGGACATGAAGAACTCGAATCTGTCCAACCCGGACCTTCTCACGAACGAAATGTATGTCAATCTCGACATGTTTAGTGCACTGGTGCTGAACAGGGTTGCTGGAAAGATAAACCGCAGAAACGTTGTCACAGTAGATAACGGAGGCTGATCGCAGGGGAACGTGAAGCTCTAGTAACAAGTTACGTATCCAACTCACCTCTGCCACAGCATTAGCCACCGCCCGGTATTCGGCCTCGGCACTAGACCTGGAGACAGTAGACTGACGTTTAGAAGACCAAGACAGTAAGTTATCCCCCATAAATACCCAGATGTAGACCGTCTCGAATCTGGACAACCGCCCCAATCAGCATCAGAATAGGAAGTAAGAGAACTGATCGAAGACGGTGTAATGCAAATACCATGGTCCAAAGTGCCTTGTAGGTAGTGCAGAATGCGCTTCATGAACTGGAAATGAGGTTCCCGAGGGGCGTGCATAAAGAGGCAAAGCTGCTGAACTGCATATGATATATCCGGGCGGGTGAATGTCAAGTACTGTAATGCCCCGGCAATGCTGCGATATAAAGAATCGTCAGGAAATATAGGTCCGTCTGTGGCACTGAGCTTCGAGTTTGTGTCAACCGGAGTTACGGACGGTTTGCACGAACTCATGGAGGCACGCTGAAGAATATCTCTAGCATACTGTGACTGATGTAAGAAAAGACCCGATGCGTCCCTGGTAACCGTAATACCCAAAAAATGATGCAATGGCCCCAAGTCAGACATAGCAAACTCAGCGGATAGAGTGGCAATCAAGTTCCGAAGAAACCCGCTGTCAGAAGCTGTCAACACAATATCATCCACATAAAGCAATAAATAAGCCGTGTGTATGCCGTGGCGATACACAAATAAAGAGGAATCGGAAAGGCTGCTGCGAAAACCTTTAGCCAGCAGAAATGTGGAGAATCATGTGTACCATGCTCGGGGTGCCTGTTTCAAACCATAAAGAGACCTCTTGAGACGACAAACATGATGAGGAAATCGCTGATCAATAAAACCCGGTGGTTGCTGCATATAAACGGTCTCGGGCAAATCTCCGTGTAAAAATGCATTTTTAACATCGAGCTGGTGAATATGCCACTGACGAGACAAGGCAATCGATAAAACTGTACGAATAGTAGTCGGCTTGACAACCGGACTAAACGTCTCCATGCAATCTATCCCCACGGTTTGAGACTTACCGTTCACAACCAGCCGTGCCTTATATCTTTCCAGGGAACCATCGGATTT
This sequence comes from Deinandra increscens subsp. villosa, assembly GCA_039602395.1. NCBI lineage: Eukaryota > Viridiplantae > Streptophyta > Magnoliopsida > Asterales > Asteraceae > Deinandra > Deinandra increscens. Next base: position 28,846,822 of record JBCNJP010000009.1, read on the forward strand.
AAACTTGTGACGGAATAACCATATGCAACGAATAACCGGATTTCCGTCAGGCCGAGGTACCAATTCCCATGTATCATTGTCCTGTAATGCCTTAAATTCATCGGCCATGGCTTGTCGCCAGACCGGATCAACTAATGCCTTAGTGTGAGAGGTTGGGACCGGAGATATAGGCTGGGAGGTGTCGGTATGGAGATTAAGTTTCGAGACCGGTTTGAAAATGCCGGCTCGGGCCCGGGTCGTCATTGGGTGTGGGTGAGGTGGCGAGTGGGAGTCGGTGTCGGACGAGGAGGATGAAGCCGAGGAGGGTTGAGATGCGACGTCGGGTGACGATGGTGGGGTGGGTGTCGGCGACGGAAAAGGTGTTTGAGGGTCGGCCGTGGGCGGGGGGTTGGGGTCACGGCTAGGGTATAGCGTGTACGGGTGGGACTCGGTCATGGGTGTGGTAGAAACGTTGGGTGCCGGTTCGCCAAACAGGAAGACATGCTCATCGAAGATGACGTGTCGAGAAACGTGCACCCTGTCGGTGGCGGGATCATAGCTGTGACATCCGAGAATTTCAAGGTTTACTTCCGTTAGACAATTCCGTTAGTTACGTTATAAGTATTAACTTAGTAACTAATGCATAACTAGGCCGAATACGTCCACGACCTTTGGTTGATCACCGAACCCGCCCATATGTGCTATGTGTTCATTTATTAATGTCATTATGTGCAATGTGATTTAAACGCATGATTTAATATTATGAATAGCATGACAAATTGTAATTCCTTGATTATGTGAAAATTGCCTAAGTTGTGCAGCCAGCGAAACTACCGGGCGAAACTGTAGTGTCGCCCGGTAGCCAGCTAAGTTAATCAGTTAAAGCGTGACCAGAGCTAGTTTCGCCTGGCCAGCGAAACTGCCAGCGAAACTAGCCTCTGATATAAATAATCTTAATAAACCCTAGTTCTCCTATTTGCCTCATTTACACAAAAACACACACACTCTTCTCTGGAGATCTGGTCAGCCGAAAACCATCAAGAAAACCAAGATCTCAGCCTCAAGACAACATCCATTCGATTCCTTGATCGAATCGTGAGTCCCAAAACCTTCCTTTATGCCATTTCTATGTGTTTTCTATGTGTTTCTTCATAAAGCATGCTTAAACCTTCATGATATTGTTAGATCTTCTGTAGGAATGCTTAGGAATGCTAGATCCATCATAAAGTTTGCAACTTTACGTTTGAAATCCAACCATGATAGAGATTTATGCTATTTAGGTCACTTTAGGGTTTTAAATGCATTTTGGTGATTTGATGATGAATATGCATGAATAAGGTGTTAAAACTTGTTGTTTGATGTTGGTAAATGCCTATGTATGCTAAACAATGAATTGCATGAAGTATGGAAGCTGTTAGAGTTGATTTTTAGGCTGATCCGTAAGTTTTTCGCGACCAGCGAAACTGTAATGTTCTTTGGGCGAAACTATACAGCGAAACTGTATAGATCTCCCTCCAGCGAAACTGTGCTGGCGAAACTGTCAGTGTCGCCCGCGAAACTGACCAGACCAGCTCGAACGAAATTACCGAGCGAACCAACCTGAACGAAAGTTCAAACCAGTTTCATGCGAAACTAGGCTAGCGAAACTGCGTCAGCAGTTTCGGGCGAAACTAGCCTAGCGAAACTGTGTCACCGGGTATTGCCTAGCGAAAGTGCTGCCCGTGCACGTAGCGAAACTGCCTAGCGAAACTATGCTAGCGAAACTAAGACCTGACCTAAAAACCAAACTTGTACAATTTACTTGAATGTTATGCCATGACTTACATGATTATGCCATGATGATACATGCTTTGACTTCTGATGTATATGAACCCTTGTTTATGATCAACCATCGGTGTCGTGTGTCTGTATGTCGAGTCATAGTTCCAACGTGCTATGTTATGGGCCATAGTGACGTTAAGTAAAGATTAGACACAAAACTAATACTTAAGACCTAAACGTGTTCATAGGTCTTCGTTAAGCAAACTTGGATATTATAGCAAGTGTAGCAGTGCAACCCAAGGTGAGTGTCACTAACCCAATTACCGTGAACCCGTTTGGGTCACACCGAATAACTAAAAGTAAAACAATGCTGACAAACTCGAGAGTGCTAGGCACCTCCCTGATGAACTTGAAAACTTGGAGTGCTCGGCACCCACTTGATGAACTTGAAGTGCTTTATGGGAAGCACTTGTGAATTACCAAAACAACGATTTCTAAAACGAAACTGAAAACACTTTTGAGATTCATGAGAATCTGGTAAACCGTTTTAATATGGCTAGTGTAGGTTAAAGTCTAAACCACATGATATCACATGATTTCTAAGGATGCCTTGAAAACTTAAAAGTCCTCAACTAAATTGTACCATTAATTGTAAAGCGAGGGGATGTTGGGTAGATCTACTGGAGTTTGACAAACTCCGCCCCGTGGCACGGGGAGTGCACGGAGGTACAATATCAGCCTATCTGACCGTGATCCCGAGAGGACACGGGGGAGGCAAAACCGCGATGACGTAGGTCCGCAGAACTGATGGCACGGCCACTACAATAATTTATGGTCAGCTTTGGTACAAACTTCCTTAGTGCATGGAACAACGGATTAGCTACCCGCGATATCGGTTGAGCACTTTAACTATACAAGACTAGTACATACCCGATAACGTAGGTTACGGACAATACTTTTACTAAACCACAATAACATGATTTTGATTATCACAAGCATTGCTTTTTCACAAATGAATATTTCATAAGTATATGTTGACTCGATTATGATTATGAGACCGGGCCAATGCATGACAAGCCCACTGTGAACTCACCAACCGTTAGGTTGACACTTGCGTGGTTTAAACTTTTGCAGATCGCTAAGGAGTATCCGGAGCGGGTTGGCATGGCACATGAAGACTTTTATTTTAATTAAACTAAATTGGGAATTTAATACACTGATTTGTAAAGCACGTGGTTAGTGCTAAAGATAATGTTTTCCGCTGCGTACTGTAAAACTGTTTTATTTATTAATGTTTGGACTTTACTCTGATTCGTTTAGTATTTGTAACTAATGGTTGTGGTCCTGGTCTGGTCGCACCCCTTAACGGTATAAACTCCGTTAGTGGTTAATTTGGGGGTGTGACAGATTGGTATCAGAGCCATAAGTTGCAGAGAACTGGAATCATTTTGAAAAACGATTTGGAAACTGCAACTTGAAACCTTAGTTACAAACGAACAAACAAATTCCCAAAACCAAAATAATTACGTGCCAACCTGGGATACTCGCTCTGCTGTGTAAGTAAAAGCTTAGTACGTATGTGTATATATATATATATATATAAATATATATATAGACCGTGTCTAGGAAGTCTAACGGAAAACCTTAGGAAAATTTTCACACACGAATACGAAACGCGAACGCTAATGCGCGCACTATGCCGGGGGAAAGCGACAACGAAACGATGCTACACGCTACGTCCTGATTTCTACTACGATGACTACGCCGACGGTGACTTTTATGGGGAAGCCGACTTTCGACGATAGCTACTTACGACTTACGACGTTCTCCGACGACGCCTCGATTTTTGCACGAAAATTTTTCTGGACTAATAGTGGGATAACGGGAAATTGTTAATATACATATTATGGGATATGTATAAAAGTATAATTGTGACTGAACACTGGCTACTTTAACTGTTCAGCAAGATGTCTGGAAGAGGACACGGAAGGAACAACATTAACATGACACCTGCACAACTGCAAGCGATGATTAACGAACACGTGCAAGCCGCGGTGGCAGCCGTCCAAGCTGCATACGCCGCACAGGGTAACTATTATGCCGGTTAAGGCACAAAGCGAATTATATTTGACCTGTTTAAATTTGAAACCCGAACTATTATATGCATCAGGAAACCACCACTGCACGTTTAAGTCCTTCATGGACTGCAAGCCGATGACGTTTTCCGGCGAAGAAGGAGCGGTAGGACTCCTCAGGTGGATCGAGAAGTCTGAAAAGGTTTTCTCCATGTGTAATTGCCCGGCTGAAAGCAAGGTGAAGTTTGCTACTGGTACCTTTGAGGGAGCTGCTCTCTCCTGGTGGAATGCCGAAATCCAGATGATTGGGATTGATGCGGCTAATAACATGCAATGGGAAGCATTTAAGGAACTGATTATGGAGGAGTACTGTCCCCGTGACCAAGTGAAGAAGCTAGAGGGTGAATTTTTGAATCTGAAGATGGTTGGGTCTGAAGTTGAGCAATATACTGCGCGTTACCATGAGTACGCGGTCTTGTGCCCCACAATGGTTGATGCTGAGTTCAAACGCATTGAGCGTTATCTGGAAGGCCTCGCGCCTCAAATCAAAGGATTAGTGACTGCCAGCAACCCCGCAACCGTGCAGCAAGCCATCCGTTTGGCTCACAAGCTTACTGATCAGGAGGTTGAGAAGGGTACACTACCTGCAAAAGCCACTGAGAAGACTGCCCTTAAGTGGCAAGAGAAAAGCTGATGATGAAGCTCCTGAAAACTCCATGAACAATCAGAGTGTTGGAAACAGCACTGGGAGGTCCTATAACTCCCAAGGTCAAAGTAAGAGGTCTGGGAACAACAGTGGTAACTACCGCCAGGGCGGCAATGGGCAAAGCAACTACAGGGGTAACCTGCCTTTGTGCAACAAGTGTGGGAAACATCATGCTGGTGTTTGTAGAAAGAATCTGAACTGTGAAAGGTGTGGAAAGAAAGGCCACGAAGCAAAAGACTGTTGGGCAACTCTACCTGAGCAACAAAACCGCCAAAGGCAAAACAACAACAACAACAATCATGGCAACAACTATGGGAACAACCGCAACGGGCAAGGAAACAATCAGAACAATAATGGTGGAGCCCGTGGCTGTTTTGAATGTGGTGCCCAAGGCCACATTAAGAGGGACTGCCCACAGCTGAGAAGACAGGGAAACGGTAACCAAGGAAACAACGGTGGGAATGGTAATGGTGGAGGTAATGGTAACGGGAATGGCAACGGGAATGGTGGAAATGGTAGGGGAAGAGCTTTTGTTATGGGTCAAGGTGAAGCTCGCAATGATGCCAACGTGATTAACGGTAAATTCATCCTTAATGGTTTCTTTGCTACTGTATTGTTTGATTCTGGTGCTGAGAAGAAGTTTTATTTCCACTAAATTTGCTAAATTGATTAATGCTAAACCAATTGCCTTAGACGCTAAGTATGTGGTAGAGCTAGCAAATGGTAAACTTCATGATACGACTCAGATAGTTAAGGACTGTAAGTTAGAACTAGCTGGCCATACGTTAGGAATCGATCTTATGCCTTTCCCGATTGGTAGTTTTGATGTTATAGTAGGAATGGATTGGTTATCTGAGAATCGAGCTGAAATCTTATGTCAAGAAAAAGTGGTTCGTATTCCACTCGAAGGACGGTGAAGTGTTAACAGTTCAAGGTGAAAAGGGTGGAACAGTAACCGGTATTATTTCGTTTCTCAAAGCTCAAAAGTGCCTTCGTAAAGGTCACTTCGCGATTCTTGCAAACGTCACCGATTCGACACTTCCCGAGCGCAGAATCGACGACTACCCGATAGTCCGCGACTTCCAAGATGTATTTCCTGAAGATCTGCCTGGTTTGCCTCCATTTCGACAAGTAGAGTTTGGAATCGACTTAGTTCCTGGAGCGTCTCCGATTGCACGCGCACCTTACCGTTTGGCAGTAAGCGAACTCAACGAACTCTCCTCACAACTTCAAGAGCTACTCGACAAAGGGTTTATTCGTCCAAGTTCGTCTCCATGGGGAGCACCGGTTTTGTTTGTTAAGAAGAAGGATGGAACGTTCCGTATGTGTATTGACTACCGAGAGCTTAACAAGGTTACTATCAAGAATCGATATCCACTTCCTCGAATCGACGATCTCTTCGACCAGCTACAAGGTTCAAGCTACTTCTCAAAGATTGATCTACGGTCTGGATATCACCAACTTCGTGTTCGTGATGAGGATGTTCCCAAGACTGCTTTCAGAACTCGATATGGTCATTACGAATTCCTGGTTATGCCGTTTGGGCTAACTAATGCGCCTGCTGTATTTATGGATCTGATGAATCGAGTGTGCAAGCCGTACCTCGATAAGTTTGTGATAGTTTTCATTGATGATATTTTGATCTACTCCAAGACAAAGGAAGAACACGAGGAACACCTACGACTTATCTTGGAATTACTCCGCAAGGAACAGCTTTACGCTAAGTTTTCAAAGTGCGATTTTTGGATTCGCGAAGTCCAGTTTCTTGGACACATTGTCGATCAGAATGGAATTCATGTCGACCCAGCTAAAGTGGAAGCTATCAAGAATTGGCCTACCCCAAGAGCGCCGACCGAAATCCGACAATTTTTGGGACTTGCCGGATATTACCGAAGGTTCATTAAGGGTTTCTCGCAATTGGCTCAACCCTTAACAGCTTTAACGCACAAAGGAGTGCAATATAGATGGGGTGAAAAAGAAGAACGCGCGTTTCAAACTCTTAAAGATATGTTATGTTCAGCTCCAATTCTCGCGCTACCCGATGGGATTGACGACTTTGTGGTTTACTGTGATGCATCTATTCAAGGACTCGGTTGCGTGTTGATGCAACGGGATAAAGTGATTGCCTATGGGTCCAGGCAACTGAAGGATACTGAGAAGAATTATACAACGCATGATTTGGAATTGGGAGCCGTTGTTCATGCACTCAAGATTTGGAGACATTACCTCTATGGAACAAAGTGCACAATATTTACCGACCACAAAAGTTTACAGCACATCTTTGATCAGAAGGATCTCAACATGCGACAACGACGGTGGGTCGAGCTACTGAATGATTATGACTTAGCGATTAAGTATCACCCGGGAAAAGCCAATGTTGTGGCTGATGCATTAAGTCGGAAAGAGTATGAAAAGCCTCGACGGGTACGAGCGCTGCAACTTACCATCCACACGGGATTGCCGGATCGGATCCGCGATGCCCAACAAGAAGCTTTAAAGGAAGAAAACTTCGCAGCTGAAGCACTGCGAGGGGTAGATGGTAATTCTGAAGTTAAGTCCGACGGACTCAGGTATTACAATGACAGAATTTGGGTTCCTTTACTTGGAAATCTCCGTGAGCTCGTGATGGACGAGGCTCACAAGTCAAGGTATTCGGTGCACCCTGGATCGGATAAAATGTACCAAGATTTGAAGAACTTGTATTGGTGGCCGAATATGAAAGCCGACATCGCGCGATATGTGGCTAAGTGTTTAACGTGCTCAAGGGTCAAGATCGAGTACCAAAAGCCTTCAGGGCTATTACAGCAACCAAAGATCCCAGAATGGAAATGGGAGGATATCTCCATGGATTTTGTAACGGGATTACCTCATCGATCGAATCGACCGGATGCGATTTGGGTTATCATTGATCGGTTAACCAAATCTGCACACTTCATTCCAATGAAGGAAAACTGACAATATGGATAAGTTGACAAAGCTGTACATTGACCGAATTGTGGCACGTCATGGAGTGCCTAAGACTATTATCTCCGATAGAGATCCTCGATTTACTTCCCGATTATGGCAATCTATGCAAGAAGCACTGGGAACCAGACTGGATATGAGTACAGCCTATCACCCGCAGACCGATGGTCAGACGGAACGAACTATTCAGACTTTGGAAGACATGCTCCGAGCTTGCGTTCTCGACTTTGGTAAAGACTGGGAGGCTCATCTTCCGTTGGTGGAGTTCTCCTACAACAACAGTTATCATTCAAGTATCGGTGCTGCACCTTTTGAAGCTCTTTATGGCAGAAAATGCAGATCGCCCGTGTGTTGGGCCGAAACGGGTGAGAAAGGACTCACTGGACCGGAAATCATTCATGATACAACCGAACGAATTATTCAAATCAGAAAGCGGATAGCCGCAGCACGTGACAGACAAAAGAGCTATGCCGACAAACGCCGTAAACCTTTGAAGTTCGAGGTAGGCGACAAGGTGCTATTGAAGGTATCTCCCTGGAAAGGTGTGATACGCTTCGGAAAGCGTGGAAAGTTAAATCCTCGCTATATCGGTCCATTTGAAATCATCGGGGAAGTAGGCCCGGTGGCCTACCGATTACAACTCCCTGCAGAACTCGATGGAGTTCACAACGTGTTTCACGTTTCTAACCTAAAGAAATGTCTGGCTGAAGACACCGAAATAATTCCTTTGGAGGAATTGGAAATTGATGAACATTTGAGATTCATCGAGCAACCGGTAGAAATCATGGGACGCGAGGAGAAAGCCCTCAAACGTAGCAAGATTCCGATCGTCAAGGTGCGATGGAACTCAAGGCGTGGACCTGAATATACTTGGGAACGAGAGGATCAAATGAAGAAAAAGTATCCTCACTTGTTCGAGCAAACGTCCACGGAAACTCAAGGTATGATTTAATTTTGGGGACCAAAATTCCTGTAACAGGAGGAGGATGTGACGACCCTAAAACTTTTGCTTTCTTTCCCCAGCAACGACGACAGCTGATGCTGCGAATGCTACGACGCAAGAATAATTTTCGGGACGAAAATTCCAATTACAAGGGGATGATGTGACATCCGAGAATTTCAAGGTTTACTTCCGTTAGACAATTCCGTTAGTTACGTTATAAGTATTAACTTAGTAACTAATGCATAACTAGGCCGAATACGTCCACGACCTTTGGTTGATCACCGAACCCGCCCATATGTGCTATGTGTTCATTTATTAATGTCATTATGTGCAATGTGATTTAAACGCATGATTTAATATTATGAATAGCATGACAAATTGTAATTCCTTGATTATGTGAAAATTGCCTAAGTTGTGCAGCCAGCGAAACTACCGGGCGAAACTGTAGTGTCGCCCGGTAGCCAGCTAAGTTAATCAGTTAAAGCGTGACCAGAGCTAGTTTCGCCTGGCCAGCGAAACTGCCAGCGAAACTAGCCTCTGATATAAATAATCTTAATAAACCCTAGTTCTCCTATTTGCCTCATTTACACAAAAACACACACACTCTTCTCTGGAGATCTGGTCAGCCGAAAACCATCAAGAAAACCAAGATCTCAGCCTCAAGACAACATCCATTCGATTCCTTGATCGAATCGTGAGTCCCAAAACCTTCCTTTATGCCATTTCTATGTGTTTTCTATGTGTTTCTTCATAAAGCATGCTTAAACCTTCATGATATTGTTAGATCTTCTGTAGGAATGCTTAGGAATGCTAGATCCATCATAAAGTTTGCAACTTTACGTTTGAAATCCAACCATGATAGAGATTTATGCTATTTTGGTCACTTTAGGGTTTTAAATGCATTTTGGTGATTTGATGATGAAAATGCATGAATAAGGTGTTAAAACTTGTTGTTTGATGTTGGTAAATGCCTATGTATGCTAGATAATGAGTTATGTGAAATATGGAAGCTGTTAGAGCTGATTTTTAGGCTGATCCGTAAGTTTTTCGCGACCAGCGAAACTGTAATGTTCTTTGGGCGAAACTATACAGCGAAACTGTATAGATCTCCCTCCAGCGAAACTGTGCTGGCGAAACTGTAGTGTCGCCCGCGAAACTGACCAGACCAGCTCGAACGAAATTACCGAGCGAACCAACCTGAACGAAAGTTCAAACCAGTTTCATGCGAAACTAGGCTAGCGAAACTGCGTCAGCAGTTTCGGGCGAAACTAGCCTAGCGAAACTGTGTCACCGGGTATTGCCTAGCGAAAGTGCTGCCCGTGCACGTAGCGAAACTGCCTAGCGAAACTATGCTAGCGAAACTAAGACCTGACCTAAAAACCAAACTTGTACAATTTACTTGAATGTTATGCCATGACTTACATGATTATGCCATGATGATACATGCTTTGACTTCTGATGTATATGAACCCTTGTTTATGATCAACCATCGGTGTCGTGTGTCTGTATGTCGAGTCATAGTTCCAACGTGCTATGTTATGGGCCATAGTGACGTTAAGTAAAGATTAGACACAAAACTAATACTTAAGACCTAAACGTGTTCATAGGTCTTCGTTAAGCAAACTTGGATTATTATAGCAAGTGTAGCAGTGCAACCCAAGGTGAGTGTCACTAACCCAATTACCGTGAACCCGTTTGGGTCACACCGAATAACTAAAAGTAAAACAATGCTGACAAACTCGAGAGTGCTAGGCACCTCCCTGATGAACTTGAAAACTTGGAGTGCTCGGCACCCACTTGATGAACTTGAAGTGCTTTATGGGAAGCACTTGTGAATTACCAAAACAACGATTTCTAAAACGAAACTGAAAACACTTTTGAGATTCATGAGAATCTGGTAAACCGTTTTAATATGGCTAGTGTAGGTTAAAGTCTAAACCACATGATATCACATGATTTCTAAGGATGCCTTGAAAACTTAAAAGTCCTCAACTAAATTGTACCATTAATTGTAAAGCGAGGGGATGTTGGGTAGATCTACTGGAGTTTGACAAACTCCGCCCCGTGGCACGGGGAGTGCACGGAGGTACAATATCAGCCTATTTGACCGTGATCCCGAGAGGACACGGGGGAGGCAAAAACCGCGATGACGTAGGTCCGCAGAACTGATGGCACGGCCACTACAATAATTTATGGTCAGCTTTGGTACAAACTTCCTTAGTGCATGGAACAACGGATTAGCTACCCGCGATATCGGTTGAGCACTTTAACTATACAAGACTAGTACATACCCGATAACGTAGGTTACGGACAATACTTTTACTAAACCACAATAACATGATTTTGATTATCACAAGCATTGCTTTTTCACAAATGAATATTTCATAAGTATATGTTGACTCGATTATGATTATGAGACCGGGCCAATGCATGACAAGCCCACTGTGAACTCACCAACCGTTAGGTTGACACTTGCGTGGTTTAAACTTTTGCAGATCGCTAAGGAGTATCCGGAGCGGGTTGGCATGGCACATGAAGACTTTTATTTTAATTAAACTAAATTGGGAATTTAATACACTGATTTGTAAAGCACGTGGTTAGTGCTAAAGATAATGTTTTCCGCTGCGTACTGTAAAACTGTTTTATTTATTAATGTTTGGACTTTACTCTGATTCGTTTAGTATTTGTAACTAATGGTTGTGGTCCTGGTTTGCTCGCACCCCTTAACGGTATAAACTCCGTTAGTGGTTAATTTGGGGGTGTGACAATAGCAACGATAACCTCGGAAGTTGGTTGGGTAACCCAGAAAAATGCAGCGAGTGGATCTAGGGGACAGTTTGTTGGGTTGGGTGGCCGACATATTTGGATAGCAGGAGCACCCGAAGGTGCGAAGGTGGTCATAGGTGGGATGGCGTTGGTAAAGGATAAACGCAGGGGTGTTGAGGTTTAGGCGACGGACAGGGATAATATTATGGAGGTAGGTCACGGTGTGAAGTGCTTCCACCCAAAAGGGAGGGGGAAGCCGGGCTTGCATGAGGAGCGCGCGAATGATGTCGTTTAGGCGACGAATCATTCGCTCCGCTTTGCCATTCTGAGAAGATGTCTGTGGACACGAAAACCGAAAAATAAGGCCGTTGTTTTGGGCCAGGTTGGAGTGTATGGTAGGGAGGGATATGGGCTGGGTGGAGGTGGCGGATATGGGCTGTTTGGTGGTGGCGGGTATTGGGCAGGGTAGTAGCCGGTGGGAGGGGGGTTGGATGGGTACCGGTTCCGCTGTTGGTTTCGGCCACCGCGGTTGGAGCGGCGTCCCCCACGGCCACCACGGTTCGAAAACTGAGAGTAATTGGTGTCGTAGGGTCGGTTTTGGTAGGGGGGGTTGGGATCGTAGGATCGGTTTTGGGTGTTTGGGGGAGGCATAGATGGCTCGGAAGGGTTAGACGGGGCTGCCTGAGATGAGAGCATGGCCGTCTGAGTGGGTTTTTGGCGAGCGGCTAGGCGTTGATGTTCCAGATACACCATATTTCGAGCCTCGTCCCAAGTAGGAGTACTTTGGTTTATGAATGACGCAACCGTGTCATATTCTTGAGGAAGACCACGAACAAGTTGTAACACCTTTCTGTTTTCATCAACGGGTCGGCCCAAATCATTTAACTGAACAGCGAGGTCATGGATACGTTGAAAGTACGCATCCATGGAGGAGCACGCGGTGAGCGTTATGGTTGAAAACTCTTGCTCCAGGGCTGCAGCACGAGAACCCTTATTGTTCTGAAAAATAGCCTGCAATTTTAACCAAGTAGCCCTCGCAGACGAGGTAGTATCAATAATACGAACAAGGGTTTCATCACTAATAGACACGTAGATCCATTGAAGTACCACCGAATCAATTTCTGACCAAACCTTAAAGGTGGGATCAGTCTCAGCAGGTGGTGCGGTGCCATCAATGTGGTCCGCGACTTGATACGCTTTAACTTGAATCTGAAACAGTTTTACCCATTGGGTGTAGGTGATTTTAACACCGTCAAGAACACGTACCTTCTGTTGAATATTAGTTACCGAATATGCGTGACGAAGCTTCTCCGTCAATTCCTTAATCGCATCTGCCATCGGATCAGGAGAGGAAGGACGTGTGGTGGCCGGCAGTTTGGAGGCAGCGGCGGCAGGCACGGTAGACGCCACTAGGGCCGGCGGCGGCTAGAACCCGTAGGTCTAGGAGAGGATCGCAGAGAAAGGGAAAAAAATCTGGTTTTTAGTTAGGCTGTGATACCATGAATGTAATCGTAATTTCTTAATCACAATAGAATATTACAACCCTATATATAGATATACATTTACATCTAGCACCCTTATACTAATACACAATATATACACTAATAAAATCGAGTTACCTGTGTGTTTTTGTAGCTAGAATGGATGTTGAATTTGAAAAGTAACTGAAGAATTTACTCTAAAAAGAGATTCCCTGATTTCTCAACAGCAAAAATCATGAGTGCTTGGACGGTTTTCCAATTGAGGGTGTACTATGCACTGTATTATTAACGCCATGTCTGAGATATGACTGAAAGTTCATAGTGAAGAAGAGATCGCGCAATTGAAATTGGTTGTAAGCCCAAAATGGGTTTGAATGAAGGGTGAAGATGGGTTGCTCCTAAAAGTAATCTGGGTTTGGATTTTTATTTATTGAAATCGGTTGAAGCAAGATGGTATCCGCATGCTATATATACTTGTACATATAGCTTTATGATTTGTACAACTCGTAATTTTTCAATATTTCAACACTCTCTCTCTTATATATATATATATTAGAAAAATTAGATTTAAACAATCCCAGGTTTTCTTTATTGGAAACTAATAATCCCAAATTTAACATTGGCATCTATTAGTCCCACATTTACACTTGTTTATTTCCAATGGTCCCTCCGTTAAAAAGTTTAACGGAGTTAAGAGAAAAATTAATGAAAAGTGACGTGGCTGGTGAAAGCCGCCACTGGCAACCTCCAAACCGCCGGAAAACGACTAAAACCCCAAAAACACATCCATTTTTTCACTTTAATGTCATGAAACGGAATATTTTTAACATGAAACAAAATATTTTTAACTTGATTAATGACATTAAAGTGAAAGAATAGGTGTGTTTCTGTGGTTTTAGTCATTTTTCGGCGGTTTGGAGGTCGCCAGTGGCGGCCTTCACCAGCCACGTCACTTTTCATTAATTTTCCGTCAACTCCGTTAAACTTTTTAACGGAGGGACCATTGGAAATAAACAAGTGTAAATGTGGGACTAACAGATACTAATGTTAAATGTGGGATTATTAGTTGCCAATAAAGAAAACCTGGAATTATTTAAATCCAATTTTCCTATATATTAAAGTATTATAGATATATACATATAACATAATATATTTTCTAAGTTCAAGGATCAAAATATATATATATATATATATAACATATATAAACCAAACACGCAAACGACGTTAATAACGGGATTTCAACGAGATATGTATAAATATTTATATAATCCATAAAAAATCCCCCGTGTTTCAATAGACCAAATATATATATATATATATATATATATATATAAATATGTTAAGCCACGACGATACGAATAATTATTACGAATTGCTAAGAAAACTACAATTTAGATTAATTCACGTATCAAAACTGTTTAGTTTATGTACTAAATCAAAACGAAAACTTTATAATTTTTCTAGACCATTTCAATAGTTCACGGGTTTTGTTATTTTCTTTAATAACCGTTTTATATAAACTTTTAACTCAACAGTTTTCTAAATTACCAAAAATAAGAGGAGAAAAACAAAAACTAAAAATATAGAGTTAACCGGGTTTGAACTGGTCACCTTCAGGTTCACAAGCATCGCCCTACCACCACATCATTCTTCAGATCGATTATTTTAGGGTTCGAAAAAAGATTTATCCAATAGGGGCGATACAAAAATGGTTAACAACACAAAACAAAAACAAAAGGGGTCACACGGGTTTCGAACCCACGACAAACTCGAAGTAAACCAAAGACCTAAACCGTTGCGATATCTCAACGACTGATTAATTACTCGGAACCAAGTTTTATAAATGGACCCCCGTCGGGTCATCTTGTTATCAAACCCATATAACTCGCCAGAACCTTAATCCGGTCACCAGAGTACCGCGAAAACAGAACAAAAATGTCGGAACGAAGCGAAAAACCTGAACAATTACATACCTCAAGTCGGAGATGAAAAAGGATGAGTTTTTTCTTACATGAATCGATCCCGATCCTGAACGCGAAACACATGATCACGTTCTGATTAAAATTTTGTCTTCCCTCGGTTGCTCGTCAGTGTTCGCCTATCACTGGAGAGTGTAGACAGTGGTGGAGTGGTGGTGTAGCGGTGGCCAGAAATGTTGATACCCAAGATGTGCGTCGTGTGAAGTATCGAGATTGAATCAAGACATGTCCAAAGTTGTTGCTCCCGAACTTAGTCCGAACTCTAGGTTCGGACCAGCTTAACTCTAGGTTCGCTAGGAGTTTGGCCAGCAGCTATAAATAATGAACTTGTTTCTTGTTTTAGATACGAGTGTTCAGCAAAGTGAGAATCTGAGTTAGCCTTAAGTGTGTGTTCTGTAAGGCGTGATTCTCTATGTTTGTTTAATAGAGTGTTACTGAGTGTAATTGTTCCTAGATTAATAAACAATCGGTTAATTACTTGTTTCGTATCCGTTATAGCTAGATTGAGTAGACGATCCAACACTCATGACTTTTCAAGTGGTATCAGAGCTTTCTGGTTCAATCTACTAATCTGTGGTTGCTATTTTTGGAGTTTTTGAAACGAAATGAGTAGTTTTTTGTGATTTTCGAGTGTTTTTACAGATTTTTGATCACTTCGATCGAGTCTTTTGTGAAAATTTGGCTCCTAAATCATTCTTCATCACATTTTCTGATCAACTGTTGCAAATCTTGTCAAAGTCAGTCCAAAATCGAGCGTTTTGAGCAAATTATGTTGAGGTTCGAACAATACTAGTGAGGTTCGGACTAACCGTCCCGAAGTTCGAGTTCGTACGAGTTCGTTTCGTGTTCGGTTATAGTTTGGTCGTAGTTCGACAATTGTTTTGTTTCGGTAGAAGTTCGGTCAAGGTTCGGGTTCTTTTAAGTTCGGACAGAGTTCGGGGTAAGCTCGGAATAGGTTCGGACAACATTCGGTGATAGTTCGGCATTGTGAGGTATATTTGAAGTTCAGAGGGAGTTCAGAACAAGTTCGGATCACAAGGTTTCGGACCAGGTTCGAACAAACAGAATTCAAATTATTCAACGATGTCGAAATTTCAAGTTTTTGCCGCGATGCAGAATGCGATGCAAACCATTATGAACTTTGATAACAAAATTGGAACAAGTCAGAAAGTTCCCAAGTTGTTGAAGTTAGAAGATTATAAGAATTAGAAGCAACAATTTTCTACTTACATAAGCAAGAGTGATATCGATTTGTGGATTCCGATCAAGAAGCTTTATCAATACCCGACTGATCAAGGAGATTTCAAGGAAGTTCATACCTTCGACATTGCTAAAAGGAAATCATATGAGCTTGAGAAAAAAGCTTTTGGTTATCTTACGATGGCATTACCCACTGAGTTGCTTCATCAATTTAGTACTTGCAAGAAATCTAAGCAATTGTGGGATACTCTATCAGCAAGATGTGAAGGGAATGATGATTACAAGAAGAGTCGGAAGAAAGTGTTGAATAAAGAATTTGATAATTTTCAACATTATGACAATGAGAACATTACTACTCTTGTTTCAAGGTTTTCACATCTGATTAGTGAATTAAAGGTGGTTGGAATTGAGAAAATTGATGTTGATTTGAAGGAAAAGATTACGGAAGCGTTTCCTGAAAAGTAGGAGAACTATGTTTTGCTTCTCACTCATGATAAAGAATATTCTACGTTGACATTTCACGACCTGACTGGAAACTTCATGCTCGGGAAATGGAAATGTTGAATTCAAAGAAGTCAACTGCTACTTTACAAAATCCTGAGTTGTATCATGGTGGGAATACTGCTAGCATGAATGCTAAAGCAAAGCCAAATCTGAGTTCTGCACCGAGTGTTGCTTTAATGGCTAGAGCTTCTAGAAATTCTTATTCTTCAAAAGGTTGTACTTTTACAATTCCTGATTCATCATGTCAAAGTGCGTTTTATGTTCAATCGGTGGATGAGTGTGCCAAATTGATTGCTGCCCTCATTTCTTCATCTTTTGGAATGATTATAAATGATGTTGGTAAGGCACAATTGGTTAAAGAAGATTTGAATGAGCTTGATGATGATCAATTAAATGATTTAGATATGGCATGGCAACCTGCTATGTTAACTCAATGGTCACAACGATATTATAAGAAAACTAGAAAACAAGCTTTTAGTGGCAAATTGGGTTTTGATAAATCAAATATCAAGTGCTACAAGTGTTCGAAGCTTGGACATTTTGCTAGACAATGTCAACAAGTTCATGGTAGCAAACCCGGTTTTACTCAACCATCGCCCAGTAATTGATCCATGACAACATCTTTAACAGTTCAAGATGATGGTGTTTATGATTGGGGTAAACATTTTGATTCTTGTGCTTTGATTGTCACTCATGATCAATAAGAAGAATATTGTTCAGACACAAGTTCAGATACAAGTTTAACACCAAGTTCCTATGAATCAGCTGAAAATCTAGAAAGTTTATTAAAATAAAATGCTTCGTTGTTGAAGATAATTCACAGGCTTTATGAAGAACTCAAGTTGGTTAGTTCAGATTTGAAGATTTCTAACGAACATGAGAAAGAATTGGTTTTGAAGAATGAATGTGTGATTCCTGAGATCAAATTGTTGAATGAAGTTTTAGAGATTTCAAAACAAGATAAAAAGGATGTTGAAGCTGCAAATGCAAGGATTTGTGAAGAAAGGGATGAGTTGGTTCAAGAAGTTAAGAAATGGAAAGATGAAGCAGAGGATGCTACAAATGATTTTCAGAATTTGTTTGAAAAATCCAAAATCAAGCTTGATCTGCTTACAAAAGATGCTGAAGAATCTGCTGCTAAAATTGCTTGTTATCAAGCTGTGATGGAAAAATATTTGGATGAGAAGCGAGAATTGGGTACTGTGAATAAAGTTCAAACAGCAAATTTGGAGATCCAGAAGCGGAATGAAGATATATTGAAGAAGGAATTGTTTGAAGGCATGGAAAATCTTCGCATGCAAAAATTTGAAACTCATAAGGTTGCAAAGCGTCTGATTGCTACTGAGAAGGAATTGGCTGATGCTCAAAACCAAATTTCAGATTTAAAGATTCAAGTGATCGACGCCAATCGATTGCTGAATAATGTTTTGAATTCTCAAGTATTCACAAGCTTCCTTGCTAAAGATGAGAATTCTGAAAAGATGTTTGATAAGACAGCTTCACCTCCTGCTCATATCAAAGAAGCTTTCAAAGAAGTGAAGGAAAAGGTTGAAGAGGTTGATTACTCAAAATTCTCATCATCTAATTCTGAGGAAGAGATGGTTGTGAAGCAAAAGAAAAACAAGAAGAATAAGAAGAAGAAGGGCAAGAAATCTGAGATTCTTCCGGCTCCAATATTTGTCTCTGGTTCATCTTCAGCTGATAATGAGAAATCAGATACTTTGAGTGAAAATATTCGTTCTTAACCTGAATTCAATAAGACAATCTTCTTTGAAAAGAAAAATCTGAAAGATATCAAAGCTGAATTTTCTAAGTTGGCAAAGGATAGACACCATAATTCAATCTTTGAGGAAAAGATTTCTGGAAAGCATGTTGGTCTGGGTTTTAAAGCAAAGAATGTGAAAACTGAGGAGGTTCCAGCATCATCATCCCAAGATTTGAAGAAACTTAAGATGAAACAAGTGAAGAAGGAAGTTTTTAAAGCTGAGAAGGTTCAACCTGAGCGTTTTTACAAACTCAAGGGTTTGTACCAGATTTTCTCCGACAAAGAGTTTCTTCTTCATTGTGTTGATGCTCGGAAGATTTCCGAAGTATTTGAGAAGAAGGATGCTTCAAGAACCTTGAAGAATCAACCCACCAAATGTTCTTCTGATGGTTCTCATTCTCGAAGCCCAACATCTAAATGGGTTCATGATCATCGCCAACAGGTCTATAATTCTTTTTCTGTTCATGTTCGAGATATTCATGTGTGTGATTCTGTGCAGGCACCTAAACGGTGGGACAAATCTGAACGTATTTGTTATGTTTGCTGCCAAAAAGGGCATATGGCAAAAGATTGTCCACTTCCTGCTGAATCAAATCAAAGGTTTCCACAGAAACCAGCTTTTGGTAAACCTGCCAAACCAAAGTTCTTTACTGAACAAGGCAGAGTTTTTGATGAATGTGAACCTACATTTTTTCTAAAACAAAAACGTTTTGTTCCTACAATTCAAATGTAGGTTCTTCATCACATTCACCTGTGATTGATTCATCAAAAACTGAATTACCAAAACAATCACAATTTTAGAAACCCAAGGTAGTTTCTAAGCAAAACCAGGACACTGGTTGACCAGAAGCGATCCGCTTTGGTTCTTTTATGAACTAATTAGTTTGACCAGTGTGCAGGTACTTCTAGGAGACCTATCGACGATTGAAAAGTTGTTGATGGAGGAGTATTCTACTTAACTTAAATTTCATGATATATCTTTTTAACCTGCAAATTTCCTGAAAATTCTAAAAATGAAAGGTATCCGTGTTGATTGATCAATTTTTCTTTCTTTATGCATTTTTGATTAGAGTCGTGTTTTTGTAAAATGAAAAATCCAAAAATAGAGTTTTCATTTTAAGGGGGAGAAAAGCATGTAAGGAGGAGAAATTGTGAAAATGCATGTTATGGGAAGAAGGTGAATACATGCCAAATATATAAGGAAGGCGAATACATGCACAATATATAAAGAAGGTGAATACATGCACAATATATAAATTTTTGAGAAATTGATCATTGGGAAATAATGGTACATTGGCTTACATATCTGTCTCATGGATATAGTAAAAGAAAGGGCCATAAGATCATTGTTTGATATGTTTGGTAGGCTTGGCAAATCAAAAAGTATTCAGATGTGATATACACTAAATACCAATGCTTGACCATGTGGATAACATCTTGATGCGTATTTCATGACAAAAATAAATTAATTGTGAAAATCAAAATGAGAAGTCACTGTGTATACATATGTTTTTTTTTCGCAAAGATTTAAACTTGTTTTGATTTTCTTTATTTTGTCAAACAATCGGACTTTCTCTGCGTGCTCACAAGGCCGACCTGATTGTTGTTCGTTTGACGTTCTGCTTTATTTTCTTTGGTGTTTCGTATAACTCATCGGACTTTCTCTGCGTGTACGGGAGTACCGACCTGATTGTTATTGGGTTGTACAATTTCAACTTGTTTTATTTTTCTTTAATTTGTTAAATCCGAGGCCTTATCTGCGTATCGAAAGATCGACCTTAAGGTAGATGATTTAACGTTCTTATTTCTTTTTGCATGGAACACAGTTGACTATATCATGAAATATATTATACTTTGTGAAAATTCACAAGTGTAATCACACACAAAAAGAAAAGGAAAAAGAAAAAGAAAATGTCTGAATATGTCTGATAGTGTGGGATACACTGGTCATAGCAAAATTTAATCAATACCTTAACATATCCAGATGTTATGAGTATGATTCTGCCTGAGTTTAAGATGGACAAATTATACCGGCAATCAACATGACTTATGTGTTTCAATTAGTTGAAATTGAAGTGTAGTCCAGTGCGTTATATCCATTATGATCCCATACAGTGATCTTTCATATACCAAAAATATTGTTTGATTCTGTATTGCATTTTCATTTCATTTCAAGAAAAAGTACAAAAAGATTTTTGGTGTGTTTTAGCATAAGTTAAAAAATCAAAAAAGATTTTAGGATTGTTTTGAGATAAACTTTCTAAAAGCCAAAAAAAATTTATTTCTGCTTTATTTTC
This sequence comes from Deinandra increscens subsp. villosa, assembly GCA_039602395.1. Taxonomy (NCBI): domain Eukaryota; kingdom Viridiplantae; phylum Streptophyta; class Magnoliopsida; order Asterales; family Asteraceae; genus Deinandra; species Deinandra increscens. Next base: position 28,867,242 of record JBCNJP010000009.1, read on the forward strand.
GATCTGATCAACACGTGATACAAATTCAATTTTCCAAATCATATCTTAGAGTCTCGAAGAGACGTTTTGCGCCAAGATTATTTAAATTTTGAGCAGGTTGCTAAAGTGAAGGAAATCACAACTTCAAGTCTTCTGAAGCTGTTGATAAAGACCAGAGAATCACTAGACATTGTCAAGTATTCAAGATCAAGCTACAATCAAGTTGAGGAGGAGTTTGTTCGAAGATTTATTTCCTTGAGCGAACAGATTCTACACTTGCAGAGGAGCATGATTGAAGATACAGAATTGAAGATGTTGAATAGATACTGCACACAACGAGGGGGGGGGGGGGGGGTTTGTTGATACCTGAGATGTGTGTCGTGTGAAGTATCGAGATTGAATCAAGACATGTCCAAAGTTACCGTTGCCGAACTTAGTCCGAACTCCAGGTTCGGACAGCCGAACTCTAGGTTCGCTAGGAGTTCGGCCAACAGGTATAAATAGTGAACTTGTTTCTTGTTTTAGATACGAGTGTTCAGCAGAGTAAGAATCTGAGTTAGCCTTAAGTGTGTGTTCTGTAAGGTGTGATTCTCTGTATTTGTTTTCTTCGTGTAACTTATTGTAATTGTTCCTAGATCAATAAAACAATCGCTTAATTACTTGTTTCATATCCGTTATAGCTAGATTGAGTAGACGGTCCAACGCTCACGACTTTTTGGGAAATCTTTTCACGGTGGTTCTCAGAGCCAAAAACAACGATGGTCTTCGAGGGGGTTTGAGGTTCCAAACTAAAACACAATTATTTGATTAGGAGGTGGGTTACGTGAATGACTTGATGACCAGATTGTTGTGTCATAAAGATGCTCGATGGTTCGCATTCGTAACCGGCGAGGTGATCGGAGAATTTTTAAAAAAGTGGTTACGGGACGGTCGTCGTAGGCTGTTACGTTTAGTATCCAATTTCAACTTTGGAGGAATGGCGAAATCAGTCCCTCACAACCTTACATAATAGAATGCGAGTTTAGCAAATGACGCCGCCGGTCCCTCCATGTTTTGTTAGTTAAAAGATGTGTTTTGGAATTGACAAACAAGCCCCCTCAAAGTTTCAAACATGTTAAGAGACTCTAGCGGGGTTAACAAAGATTATTTTAAAGATGAATATACGAGTGTACTTCCAAACAAGTCTAACGTATGACACTTTATAAAATATAACTCTTGATTCATCACATAAAGTCATGTAGATAATTCCAAAAATATATATTTTGAGTCCACATAAAATGATGAATCTGAAATCGTAACGATACGTGTAAACTCATATAAAATAGTAGAAACGTTAGGTGTGACCATGTGACACATTGTCACATAATATATTAAGATGTAATGTGTACACACACACACACAAACACACACACACACACACACACACATATATATATATATATATGTATATCACATAAAATCATAAGTATAATGGTCTATAATGGTCACATAAGATGACAAAGTGTTTACATGAAATTATTGAATATTATTTACATAAAATCATAATATATAAAACGTATAGACTTAAGTGTATGGTCGTAGTGCTAGTTACACAAACCCTAGATAATAAAGTCAACACAAGTCAATCTCATAAATGTTCACACAACATTTATAGCAGTTTAGGTTTAGGTTAAATAAAGAAAAGACTTGAAAAGACGGATTGTCACAGTATCCCCTTGTTGAAGAATTTTCGTCCCGAAATTTGAATAACGTGGTTAACAAGTTGGTCACAAAAGAAAGAAAAATTCTCAGCCGTCACATCATCCCCTTGTTGAAAGAATTTCGTCCCGAAATTTAAATCAGTGAAAATTGTTTTATGAATCGAATTGACAACAATGCATCGAAAGAATCATGGTTTCCTACTCCCAAAGGAGTGATGGACATTATGATCAAGAATGAGCACGATATGTTGAGAAGATGTCAAACGTTCAAGAATTAAGAAAGGGAATTCAAATGGAAAGTATAGAAAGTGATTTTCTCATCAAGCGTTTGTAACAAGAAAAGTCGAACAATCGCATTACAAGAATCGTGTCGAGTGATAAGGCGAACAACGGAACATGATAACGTAAGTATCTGAAATCAAAATTAAAATGCGAAGAAGAATTATAATACATCTGAATAGTCTCTAGCTATTATAGTCAATGCGGGGAGTGAGATTCCGATTTCGTGTCTAGATTTCAGTTAAGGCGTTCGCATTCGTCGATCACCCAGGTGAATTGAAGAGAATGCAATTCAAGTACGAGAGAATTATGTGTGCATCAAGTCACTCAGTTTTTGTCTAATAGATCCACTGTCTAATGAAAACATAAACGTCAGGATTTGTCTACCAACTAGCAAATAACATAGAATTACACAAGACCGATCAAGTTAACGTGAGGAAACTGGTTGATCTGGTACTTTATGGTGTTATGGTCAATTAAGTTAATATGATTCACGATAACATTCAAAATCACTTCTCATGCAATAATGATTCAGATGACATTTAAGTCTCTATAAAGGCTTCCTTTAATGATTAATATCGTCAACACATATTAGCATGCAATCTATCATGAAGATTTTACATACGATGCATACAGTTGTCCCAAAACCTTATACACTAGCATACAACCCTAACATGGCATATTTCTAGCACATAAAGTCATAAACTAACCAACACAACCCCATACGGTGCAAAGTTGATGGGGCAACTTCGCATAGTCTTGTCATTCCCTTTGAGGTAGGAGACTTAGGACCTTGTATGGTGTATGGTTTTCATACCCAATCAAGTTAATATATTCACAGCATGTCATTTTCTGGTTCCTAACATGTTTCATACACATAACTAATCATGCAATTCTACTTAATTTATGTTTAAACCGGCACTTTAATGATTAATCAATTTATATACCCTAAACATAAGTTTTATTCTCAAATTTAGCATGCATAAAAACATATGTTCTGTAAACATTTCTCATGAGAAGGTCAGAAGCAAACAAACTATTTATCTTGGTTAAAATGGTTCAACAGTTTCTCACATACTAAAGTATAACTGGTAACACAATAATTTTATGGCAAAATGATTGAATTCTAAAGAGAAATCAAATCAAGAGCCCACTGCCATCTAAAAGGTAACATGTAGCAGGTTGCTTTAGAAAAGAATACTAAATTCTATTAAGAATTATTCAAGAAATTACATAGACAATTAGGTTCGAATTCAAGTTAGAGTTCAGTATCATAAAACATTTCATCATGCACGTTACCTTGTTAAAGAATCCAAAAATTTAGAGTGAAGATCCAACAAAATAAAAGTGTAAACCATGAGGTACCGAATATCAAAAAGTGCTCTGCAGAAATACGCATGGCATCAAGCATGAGAATAACAAATAGAGGAAAGCGACAACGGTTTAGTTCGTGAATTCGAGTAAGCGATGAGATAGCGAGCTTATGCTAGTCACAACTACACATTTCAAGGATGACATGTGAGTTTAAACTGCCACTAGTGAAGGTACCAGCAGGGAGGATGTAAACAACGTAATGGATAGTATAAAATTCAGAGAGAAACATATAGTGTGCTTGATAGGAATTTGCAAGAAATTTACATAAATAAATATCGAAATGAACGTGTCAACGGTTATACAAACCAATAGATAAATGTCTCGTTCGGAAAATCTTCACTGTTTAAGCTCACCACCGTGCCCAATCTCCTTGGTGTTCTTGCGGTTAATTCGTCATGCTTCCCTTCTTGTCAAAACATCGTTTCAAATGGTTTTCAAAAGTAAGCTAGGTTACAAAGTGTTATAAAAGGTTGTCTGCGAAACAAAAAACACCAGAATGTTCAAAAGTGGCTTTGGCTTGGATTGCCTGTACATATGCGTTTTTGCTAGGGTTCAGTACAGATTTACAACGGGTCAAAAGATATATTCGGGTGTTCCAGGGAAAAGGATAAGCGCTATCACCTCAGTGAATGCCATCGAATTTATAAAAACAAAGCAGTTGACCCAAAAGTAGTGTCCCTTAAACGAAAGGCGATCTACTTCATAACACATGCTTCTAAAAGTTAAAGTGGTTCATTCCATCATGCGGTTTTTTATTCATAAGATGTAAAATCTTAGGTTTTTAAAACGTTAATGTTCATCTTAGTCAGAACTCACGTAGGAGAGTTTTCAGAAAGCATGGAGTTGGATTATTTCGGGCATGTCTCTTTGGTTGAAATACGTAAGGGATATCTATAATCTCGGAGAAAGTAGCATTAAGCAGTTTTGTCGAGGACCTAGTCACGTTAGATGAAGTTTCTCCCAAACGCTTGAATGTAAAGGGGGCAAGAAATTAAACCTCAATCGTTGTGCAAACAAAAGGTGTAAGAGTTTTCATTCACAATTACAGTAAGATGCGTAAGGTTTGCTATTCTAGTAAAGATCTTCGAGTGGTTGGCACGCGCAGTGCGACTATCATAATGTTTCAGATTTCAAGACGATCAAATTTTTAAACAGGTCATAAGGTTTAAGTTCAAGCTAGGGGTTCATTAATGAAAGTTTTCTGGAAAGGACGACGAGCATTAGTGTACTAGAAATTTGTCGATAGTCGCTATGACAGGAGCGTTAATAAATTTATAAATGTATGGATAACTTGGTGTACTCTATGCGTAAGAAGGGAAAATGTTGGTCGATAGTACAATTAGCTATAGATAACAAGAAGTTCATGCTCGATGGGTGTAAATAAGGCTTCCATAAAAAGATTTATATTGTTACTACGATTAAGGTACAAGGTAGTCTCATTATAATGGTGTTTAAATAGTAGAAAATCTAACTAAAAGTGTAACACCTTCCGGTTCAAAGCTTGAAAGCTCATCCAAGACATAAATGATTACAAAAGCACAAGAATCATAAATCATTGGTGGTTGCTAAATCATAAATGGTGCAAATCATGTAGACAAAAATCAATAATATCAGTTCAGAAGGTCAATCGGAATAGTTGTTGTGTTAAAACTGGAAGTCATTAGTTTGAAAATCAAGAAGGCCTATCACTAATATTACCCTATTAGGGAAAATGATGTTCACGGGAGGAGGATGTTGCCACAAGTATTATCAGGGAGTACACGACTAGACAGAGAAATTTCACAATACTTTTATGTCAAAGATATGTTCCAATGCTCGGAGTATATACTTTATCCATTTGGTTTATCCAAATGTTGCGTGGGTATTAATTCGTCTGGTTGAGGTTTACCAACTGTCTCACAATTTTAGGAGTTCCCAAGGGTTGATGTCGTAGATAAGATCGTAAGAGTAGGGTTATGATTCAAGATAAATCAAAGCCAGTCAAAAAATTCATCAAGAGTTTTCGTATCCAAGGAAAAACATGTCATTGAAATACACGAGTGAAACGATGCCCCTTTCAGGACTAACGTTTGTAATAGGTGTCAAAGGGTTCACGAATGAATTAGAATCAATATATATAAGAGATGAGATCATGCGTGATAGTATTTACAAAATAGATGACTTCAATCATCCGGTCGAATTTCAACATGCTCAACATTCAGCCCCACGAGAAAAAAAATATATTACAGAAATTTGCTCCCAATTACGACCATTAGCTTGCCTCGTAGGATTCTCTATGATATTCCATACACTGCAAATTACATTTACGTGTGCACCCATAACTGTAATCTATTTTATATGGTCACCCTAGTTCCTCTTACTTCAGTTACCGAGTATGGTAGAGTACATATGAGATATCCACAATGTGGGTATCAAGAATATGGTCACTAACTCATGCTTATCTTGATCAGAATTTATTAAAAAGACAAGTTGAGTAAAATGTTTGCTTTATTTGGAATGACCCACTCGAGGCGAGTCAACCATAAATTTAGCTCAATAGGATCTGAATATGGTTTATCACGCATACTGAATGGATCACAATCCGGTACATAAAGACAAAACTATAGGCATCCCACATCAGGTACCCTTGAGGTTCTAAGAGTCATTCCCAATTTGTGTTAGCTCGACGCACGACACGATAGAAACAAGAAAATGTTAAATGATCAAGGCAAACATGAAAATGATCACGGTAACAGAGGTAGATACAAGTACCCCCATGGGCAACTACTTGAATTCACACAATGTTGCCACTACTGAGGTTGAATGATCGCACTATTAGTACGTCGTGATTACATTTCCTGAACATGAGAGTTCAACGATGCGGGTAGGTTAGGTATCGACAATAATCTCACACACGACGAGAAAAAGTTTAAGAATAGGAAGAGGTATCACACCACCTTCCTAAGTAAGCACTCGCCCTATGTCAGGGTACTACGCCTAGTCCTTCAGTCTAGAATAATTCTGAGCAGCAAACGACTTGTTAAGAGTGAAGATGTGATCCTCTAATCTGATTCGACATCTCGTTGTCCATGGATGTTAACCAAGAGGTACACGACTCAGATAGGTTAAGGAAAATGACCCAAGAATAACCGGCTCCTCCGCTATGAGTATAAGGGAATTGGATGATGTAAACGACATATTGGAAACTAGGTGCGTGTAGGAGTGAGTATCACGATGCATGAGAAAAATGTTTATGTGCAACTAATGCGAAACAGTTACAGTCTAAGACGACTCGTAGTTCGCTGTAACCAATGGCTCTAATACCAATATGTCACACCCCCAAAAATCCCACACGCGATAACGCACCGCAAGGAGCGTGACAAACCAGGATCACAGTCCATTAGTTAGATCAAGCGACCAATAATAAATAAAAAGGTTGTTTATTTCATTAAATATAACTACAAATTCTTAGAAATGTGGAAGCGTAAATACAATGAAAGTGTTAATGTAAAAACATCGTCACCCAAGGTGACATAGCTTTCTCAAAGACACTAAAAGGGTTTTCAAAGACTCATGCATGCGTACTCATGATACTCGAACATCCACAACCTGAGAAATAACATGCTAAAAAGTGTCAACACAAAGGTTGGTGAGTTCACAGGTTTATCAGTTCGTAAACAGTTCCAGTTTAATGTAAATCGACTGTTCAACAACAGTCCTAGTTCAGTGTAAAACAATTGTCATCGACATTTGAAGTTCATGTTCAAGTTCAGTTTAAAGTCCAGAATATATATCAATAGCCAGCTAGGCTAGTTTCAAGAAATCAGTGCACGTTTGACTAGATAAACTAGCTATCTAGTTACTGAAGCTCGACAAGTTCAATTGTGCCTCGTTAAGACTAAGAAGTATATTACACCCATTCGATATCTGATCGTGTCAGCGTGACTGACCCGGGTGTGGCTGTCAAACCCAGTAGATCTACTAAATAAGTTCCCGCTGATGCCACATTAACAGTAACTCTAAAAGTGAGGACTTTATCATAAGTGTGCCACTATCATTCAGGTGATATAATTATCTAACAATTCAAATGTTTGCATGTTAATCTCCCCCAATAGGATTAAAATAGGTATAAAGGGACCGTGAAACACACCTTACGGTGCACAGCAAATCCAAATAAACAACATAGCAAAAAGTAGCAACAAGCAGCTTGTTCTACGAAACACCTAACGAGCATAACAATATAAGTGTGTGTTATAATAAACGACTATATCTAATGTAAACGATGAAAACGAATAATCGCGAGATCCAGAACAAGTCGAGAATGGCACGTTTGCCGAATCTGAGCGATTATCAAAATAACGCAAAATATATTATATAACCATAATATATATTTTCTAAGTTCAAGGATCAATATATATATAGCATATATAAACCAAACACGCAAACGACGTTAATAACGGGATTTCAACGAGATATGTATAAATATTTATATAATCCATAAAATAATCCCCCGTGTTTCAATAGACCTAATATATATATATATATATATATATATGTTAAGCCACGACGATACGAATAATTATTACGAATTGCTAAGAAAACTACAATTTAGATTAACTCACGTATCAAAACCGTTTAGTTTATGTGTTAAATCAAAATGACAATTTTATATTTTTTCTAGACCATTTCAATAGTTCACGGGTTTTGTTATATTTTTTTTAATAACAGTTTTTTATAAATTTTTAACTCCACAGAAGTCTAAATTACAGAAAAAAAATAGAAGAAAAACAAAAACTAAAAATATAGAGTTAAGCAGGTTTGAACCGGTGATCTTCAGGTTCACAAGCATCGCCCTACCACCACAACATTCTTCAGATCAGTTATTTTATGGTTCAAAAAACGATTTATCCAACAGGGGCGAGCCAAAAATGGTTAACAGCACAAAACAAAAACAAAAGGGGTCACACGGGTTTTGAACCCGCGACAAACTCGAAGTAAACCAAACACCTAAACCATTGCGCTATCTCAACGACTGGTTAATTACTCGGAACCAAGTTTTATAACCGGACCCCCGTTGGGTCATCTTGTTCCCAAACCCATACAACTCTCCGGAACCCAAATCCGGTCACCGGAGTACCGCGAAAACTGAACAAAAACATTGGAACAAAGTGAAAAACCTAAACAATTATATACCTCAAGTCGGAGATGAAAATGGACTGAGTTTTTCTTTTTGACATGAATCGATCCCGATCCCGAACCCGAACGCGAAACAAATGATCACGTTTTGATTAAACTTTTGTCTTCCCTCGGTTGCTTTTTGGTGTTTGCCGATCACTGTAGAGTGTAGACAGTGGTGAAGTGGTGGTGTAACGGTGGCCGGAAATCTTTTCTCGGTGGTTCTCGGAGCCAAAAAGAACGGTGGTCTTCGAGGGCATTTGAGGTTCCAAACTAATGCACAATGATTTGATTAGGAGGTGGGTTACGTGAATGACTTGATGACCAGATTATTATGCCGTAAAGATGCTCAATGGTTCGCATTCATAATGGGCGAAGTGATCGGAGAATTTTAAAGAAATTGGTTACGGGGCGATCATCGTAGGCTGTTACGTTTGGTATCCAATTTCAACTTTGTAGGAATGGCGAAATCAGTCCCTCACAACCTTACATAATAGAAAGCAAGTTTAGCAAATGACGCCGCCGGTCCCTCCATGTGTTTGTTAGTTAAAAGATGTGTTTTGGAATTGACAAACAAACCCCTCGAAGTTTCAAAGATGTTAACAGACTCTAACGGGGTTAACGAAGATTATTTTTACGATGAATATACGAGTGTACTTCCAAACAAGTCTAACGTATGACATTTTATAAATTATAACTCTTGATTCGTCACATAAAGTTATGCAGATAATTCCAAAAATATATATTTTGAGTCCACATAAAATGATGAATCTGAAATCATAACGATACGTGTAAACTCATATAAAATAGTAGAAACGTTAGGTGTGACCATGTGACACATTGTCACATAATATAATAAGATATAATGTGTACACGTGACACATTGTCACATAATATATATAGAACGTTATGAAATTGTCACATAATATATATAGAACGTTATGAAATTGTTTCACGTGATTACGCATATGATAGTTATTACATAAATGTAAGTAGTAATCTCCTATCAACTTCTTTCTTTCTATGTAACTTTTCTGAATGGTTACACCTATGTAACCATCGTTTATTTTTTTTGTTGGAAAAAAGTACCTAAAATTATTGTTACAACGATGTAACAATCGTTGTGCTGGTGATGAACTGCTGATCAACGATTATTTTTCTTTTGTAAATTAGGTTTTTTTTTTTATAAATTTGGTCTGGAAATTTGAAATTAAAGGAGAGAGAGAGGGAGAGGGAGATTTTAGGAAATAGTAGATGGGAGAGAGAAAATTTTGATTAATCTTTTATTAAACATAGTTTACAAAAATAGATTATGTAAAGTTACCATATTGCCCTTTATATAAAAGAAAAATTAAAAACAAAAGAAATAATGTGATTGGTTGAAAAAGGTTTTCCAGGTTTTCCAATATTTAAAAAGTTTCTAATGATCCTCTTCCTATATATATATATATCACATAAAATCATAAGTATAATGGTCACATAAGATGACAAAGTGTTAAATGAAATTATAGTATTTTATTTACATAAAATCATAATATATAAAACGTCTAGACTTAGGTGTATGGTCATAGTTCTAGTTACACAAACCCTAGATAATAAAGTCAACACAAGTCAATCTCATAAATGTTCACACAACATTTATAGCTGTTTATGTTTAGGTTAAATAAAGAAAAGACCTGAAAAGACGGATTGTCACATTACCAGGCAAATTCTTGTCAAAAAAAACTTCATCTTCCAATAATGATGAATTAGATGTAAACTTTGGAGCTTCACCAACATTCTCTTTCTTCTTTCCAGACTTAGATATCTTTTCCTTTGCAGAAACTAGAATTGCAAATATAGAATAATTATGCATCCCTACTTTCGGATCAAGAGGAAAGGACGAAAATTCAGACATGTCCACTGGTGCAGGAACCTTGTGAAAATCAGCTTTCTTTGCACTTTCATTACTTATTTCCTTCTTGAAATTCAGAAATGTCGGGGATTAATTGTCAATTTTTAACTTGTCTCTTCAAATCCAGAGTCTCTATCTTTAACTAAGAAGTCTTTTGTTGAGCAGTAAATAACTCCTTTTGAGAAGTAATAAATTCTTCAGACATCACATTATATTCATACTTATGTTGTCTTCTCAAATCACATTCTTCAAGAAGTTCTGCAGTAACCTTTTCCCATTTCTTCTTAAAAATTTCAACATCCTTTGTTAATACTTCATTCTTATCATGCATGAGAAAATTATCAGCTCTGAGCTTTGTAACTTCATCTTGAAGACAAGTCACCTATCAGCTGCTTTAACTACGATACTGTTAACTCTTTTGTATTTTTGTTGAAGAGGATACGTTTTCTTAAATAAGACTTCAAAATCTTCAGCAGCTTCTTTAGCTTCAGCAGTTGCCTTTTCACATTCAACAAACAAATCATCCTTTTCTTTCATCAAATTCTCATTGATTGTAGTCAAATCATAACACTTTTTCTGAGTAATCTCCAACTCTCGTTTAAGCAAGACAATTTCTTCAGTTAACAAATTGATACTACTTTCTAAACTTACATTCTTGTTGCTTGAAGTAACACAATCAGGACATTCAATGTCTTCTGCCTGTTGGATTTCGGCCACATTTTCCTGAAATTCTTCAATCGTTGTTTCGCCTGAACTTGTTTCAATATCAGTCTGAAGAACACCATTTTGATGATGAACCAATAAAGCAACATTGTCTTCATCAGCATTATGTATCTCATTGATATCAACCGTACTATATATATTCCTTCTACACTCACTATGTGCATTCCACACATTTTGGATGCCAAAAAATGTTTTCCTCTATACTATCATAAGAAACAAAAGCTTTTTGATCTTGATTAAAGCTGCTTGTTGAAGTCTTAGCAAGATGAGCATGTTGACCAGAATTGGATTTGTTATTTGTTGACTTTGGACACTCACGAGCAAAATGTCCAAATAATGAACATTTGAAACATTTTACCTTAGATTTGTCTAACCCAATCTTTCCATCTTGATTCAACCTTTTCTTCCCGGTTCTATTAAAGAATTTCTTTGTTCTTCTAACAAGCATAGCATACTGCCAATTCAAATCTATTTCTTCAAGATGATCGTAATCGATCTGATCATAATCTTTTTTAATTAATTATGCATTAATAACTGCTCTAGTAATAACAGCAAAATAGGAAGATACCAATGTAGACATGAATGCTATATAATCCTTAGTTATTTTAACAGGTAAAGCATTGTGTGATGATGAATTTGGAACTGAAACAGTACAACCAGAAGAATTACCAGAACTATAAGTTTTTCCGGCAACAAATATTGTAGGAGGTGTTTGATTAAAAACATTTTATATCACAGCATGAGTGGTAGAATCATTCTCTCCATGATATATAGCATGATTTTGAATTTGTGCAGGCATTGACTTGTTTATAGTAAATTCCATATCCCTTGCTTGTATTCTTTCAACCATGTCATTGAACGACAAACCCGTATATTCTTTATCATGGGTAATCATCATGACATAATTTTCCCGCTTTTCGGGTAATGCCTCCAATAATTTTTCTTTCAAATCAGCTTCATATTCACCAAATCCATCTCACTCATCAAATGTGAAAGCCTTGTAATTAGATTTGGAATGGTTTCATTTTGATAATGCTTGAAATTATCAAATTATATCTTTAAAACCTTCTGACGACTTTTCTTGTACTGATCATTACCCTCACATCTTTTCTGTAATGCATCCCATGATTCTTTTGCAGTATCGTATGCAGAAAACTGTTGTAACAATTCCTTAGGGTAATGCCATCGTCAAAGTTCCAAAAGCCTTTTGTTCAGCTTGATATGCCTTCTTTTGATCAGATGATAAACTTCTTTGTAAAATTGGTTTTCCATTACCATTCTTCAGATACTCATATTATTCAGTAAATGATAACCAAATATTAACATCATTCGTTCCAACATACACTTTGAATCATTTTACCCAACTATGATTATCTTCCAACTTGAGTAATTTGGGAACTTTCTGACTTGTTCCGATTTCATTATCATAATTCAGTAAATTTTGCATCATGGTTTTCATCGAATTTTGCATTGCAGCAAATGCTTGATAATCAACATCTTAAATTTTCAATTCTGTCAACGAAGTGAGACACGGACTGGGTTACAAACTAAGTCACGAACTGAATCAAAGCTAATAACAAACTGTGTTGCGAAGTGATCCACGAACTGAGTTGTGAACTGGGTCACAAAGTGAAAAACAAACTGATTCATGAACTCGGATGCGAAGTGTGACTTCGTGAGTAACGAACTGGCGTACAAACTGAGTAGCAAAGTGACTCACGAACTGGTTAGCGAAGTGACACGAACTGACGTGCGAAGTCACACGAACTGACCAGCGAAGTGAATATGAACTGTGGGTTCGTGGAGGTTACTGACGCGAACTGCCACTTCGTGATGGTTATTTGCACGAAGTGAAAGATCTAGACACGAACTGGAACGAACTGAAGCATTTTTGGTCTAATTTTCGCGATTTTGAATGTTTTTGACTGAGATTTTCAGCAGCAGAGCAGAAACATTTGAAAGGATTGATTTAGGATCTGAGACTGAAAAGGCAACTAAAATATTTGAACAGAAGCAAAAACACACCAATTTATCAAAAACCGAAACCAAAAAGGATAAAAAACTCAAAAAACAGCAATGAGATGATCAGTAGATTGAACCGATTGCTCTGATACCACTTGAAAGTGTGTGAGCGGTGGATCGTCCAATCGATTATGATGAAAATGATGTAATTCAAGTATGGATTAAGAACACGACAAGGTAAATACAAAGGATTTTATATTGATATGCTTTAACCAGAGAGTACACACAGAAAACACACACAGAGAATGATCAAGCCAGAAGTCTCAATTCTAAACAAGGAAAAACATATTTATACGAAACTCACTGGCCACGAACTGGATGTCCACGAACTGCCAATTCATGGGTCACGAACTACCATTTCGTGGCTCACTTCGTTGGCAGCCTTCCTTGCATTTTTGTCTTGTTCTAATACTTCACACGACGAACCAGATTATGCTCTAACAGTCCTTAACTTTATCACATAATAAACATCAAAATTCACACTGTAACATCATGCATGCAAGATCTTTTGTAAATTAACAACTTTATAGAAAATCGACCATCAAGACATCATCTTTATTCGTTTACATGCATGCATGGTTGCAAAGATTCGATTTTTAGCACATAAGCATCATCAAGTTAACACCTTTATAACTCCAACCACTAGATCTGGTGTAAACCATGTATCTTTAATGAGTTCCATGCATAAAAATACTACCTTAATGTCATTACATGCATTGACAAGCAAGATCTAACATTTCTCATCAAGTTAATGCATAAAAATCAGAACTTTACCATCATACATCATAGATCTATATGTTAGTGCCTTAATGTTTTCACAAAACAATGCAGCGGATTAAATACAAGGCACTTAAACCATGATCAACATATTGTTTAGATGATGAATAGAAAATCAAAACTACAAGGATTACCTTTAGAGAGTTCTTGAGTGTTGATGATGAAACCAAGTTCTAATCAAAGAACTTCTCTAGGAGATGCGCACACTACATGTCCTCGATCACTAGTGGATGCTAGTCCTTCACCTTGATCAAGAAAACAAAACTAAATCCCTTGGAAAAGGGGGTTTCCGCCGAAAGCAATATAGTGGGGGAGAGAAGATTAGGGTTTGGTTTATTAGGATATTATATAGTATACTAATTTACCAGAAACTTACACTTAAGTCCATAAACCTTTTCCTATTATTTTATTAGACCTAACTACGATATCAAACTAATCAGACTAGCAAATTATTTAACATCTTAGATAAATCATTAAGTCTAACTCAATGATCAAGGTCCGTTAAATAACCTCATGATCTTAGGCGTTTATGTACATAATATAAATACAACTATATACATTATATATATATATATATATATATATATTGGTATCTCTGTGTATATTTGTGTGACCCCATAGGCTCATATGCGTCTAGCCATATGATTATATATTATGACATGAGCATATCCCAACAGCTCCCACTTGCACATGTCATAATAGCAAGTAATCATACAAGCAAAGGTTAGGGTCTAGCAACACACCAATGCCCCTAGATACACATGAGGATAGTTACATAGACGTCTCCTTTTAAATAGTTAAATTATAATTAGTCATCCCTTTGTTTCAGATACTGTGTTGAACATTAGACATGGATCATGTGTCTTCTAATGTATTCAATGATTCTGTTTCTCGATCATGACATTACACTAGATTACCATATCAATCAAGATTCATCTTAATTACCATTGGGTGTGGCCATACATATATCTGTTCAAATCATCGAGGGGCCCAGCAGTATCTAACTCCATTTTATGTGCAGGAACAAATCCTATCTTGACTGCGCATGTCTGATATGGGCTTCCTATTGCTCCTGAAGATGGTTTTTATAGCCACCTTATTCAGGTCTGTGTTTAACCACGTCAAAGAACAACAATCCACTCACACAAATCCGCTTGCATCGCAAGTCTAAGGATGAGTGACTTAACCATTTACGAGATTCACTATCGACAATATCCATGCAGTGACATGTCGTGGGTTGGGTCAGTCCAATTTTTATCAACATAAACATCATGTGAGTTTGGTGGACAACATCAATTAATATTCATTCAGCAATGAATATCACCAACACGTCTCACATTTACCTTAATTTGATAATATTGCCATATTATAAACTGATAAAGGACAATTTAGAATAATAGACAATTATATCATTCATGTGTATACATGTAAAAATAGAATACGTTAGATATAAATGAAAACGATCATACCAGGTATATCAGTTCATTATTATATAAACCGCTTAACATTCTAATTATCCAAATACTAAAACAAATTTACATAAGACTACGAGCTGGTCGAAGCCCAATATTCCTAGCATGCTCGACATGCTTGGTACAAGACATCGACTTCGTAAAAGGGTCGGCTAAGTTGTCATCTATGTGAACTTTGAGAAGGTTGATCTCTCCCATTTCGATTACCTTGCGAATGTAGTGAACCTTCCTCAGAAAATTTTTGGCACCCGTTTGAACTCATGGTTCATTCGCTATGATTATTGCACCTGGATTATCACAGTTCATATTCATAGGTCTTTCATTACTAGGGAAAACTCCAAGAACAACAATGAATTTACGTATCCAAATAGGCTCCATTGCAGCTTCTGAAGCAGCTATGTATTCAGCTTCTGTATACGACATTGCAGTAGTGCTCTGCTTAGCACTTTTCCAGTCAACAGCACCTCCGTTCATGATGAAGACATAAATGGTCTGGGATCGAGAATCATATTAATCTGTCTCGAACCAGCATCAGTATAGCAAGTAACACGGATTTGATCTTCTACTCAACCATAAACATGAAACATATCCTTTGCATTTCGAAGATACTTCAGTATGTTCTTGATAGCAGTCTAGTGACTTTCACCTGGATTCTATTGAAATCTACTTGTAAGATTCTGAGTGAACGTTACGTCTGACCGAGTGCACCTCACAGTGTACATGATGGATCCTACAGCCAAAGAATAAGGCACGTCCTTCATACGCTTCACCTCATCAGGTGTTGAAGGTCCTTGAGTCTTGCTCAAGCTTACATGATATTGCATAGGGAGACTTCCATGTTTGGAAGCATCCATTATGAATCGCTTCAAAAAAAATTCAATGTATGCACTTTAGCTTAAACTTATTAACTGCTTTGATCTATCCCGATAGATCTTTATTCCGAAAATATATTCCGGTTCTCCAAGATCTTTCAAGGCGAAACACTTTCCAAGCTAGGATTTAACATCTTGTAGCCTCGGAATGTTATTTCCCATGAGCAATATGTTATTTACATATAAGATAAGAAAGACAACGACACTCCCACTAGCTCTCATGTATATACGTGGCTCATCAAGGTTTTGAGTGAAACCATACTTCTTGATTTCCTCATCGAACCTATTATTCCAGCTCCGTGATTCTTGCTTTAATATATAATTGGATCTTTGAAGCTTGCATACCCTTTTTGGATATTTTGGATTGACAAATCCTTTGGGTTGAACCATATAGACTTCTTCATCAAGACATTCATATAAGAAGGCAGTTTTGACATCCATTTGCCAAATCTCATAGTCATACTATGTTGCTATGGGCAAGAGAATCCTAATAGCTTTTATGTCTGCAACAGGCAAGAAGGTTTCTTCATAGTCAAACCCGTAGGTTTGAGTGTAACCTTATGCTATAATGTGCTCTAAAGTACACATCTTTTTATTAGTTAAACGCCCATACTTGTTAGTAGTTTATGCGTTATTTTGGTCAATTTTACCCTTGTTTGCTATGAATTGTCATAAACAGGTAATTAGAGGGGGCCAAAGTGACATTTGTGGATTTTAAGAGGTTTTGAGAGGAAATTGCACAAAATTCGAAGATCTGACTTATTTCTCATGCCACGACCCGTTTGACTATCACGGGCCGTTACAAGATCATTTCTAGAAACCCTAATTCGTAGATTTATGGCAGCTCTCACGACTCGTTTCCGCATAATGACCTGTTACGCCTGGTTTCCGAAACCTTAAATGAAAACTATAATTACTCATCACTTTCATTCTTTTGAAGCTGTAGAGACTAGGTACTGTTATTGACGTATTCTAGGAGTATTTCTCAGTTCCAAAGTCGAAGATTGAAGCCATTGAAGGTGTAGCAGGGTGCCAGATTATTCGTGTAATCGTTGCAGTTGAAGATCCCATCATTGTTTACCCTCGGTTTGCGTTCATAATGATGTTTACTTATTTTTCTACTATAATAGTTACTTTAGCTATGATAAGAGGCTAACTCTCTTTATACTGTCTAAGACAATGTGATCTACTTCAGTATTTACCTATGATTTGATGTTGATTTATCGTATGACATGATGGTTTGGTAGGATAGACATATTCTGCTTGTTGACTCAATGCTATTTCTTAGTTGTTATATATATAACAATTCTAATATGTGTTTCGAAACTCTAACGAGCCTAGATAGGAAATGGTGATTATGCATGTTTAATAGTCCATTTTGGTTGAAGTATGTCTCTATAGTTAGTCATGAACCTTAGCTTCCATGTCTTGGATTAGAAGAATTAGTGAAGTGACAAGGTGTAGTGCATATGTGATGACATGTGAATTAGTTATAATATGTTAGTCCAACATGATTAGCCAGAACAGGATTGGTCTATGATCCTAGGTCTTAGGTCATGTGTTTAGTGCCTTATAACTAAGACATTAGTTCTCGGATACTTCATTGTGGCTGTGATTATAGTTGTAGAATCAGTGTCTAGCGACCCTGTTTCCTTTATACAGTTAGGTTACGATATGTCAATGTTAGGTTTGGGTAATGCTGAAGTAGTGATCAGTCTTTGATGATATCTGTTTTAATATTTCAGTTTCGTACATTTGCTTTTATATTTGTTCTCATTTCAATTATTTCTACCTTAATTTTATTACTAGTCATTAAGAATTGTGACAGAATCTTAATGATATTAGTTAGGTTTAGTATGATTACACCATTGCTTCCTTAGGTCTACCCTGAGTCATTCTTTCATGCTGCCATACGATAGGTCCGTTTTCCTATATATGCATGCGTAGTAGAAACAATGTGTTACGTTATAAATTTAATAGTCATTTTGCAGATTATATATATATCATCACACGCATAAATTGCCATCCATGTCACTCTTTTTCTTGAAAAGCCATTTGCTTCGAACACTCTTGTTGTTCGGAGGAAGATCAACGAAGGTCTAGACTTGATTATCTTTCATGGATTGCTTTTCCGCATTCGTAGCATCAAGCCATTTATCAGATTCTGGATCCGACAATGCAACTCAATAGTTACCGGGTTATCCATGATCCCCTAACTCTTGCTCCTCGCCATTGATATTAAAACCATATAGTTCAGGTGCCTGAGAAATCCTTGTGGATTTTCGAATGGAAACAACATCAATCTGAGGTAGGGCATTAGTATGTGGTACTTCATTTTGATGTTGGCTAGTGTTTGTTGAAGGTTGGGCATCTTAGCTTTGAATTTCATCAAAGTCTACTGAGATGCCACTTGCTTATTTTTAAATGAGATTTCTCTCTAGAAACTTAGCATGCCGAGCGACAAACACTTTGTCTTCCGGTTGGTAGTAGAAATAGTAACCCATTGTTTCCTTTGGGTATCCTACAAAGATGTATTTGACAGATTTGGGCTCAAGTTTGTTTGGCGTGTCTCGTTTCACGAGAGCCTCAAAACCCCAGACCTTCAAGTAAGACAGATTAGGGACTTTCCAATCCATATTTTCATATGGTGTCTTATCAATCTTTTTGGTCGGAACCATATTGAGTATGAGAAAAGCAGTCTCTAGAGCATAATCCCACCATGACAATGCTAAAGTAGTCAGACCGAATATGGATCGAACCATCTCAAGTAGGGTTCAGTTTCTCCTTTCAGATACACCATTATGCGGAGGTGTATATGGAAGAGTGAATTGCGAGACAATTCCACATTTCGCTAAGTGGTCTGAAAACTCTTGACTCATGTACTCACCTCCTAGATCATATCGAAGTGCTTTAATAGTCTTGTTGAGTTGATTTTCTACTTCACTTTAGAAAGTTTTTAATGTTTAAAAGACTTCATGTTTATGTTTAATCATGTAGACATAACCATAACGACTAAAGTCGTCAGTAAAAGTGATGAAGTAGTTAGCACCGGTCTTAGATTTAGTTCTAAACGGGCCGCATACATCAGTATGTATAAGTCCGAGTAGATCATTGTTGGCTCTTTCACTTACATGAGTAAAGGATTTTTTTCGTCATCTTGCCGCATACACAAGATTCGCATTTATCAAACGACTCATCGTCGGTTCATTCTAGAAGCCCATCGCGTTGTAGCTTAATTTGAAATACGTTTCTTGTTTATATGGCCTAGACGACAATGCCATAAGAAAGTGGAATCTAAGTTCCATCTTGCTTTCTTGGTGCTACGTGTGTATTGTAAGTCCATAATCAATGAACTAACAAGATATCGTCACACTAAACTGTGCGGAATGCAGTTAATATGTGTCAAGATAAGGAGAATGAATAATATAAATAATCAACAATCAATAACTAAATAATACTTACAATTAGATAACCAAGACGGTGGTGATTAACTTTGAAGCTTAAAAAACCGTGAACTCCCCTAGCCCCTTCTAAAACGTCTACCCTAATCATCTATGATGATTAGGTTTATATACTACCCACACACACACAAAATTCATAAATCATGAGGGCCTAGCCCAAGTACAAGCCCAAACTACTATTATTTAGATCCTAAGTCTAATTGTACAAGCCTTATAAAGTTAGTCCCTACAATCTTCCCCTAGGCTTGTACGATTAGAACTTCAAGGCAGGCTGAAATGAATTGAGACTTTTCCTTTCTTTTTGTAGAGCTCCTCAGATACAATCTTCTCTACAGCTTGTCTGAAAGCAACCACCTGAAGATCAACCTCCTGAAATAAAAATTAGCCTCTCAATCGTATTAGCAGTAAGAGTCTTGATATCCTTTTCTTCAAACCACATTAGGTCCCGAGTATCATAGAACCTATACTCTTCATCTGAACAAACAATAACTGCCTCTCCGGTTGTTATATCATAATGCCACCCTTGGAATGTTGACAAAGAACCATCCGAAATATTATTTGTAAGGAAATAAAAATATGAGTCAACCGGTTCAAGATGAAGATTTCCGGTTGAAGATTTGCTCAAGCGGAAAACACTCAAGCGGAAGACTTGTCAACCGGAAAAGCTCAGGCGGAGAACATTTCAGGGTGAACTCTTTTATCCAACAGTATAAAGAGTTCAACCAGAAAATTACTGAAAGTTCACTTTTGTAGAAATCAGGCCTGCAACTACTTTTCTTCTCCAGGTTCAGATCCTAGCCGTCTCCTACTTATAGATAATTGCATTTTGCACATTTCCTCATATGTATGTTTACTAATGTTCTTTTAGTAAGTTTATTGTTTGACTTTCATGTACGGTTAGATTAGCCCGTATGAGATCAACGGCTGTGGTTGATCTCCTTAGTACTATATATAGTTGTTAGCTAGTTCATTCACAAGAACCAGATTCAGTGCTTACACTTGTAACAGTTTGAACTTGAGTTAATGCAAATAGTACCGAGAAATTTATCTTGTGCTTACTAGTTTATGCAATCAACATAATCAAACTACAAGTATAAGTAAAACAAAGCTTAAGTAAAAACAAGTGTGATACAACTTTATTCCGCATGTTTGTGATCCACAAGTAAAGAGTTCTTGTTCTGATTATTTTCTCTGAGTAATCAACGGTCCTACAAGTGGTATCAGAGCTTTGGCTCTCTACTTTGAAGACTTCTAGTGCTTCAAAGTTGATACTTTGCTTGCTTACTTTATTTTTATAAGCTTTTTCTGTTTTACAAAACTGTTATTCACAATGACTGACTTAACTCTTGGTTCACTTTATGGTAGCTCTAACAAACCACCAATTTTCACTCCTGATGACTTTGATACTTGGAAACTCAGGATGGAAGGTTTTGTTAGAAGCCTAGACAGACGCATTTGGAACAGATTAACTGTAGGTCCTTACAGTCCAACTGTTCAATCTGCTGATGATGCCCAAGTGCAAATACCAAAACCACTAGATAAATATGTTGAAGTTGATTATACTGAGCTTGAATATGATCACAAGGTCTACTGGACACTCCAGGCTGCATTACCCAACTCTATACTGGTAGGGTTCAAGGGATATAAGACAGCACATGGCTTGTGGAATGCTCTCAGTGAGATGTATGAAGGGTCTAGTGAAGTTAAGGAAAACAAGAAAGATGTTTTGAAACAAAGATATGAAAACTTTACTTACAAAACTGGTGAATCTATGACCAACCAGTACCTTAGATTTGTTTCACTTCTTGATGAATTGCAAAAGGTAGAAGTAAAAACTGAACAGGCTGATGCCAACAGGAAGTTCTTGAGATCCTTACCTCCAGTGTGGACTGTCTACACAGTCAGCATCAGGGAGTGCAAGGACCTCAAAAAGCTTAAACTAAATGAACTCCATGGAGTCCTTAGTGCTCATGAAATGGAGCTTAATCTTAAGCAGAACAACTTTCCTGAAGCATCACCACAGTTGCAAACCACTGCTTTGGTTACAACTGATTTTCAAAAGATCTCAAACACTTCTCAATATCACCCACCCTCAGTGTTCTTCAACACAGTTTGACAACTTTCACTCAGCCTATGTGGCAACTGACTCATCTCAAGGCTTCACACGTGAAGACTTAGAATGCATAGGGGCATATGATCTAGAAGAGATGGACATTTTAACTCATTTAGCTATGGTTTCTGTAAGGGCCCAAAGATTTCATAAGAGAACAGGAAGAACTTATAAGGGGTCAAAGGTATCATCAATTGGGTTGGATAAATCTAAAGCTAAATGTTATAACTGTCACCAACTTGGCCATTTTGCCAGGGAGTGCAAGCAGCCAAGGAGAGATGGACAGAACAATAACAACAATGTCCAACAGAGATCAAATCATGGAAGCAACAACAGCAGCAGTCAACACAACAACAACAACAGCAACCAGCAGCCAACTCATCCAAAACCACTTGGAAATCAAAATGTGGTGGCAGCTGTAGCTAACCAGACTGAATGCTATGAGTGGGATGACTTTATCACTGAGTTTGAGCCAATCAACCATGCTTTGATGGCTAAAGAAGATTCAACTGAACAGGTGCATAATAAAGGCCAACAGAGCCTATGGGTTGTTGATAGTGGATGCACTTGCCACATGACAGGAAATAAGCATGTATTGGAAAACCCCAAAAACATAAATGGAGGTCCTATAGCCTTTAGGAGTGCAAAAGGACACATTACTGCACAAGGTGCTCTTAGTAATGGGATGCTTACCTTTGACAAGGTAAATCTTGTTGATACATTAAATTTCAATTTACATAGTGTCTCACAAATGTGTGAAAAGAATTTGAATTTGATGTTTACTAAGAGAGAGGCCATAGTCTTGAAACCTGGTGTTAAAATCCCTGAGGAACTTGTGTTGCTCAGAGCCCCTAGGAGAAAAGGACTGTATGTTTTGGATCTGTCTGCTGCCACTCCAGCCAGTGGAATTGCATGCTTTATATCCAAAGCCTCAGTGGATGAATCAGATTTGTGGCATAGGAGGTTATGTCATGTTAACTACAAGAACATGAACAGAATAGTGAATCTTGGCTTGGTTAAGGGTCTTCCTAACAAGCAGTTCAACTGTTCTGAACACTGTGTTTCTTGCCTCAAGGGTAAGCAACACAAGTCCTCTTCCAAGCCCAAAACTGAGTCTTCTATCACTCAACCTCTAGAACTTTTGCATATGGATTTGTTTGGTCCAACTAGAGTGATGAGCATAGGGAAAATGTCATATTGCTTTGTCATAATAGATGATTTCACTAGATATACATGGGTGTTTTTCTTAAAAACAAAAGATGAAACTGCTGAATTGTTGAAAACACTAATTGTATCTTTAGAAAATCAAGCAAAACTGAAAGTTAAGACAATCAGAAGTGACAATGGCACTGAGTTTAAAAATCATGTTTTGAACTCATTTTGTGAGGAAAAGGGAATCCTTAGACAATTCAGTGCTCCTAGAACTCCACAGCAAAATGGTGTTGCTGAAAGGAGAAATAGGACATTGATTGAGGCTACTAGAGCAATGCTAGCAGATTCTAAGTTACCTGTGATATTTTGGGCAGAAGCAGTGAATACTGCCTGCTATGTCCAAAATAGGACTTTGATTGTTAAGGGTAAAAATAAAACTGCTTATGAGCTTTGGAGAGGTAGAAAACCTAACATTTACTTCTTTAAATCATTTGGCTGTCCTGTTACTATTTTGATAACTAATAGGTTGTTGCCTAAGTTTGCTGAAAAGGCAGATGAAGGACATTTTGTTGGATATTCTGGTGTGTCGAAAGCATTCAGGGTATACAATAAAAGTACTAAAATTGTTGAGGAAACCATTAATGTGACTTTTAATGAGAAATCTCTTAACAATTTTGTATCTCAACCAGACTGGTTATTTGATATAGATGCACTAACCACTGCTTTCAATTTTACCATTGAGAAGCCATTGAGTTCAACAGTGCAGGAACAGGAACATAAGCAAAATCACATAAGCTCAGCTGATGATATCTGGCAGATGAACACCAAGGGACTGCAAATGCAACCTACCTTTTTTCATCCATCAGCACCAAGCCTGTGAATCCCAACAACTCAAAGAAAACCTCTGAAATTGTTCTTGCTAATGCAGAAGTTCATCCGGTTGAACTTCCGGTTGAAGTTCAAGCGGATCCTGTAGCAGTAGAATCTCCGGTTGAAACTCAATCGGAAAACAATTTTTCAGTAAATTTTGAGAACAATGAATCTAATGACTCAACTGATGCTGGTTCAAATGATTATAGTCTTGAGCATCTAATTTCAGATTCAGTCCACAGTTCTCATGAAGCAACTGAAAGTTCAGAACCTGTATCACAAACCAACAATATTGAGTTATTACCTCAACTCAATATTCCTCACAATGGGAGAAGCCATGAATTCCCACTGTTTACTGATAGAAGAATTAGTAAGAATCATCCAAGGGAGAACATTATAGGAGACTTGTCAGCTCCCGTGCTGACAAGAAGCAAGTCTATTGATGCAAACATTTGCCTGCATGCTGCATTTCTGTCTCAAGAAGTACCCAAAAAGATTAATGATGCATTGGAAGATGAAAGCTGGGTAGAGGCAATGCAAGAGGAATTGTTTCAAATTAATAAACAGAAGGTTTGGGAATTGGTAGACTTACCTGAAGGTGAAGAACCAATTGGAACCAAATGGGTATTCAGAAACAAGAAGGATGATAGAGGAATAGTGATAAAAAACAAGGCCAGACTTGTAGCTCAAGGCTACGCACAGGAATAAGGCATTGATTATGATGAAGTTTTGCTCCTGTGGCCAGGCTTGAAGCAATCAGAATATTTCTTGCCTATGCTGCATTCAAAAACTTTCTGGTATTTCAAATGGATGTTAAATGTGCTTTTCTGGATGGTCTTTTGGAACAGGATGTGTATGTCAAGCAACCTCTAGGCTTTGAAGACCCTCATTATCCCAACAAGGTTTGCAAACTGATTAAAGCTTTATATGGTCTCAAGCAAGCTCCTAGGACATGGTGTGAGACACTTTCAAACTATCCTAGTGAATGGCTACAAGAGATGAGCTATTGACAAAACACTGTTTGTGAAATCTGATGGCAAAGATACTTTGATGGTACAAATCTATGTTGATGACATCATCTTTGGTTCATCCAGTGCTGCCTTATGCAAAGAGTTTGAGGGATTGATGCAATCTAAGTTTGAGATGAGTTCAATGGGAGAACTGAACTTCTTCTTAGGCTTGCAAGTGAAGCAAACTACCAATGGAATTTTCTTGAATTAGTCCAAATACATTCAAGATATGCTAAAAAGGTTTGATATGTAGTCTGTTTCAACCTCAAGAACTCCCATCTCCACTTCTCATAAATTAAACAGTGACTTAAGTGGCAAACCAGTGGATGTTCACCTCTACAGGGCAATGATTGGATCACTGCTCTATCTCACAGCCAGCAGACCTGACATCATGTTTAGTGTCTGTTTATGTGCTAGGTACCAGTGTCAACCAATGGAATCACACATGTTAGTTGTGAAGAGAATTTTTAGATACCTTAAAGGACAACCAAAGCTTGGGTTGTGGTATCCAAAGAATTCAGATTTCTCCTTCAAAGCTTACACTGATAGTGATTCTGCTGGTTGCAACTTGGACAAGAAGTCTACTTCAGGAGGATGTCAATTTTTGGGAGAAAGACTTATGTCTTGGCAATGCAAGAAGCAAACCTGCGTGTCCACTTCTACTGCTGAGGCTGAATACATTGCTGCATCAAGCTGCTGCAGTCAAGTCTTATGGATCCAGAATCAAATGTTGGATTATGGCATCAAGTTCATGGAGACTCCTATCCTTGCAGATAACAACAGTGCTATATCAATCACAAACAACCCTGTTCAACACTCAAAAGCAAAACACATTGATATCAGGTACCATTTTATTAGAGACTGTGCTGAGAAACATTTAATTAGAATGGTTAAAGTTCATACAGATCAACAATTGGCTGACTTGTTTACCAAAGCATTTGATGAAGCTAGATTTTTTTATCTCATTAGTGCCATTGGTATGATAAACTTTGACTGATTAAACTGTTTTCACAAATTTAATAAAAGAGACCATTTTGTGTCAAAGAGCCCGTCTCTTGATACAAAAAGAAAAAGAAGAAGAAAAGCTCCTGTATCAGTTAGACACCTTTTTCAATCATAGTCAGGTCATACTGTTAAACTATGATAACTGATACATGTGATTTTCAAAATCGAGTGTTTTTCTGTCTTCCGGTTCAACTTTCCAATTCAACCCATCCGGCTGAACCTCAACCGGAAAGTTAGTCTTAACCGGAAACTCAATTTTTGATCACACCATCCTACTTTCTGAAACTGGTAAAAGGAACAACAATTCTTTATTTGAAAGTTAAGATTAAAATGAAAATTTTTCAAACGGAAATTTTATTTCCTGTTGACAATCTCAACCGGAAAAATTTTCAATCGGAAAATCTGTCCGGTTCAACTCTCAAACGGAAAGAAATTTTGTTGTGAGGAGAGAAAACTCTCCGCTTGAATCTCAACCGGAAAAATCTTATCTTCAATGAATCATTTAATTCACCGGTTGAGGCACACATTTTCAAGCGGATTTTGCATTTAAAGTGTTTTAATTAATTGTTCGAGAAAACTGTTTGAATTAAATTCAAAAGACACGCAACAGGCAGTTGTATTGTACAACCACCTGAAGCACACTTTTTGCGGACCCACTTGCACTTTTTATTCTCTCTCCTGTGACTCAGCACACTTTATCCCAATCGCTGATAACCGTCACTCACCTTTAGATCCACCAGTTAAATACCCACAACTCCTTCAACACTCCTCATAACCCCACAAGCAAGAAACCGTTCCAAATTCCGAAAACCTAAAAAAATTTTCAGAAGTCTTTCTTTCTACTCCTAAATTTCTCTCACACAATCAATCAACAATGGCACCAAAGTCCAAAGCAAAGGGGAATCAACCAGTGAAGCATGATTCTTTTTCGCTTGAACACAACCTTGTGGCGTTTCTTGAGACTCCAGCGAACTCTACACACGCTACAATCTTCACCGAGATGATTAATTTCCTCAAGAACTCATATCTGAATCACGCACTCACTGTTGCAGTTCCACTGTATGAGGAAATTCTCTCGGAATACTGGAAGAACATCCAACTGCTCGAGAAGGATGTAGATGATGTGGAGGAAGAGACGTTGAAGTCAACAGTACAAGGGGAAACTGTTCTGATCACTGAATCACTGATCAGGGAATAACTGAAGTTAGATGACATGAAAGGGTATGTTCGCAAGACCACCAAGCAATACATGACCTTACATAAGGAAATTGGCTATGGTGGTGCTACTGAAGGAACTGCCACTGTTCACAAGGGTCAAATACCCTACAAATGGAGATTTCTGGCTCATACCATCATTGTGTGCCTAACACCAAAGAAATCTGGTTTTGATGAAATGGCTGCAGAGCAAGCATCTACCTTCTATGCTGTGGTGAAAGGGGAGGTATACCATTTTTCTGCTGTAATATTCACTGCTTTAAAGGGTAATGCAAAGAAATTTGCTTTTTACATATACCCTAGATTTATAACATACATTTTGCAAGAAAAATACCCCAAAATTAAATTGGATGGAAACCTGCTGGTTCCAAGATTTTTATCTGAAAACACCTTTTCCAAATTAACCACCAATAAGAAGCCATTCCTTGGGAGGGATACTGACCATCCCATGCCAATCCAAAGGGTGATTCCGGTTGAACAAGGAGAACCTAGATCTCAACCAGAAACACATGCTTCTGAAGAGCAACCTGCTCCAGTGGACAACACTGTATCAGCCACAGTAGTTGAACTCCCCACTGATCAACCATCTTCTCCTTCTGATATTCCAATCCTGACTTTCAAAAGAAAAAGGAGAAGCGATTCAGAACCTAAAAAGGTTGTGCAAGAGCCTACTCCTCTCTTGCAAACCACTGCCTCCAGCCCTGAACCAACCCTTGGCACACAGCCAATTGGGTCAGCCAAATTTGGATTCAAACTTGTTGATGAACCTTCTTCTGAGGGGGAGTCACTTCATATGGATGTACAATCCCCATCCACTTTCTCACCCTACACTTCACAATTCTCACCTGTGAATGATGATGTAGAAAGAGATGTCACAAATGATGGTGTTATTAACCCAACCACCACATTACATGGGAACATTCTGAGTGACACTCACACTACTACATCTAACTCCCATTCACCCCAGGAGGTGAATCTCAGGAGTATAGATGAGATTCATGTGGAAAGGGCTGCTGCCACTCAAAGCTTCTCAATGAACTTTGATGATGGTAGTAACATTCATAAGACCCAATCCATGGCAACCCACTCTATAGTTCAACCGGATGGTTCCCAAGTGGATCCGAAAGGGAAAACTGTAGTTGAGGGGAATCCCAGGAGCCAAGAACACCAGGGTGGTGGACTTGATCAGCATAGGGCTGATGGTCCATCTTTTTCCTATGATACTGGTGCAAATCCAGTTAAGGATAGTTTAACACTTACTAAATTGACGGCATTATACAAAACTCTACAGGCTCAGGTAACCAGTCTCAATTCGACTGTTACCAGCCTTGTAAAGACCAATCCTGCTGCTGCTCAAGCTCAAGAAGTTCCTGTTGATGCCCCAATTGCTCAACCGGAAACTTCCCCTGCACCAAGGTTTGAACCGGTTGCACAGCATACTGCTGAGATTAGTACTTTGAACCCATTTCCTTTTGGAGGTCAGGCTGTAGAAGCTGATGCTACCAAAAAGGGGGAGAAGGCTAATCCTCCAACACCTGATATTGCTGCTGCTGCAACTACAACTGATGAAGATGAAGAGTATGATCAATCAGTGCCACTTTCTAAAGAGGCAAGGCAAACAGCCTTTAGGTTAGCCAAGGTTGGTCCCTTTTCAGTTGCTGATGGGTTAACCAAGGTGAAGATGAGCTCTCTCATGAAGGCCTTTCCACAGGATCCAAGCCTATTAGGAATGATTAAAGCAACAATGTTAGTTGCAGGTGCTCAGCCAGAGAGCATTCTGCAGGTCAAACACTTCTTGACCAATGTGATTATCCCACAAGAGGAGGCATTTGCCAAGTCTAAAGTGGATGAAATTACAACTATCATTGCCACTGAACCTATTGCTGATATGGTTCATGAAGATGTGATCGGTGAAACTTCAGTCATCCAGACGGAAGTAGTTGAAAGTGAAAAAGAAGGAGAGGATGAACCTGAAATCATCAGCTCTGTACTGAAAAACCTAAGTACATAATCTCCAGCTGAAGTTCAACCGGAAGCGACTCAACCGGAAATATCTCAACCGGAAGAGTCTCAACCGGAAGACTCAACTGAAGCTGAGATAGCTGAAACTTTGATCCAAATGCACTCCACCTCTGATTCAGAGCCTCCACTGAACTACAAAAGAAAGAAACAAACCAAACCAATGAGGATGATCAAGCTGAAGGAGAGTGAAGATTGCATAACTCCTCAACCAAGAGTACTAGAGACTATGGTTGATTCTGACCAGTCAGAAGAACAACTGACTATGGACGACCTAAATGAAGAGCAATTCGTTCATGACTGGGAAGATGATCAAGCCAGAATGAGATCAGAAGCTGCCAAAAACTTGCAACACAAACAGTTTCTGGCAGATCTGGATCTTCTCTCAAATGACTTTGTGGTTGAAGGAATGGTGGATGAAGCTAGGAAAAGGTCCATTGAATGGAGAATACAGATATATGACCTTCCTAAGCTGAGTGAACAAGAGAAAAATAGGCTGATCAATATTGCTTCCAGAATGCCAACTGTCTTGAATAAAAGCATAGACAACCTGGAGCTAATGGAAAGGATCAAGAGATGTGCTATCATCAGATGTCTCAAGCCTACTGTTGAAGTAGAGAAGATGAAGGCCAAAGACATATGCAAAATTGTAGATGAGCTGCTCAAACAAGTCAAAGGAGCAGAGTTTGCTGTGATTCCAAGTCTCCAAATGCCTTTGCCATCTGAGACAGTCACAGGTAATCCCTCATCTACATACATTAAGCCTGAACCATTTCATCCTTCTGATCTACTTGCTGAGTCTCTTCCTACTAATCTTTTGGAAAGACTTAAGCACCCAGCCTCTCATGTTCCCACACCATCATCCAAATTCCAGTCCTATAGACCCAGGGGAATGAACCCAAGGCCCAGGGGATCCAGACCTACCAAACCCAGATATATGTCACCAAAGTGGAGGGTAGATAAGTGGACTGACATTACCCCTGTAAAGCCTAAACCCTGTGCACCTGTTTGGATGTACAATCAACCTTCCTCCCTACCTAAAAACACCTCACCTTCAGCTCCACCATCACAAGCCATGAAACCACCCACCATATCACCAATAATACCTTCTGAATCCACTGAGCAAGCGGCAACCAGTTCTGTTCAAAGTCCCTCTCAAGCAGATAAAGGGAAAAGTAAAGTCCCAATTGAAACTGATGAATCATCTGCTAATCCTACCACTGGTGCTTCACCTGGAAGAAAGAAGTCTATTGCAAAAAGACCTCATCTTTCAACCATAAATTTTTAGACTAGGAGGATTATGAGAGAGTTAAACAAAACAAAAATTCAATTTGAAAGGCCGCCGTCTCCTGAAGAGTAAAGCTCTTGGAGATAGTCAATTTTTGAAGAACAACATACAGAGGATAAGTTTTGGCAGCATCATCTTAGGGGGAGAACCCAAAGGAACATCTTTTACTTTCTTAGTAGTAGCCACACAAGCTTCTTATGAACTTCTCCAGTCACTGGGTCAGTTTCTTTGTGCCACTTGGATATCACAGTCACAAAATTTTTAAAACCATATGCCGCAGCATTTAACAGATACCTTCATAACTGAAATGCCCTATCATCACGAGATATGTTGATAAATGGAGAATCAAGTAAAGCATTAAGATCCACCATCGTCCATGAGTTAAAATTGTTGATATCTGAATAGTACTCAACCGGAGCATGACCTTTCCAAATAACAGCATGAAATTTATTATCAGCATCATATATCCATGACCTTATCCCCTATCTGTTTCCATACTTATCCGATTCACTAACACCCAGTCTGAGAGAATACCGTGGAGGTGGTACAACCAACTCTCTATACCAATTAGCATAGTCCTTTGGTTGAGGGGAAATCACAATCTTGGGTACACGTGGTACCTGAGTATCTGTCACAGGGGTGTTATCAAGATCATCATGTAGGTCATCCACAAAGTATCCAAGTTGGTATTCTCTAGATTTCCTGCACCACTTGCTTCAAGTTCTTTGGCCAACTCAACAGTACCTTCATCATTAACAGAACCAGACATATCTTCCTTTTCTCTTGATCCACCAACTTCAACATCTTTATCGGGTCCTTTATCAGAAATAGCTTTTGACCTTTCATTCTTTAAGTTCATAAATAATGAATTCAGATAGGCAATACTTGCATTACTTTCATCAAGCTTGCGATTTAGCAGTGCAATCTGAGCCTTTCCTTCCTCAATTTCAGAGAAAAGCTTACGAACCTTAAAAGTATGGCTGATTTGGGTTGCCATCAAATATGTTATCTTTCTGCTTTTGGCCTCATTCTCTTCCAACAAGTACTGAATCTTCACACTGTTAGGAGTATCATCAGACATAAACGGCCTTTTTCCTTTGTCTGTAAGATCAAACACATCACTTTCTGTTGATACATTCACTCGAGCTTCATTAACCTCTCTTTTAGGGCTCCCTTGTACTTCTACTGGTTCGGGTGTGGCCATAACATATGTAAATGTTTGAATCACATAGCACAACACTGGACCGAGATGATCTGAAACTAATCTTTAACTTCTTCGAGGAGTTTCAGGCTACAACATCTTTTCGCAGATCTTCTAGAGGTTTCTATGAGGGAGGATTCAGAGTACCTCGTTTTCTTTTAGCAATTAAGGGAACAACATCGTCTTCCTTAGCTTCCATATCAGAAAGAACTATCTCTGGATCAATATTCACATTATCATTTATTAGCTCAAAAACATTCACAGGAAACTCTGGCTCGTCAGCTACATGACTTCTAGATGCATTATCATGATCATTAGCAATAATAACACTCACTGCTGGTGCAACTCCTTCACTTTCTAGGAATGCTCCTAGCTTTTGAAATTCTAATCGCCCTTCAAATTTGAGCTTCCCACCTCTTGTAGGTTTCATTAGATTGAAAACATTTCGGTCATGGGTTTGAGCTCTAGAATACCAACCCTTCTTTCTAATTCTGGATATTTAGCACTCAGAATCATTTGTACTAACCTGGGAGTCATTAAAAACGTTTCAACAATCCATAAGATACATTGCCAATCAAATCCATCAGCAACATTTTTGTAAAATTGTAATCCCAATCAAGAGCCAGTGCCACGAATGCGGTGCCATGAAGCTCATTTAATTGATCAAATGAGGTTCTCTTCCCGATCAGGCACTGTTACATATAATGTGCCAAACATTGCCAATAGACTAGAAGCAGCTTCTTCATTATAGGTGGAAATTTAATTCCTTCATAAGCCATTGCAGACAAACCATCCATAACCAACTCCTTTGAATACTTAATGGGATCATCAGGTTTATCAGCGAAATGTAGTACTTCACGAATTACTTCTTCAGTGATGATAATGTTTTTGTTTTGTACAATTGCACTAGTTTGGGTCTGATCCTCGTTAGCACTAGCAGAGCTCTAAAATTCTCTAACCATGTCTTCATCAATTTCAATTTCTTCTCTCAAAGCGTGATAGATCTTGCACACATTTAATCCAAGAATGAGTGACTTGTAGACCGACTTGTGATTTTCTGGAGGATCTCCCAAAAATGCAACCTGATTATGATCTGGGGCAAACAATAGATCCATATCTGCACAATACACATTTATTCAGAGCAACATACACACAATCATAAAACATTAAGAGATTTTGATTAAAAGGTGGTTACGATCCAAAAGACTCCTTGGATCACAATTCACAACCAGATCACAAGCTAGAAATGAGGTTTATAATTCCCCTGCAGGTTCTCGATCCTGGTTTACGTTTAAACACAAAGGTATTCGATTGAATGTACCCTTTTCGTTTGGGATTTCGATCGAGAATCAGGATTTCGATTGGGATTTCGATCGTGCGGTGATTGTAATCCGATTTACAATTCGGCTGGGTCTTTTCAATCCGGGACATGGGTATTCGAGCCGGTCCATCGGTTTATGATCCGGCTCACTCGAAAACCAGGTTTACGATCAAACACGACAGTTTTTCAATCCACACTCGATCGAAAACCTCTGCAATTCATCTTCTTCAACAAGTTGTCTTCTTAATAACAATCTGCAACTGAATCAACACTCAACAACATACCCATTAAAATCAATTTCACAAAATTTTTAGCATAAAAGATGATTTCATACCTTAAATCAAGGGAAAAACCCCAAACAATGAACCAATTTTGTGGGGAAACGCCGGTGATGTCTGATTAGGTCATGGCGATGAAAGATGGAGCAACTGCAGTGGATGG
The DNA here is from genome assembly GCA_039602395.1 of Deinandra increscens subsp. villosa. NCBI lineage: Eukaryota > Viridiplantae > Streptophyta > Magnoliopsida > Asterales > Asteraceae > Deinandra > Deinandra increscens. The sequence continues at coordinate 28,900,581 of JBCNJP010000009.1, forward strand.
CATTGTGCGTCGGACAGTTTGATGAGACGGAGAGAGATAGAGGAGTGATAGTGCCGGTTGATGTGTGGTGAAGAATGACTAAGAGTGGCGGTGATGATCGATGATGATTGATGGCGACAGGTTGGGCGGCGAGAGAAGAGAGACGGTGGTAAGGAGTTGGAGACAGCGATAGAAAGGGAGTTTAAGAGATTAGGGTATGTAAAACCACGGAGGGATCTTACTACTACATGATTCGGTAAATCGAGAATGAACACGATATAAATAAAGCTTTGCTTTTATTGTTTCACTAAGAGTTACAAGCTAGAGAGAGAAAGACACTCAGAACTCACAGTTAAGAAGATAAATAATGACAGACCCTTTTTAACTCTCTCTAACACGAACTATTTATAGTCACTTACATACTACTGGCAGACCACCCAGCGTACCATTGGTATGCCCGTACCAATGATACGGCGGACCAAGTGGCATGGCCACCTTGATATGTTGCCAGTAAGACTCACACAAACGCTCTAGTCTAGATACAATACACGAGACACAACGTAGCATAGGAATATGCACTAACAAACTCCCCCATAACGTGTAGTGTATCTATGTATCTATCTATCTAATAAAACTTCAGTCTTTAATCTTCAGCATCGTAACATCCGATCTTCAACTTGAAATCTTGTTAGAAATAGAGCTTGCATGGCTGGATCAATCTTGAACAATCTTTGAACTTCAAGATCCACTTGTGAAAGATATTTCATATACTCCCCCTTTCACCATGCTTGAGTCTTGTCACACAGATAACCTGCAATTTCAGAAGACAGAAACGCGGCTTTCGTTTCATTTGAAACATAATTTAATCTTGCTGCAAACTTCTCTTCGAGATTCCAAGATATAGTTTTGAAATCAAAAAATTTTGTATCGTGTATCGTGTATCGATCAGTCGAAAAAAAATAAGAAACAAAATCTTTTTGACTTTTTGAAACTTTACATTAAAACACACCGAAAATCTTTTTGATTTTTCAGATATGAAACCTAAATGCAATACAGAAATGAAAGACTGAATCACATACTATTTTTGTCTTTTGTGAGAAAGATCTCAACTTGGGATCATATTGATCAAGACATGCTGAACTACACTTCAATTTCAATTACTTCAGCACACAAGTCATGTCGATTGCTGGTATAATCTGTCCATCTTAAACTCAGGCACAATCATACTCATAACATCTAGATATGTTATTGTATTGATTAGATTTGTTTTGACCAGTGTACCCCACACTATCAGACATACTCAGATATGTATTTTCTTTTATATCACACTTTGTGATTCCATTTGTGATTTAATCACATAATGATTTACTCATGATATCGTCAAATGTGTTCCATGCAAAAAGAAATAAGAACGTTAAATCGTCTACCTTAAGGTTGATCTTTCGATACGCAGATAAGGCCTCAGATTTAACAAAAAAAGAAAATAAAACAAGTAGAAATTGTATAAACCAACAACAATCAGGTCGGTACTCCCGTACATGCATAGAAAGTCTGATGAGTTATACGAAACACCAAAGAAAATAAAGCAAAACATCAAACGAACAACAATCAGGTCGATCTTGTGGACACGCAGAGAAAGTCCGATCGTTTGACAAAATAAAGAAAATCAAACAAGTTTAAATCTTTGCAAAATGAACACATGTATACACAGTGAATTCTCATTTTTCTTTTTCACATATCTTTTGATATATCTTGAGACACGCTTCAAGATTTTGTCCACTTGGTCAAGCATCAGTATTTAATGAATAACACATTTGAATACTTTCTGATTTAATGCCGAGCCTACCAGGCACATCAAACAATGATCTTATGGTTTTTTCATCTAATTTATCCATGAGCCAGACACGTAAGCCAATGTACCATCATTTCCCAAATATGTCGGATCAATTTCTCATTTTTTAATGTTTTTGAATTTTCTATTTTTCAATGTTTTTGTATTGTTCCTTTTTCTCCCCCTTAAAATGAAAACTCTATTTTTGGATTTTCATTTTAACAAAACACAAAGACACTATTTTTGGGTTTTCAATTTTCTCCCCCTAAACTACATACGAAATGTAAAAGAAAGAAAATTGACCAATCGATACTGATACCTCATCAGTTTTTAGCTTTCAGAAAAACTATCATTTTGAAATATGGAACATTCGATTTAAGTTAAGCAGGAGACTCCACTATCATTAACTGCTTGAAGCTTTGAACTTCACAATTACTAATAGGTCTTCTTGAAGTAACCTGCACACTGGATTTAAAGATTAGTATTCTAATTACCCGAAGCACACAGTTTTTGGTCGACCAGTATCTTCCACAAAATCATTTGTAGCTTTTGTGACCATCTTAGGTCGCCACTACATTTTTGATTTATCATAATGAACTGAGTCATCATCCGAGATGAACCACCAGAACTTGAAACATGTTTGAAAAATTATTTTCGTTTAGTTTTTGTTTTAAATGGTGTTGACTCAGTAAAAATTCTGCCAGATTTATCAATCAAAGTGGTAGAGTTGTTAAAAAATGATCGTTTTGCAATTTCAGGACAATCCTGTGCCATGTGTCCCTTTTGGCGCATTTATAGCACAACTGATATGAACGGCTCGATTATGGTTTGCCCTGAAATACATGATAACTGTCAGAAGACTCAAATTCATCATAAAAAGCATCAAAAACCTATTCGGTTTTTCAATCATAACTCGTGTCTTTCTTTTTCTTTGGAGTCTTCTTTGTCACAGGCCTATTTGGTTTCTTCTCAAAATGTTTGCCTTGGCTCCCCAAACCGGAACCTTTGTATCCTGGTAGTTTTGTCAAATCAACTTGAGAACCTGAGGGACCAGCCTTAGCAACCTGATTAAATGAAGCTTTGATATCCTTTAGCTTGTTAGTTTCTACCATCTTTGCAGCAATAGCTTCTTCATTCAACTGCTTTTCATCTTTCTCAATCTTCTCGGCAGTAGTAATAACTCCCTCTTCTGACATAAACCCACGAGAAACAAACGATGGTGGTGTTTTATCAACCAAACTTTCTTCCTTTTCTATCACCTTCTTTGATTTCTTTGATGTCTTCAAGTTAGAATTTTCAGCAGCCAATTCAGAATAATCTTGCTTTGTATTTGAAGGATTCAAATCAACAATAGCTTCCGTTTGAATCACCGGATGCGGTATTTGATTAAAGTCATCGCCTCCAAATACCTTCTTGAAATAATCATCCTGACACAAATAACTTGCAAAAGAATGTGAATTCTTCAAGTTATCCAAAATTTCAATATTCAAATCTGCTATGGTCTTTTAAGCTTTAGCAACAACCTTTTATGATTGAATCAATTTCTCAGATGTGTGTTAACTAACGATTTTTCTCTTCTCATACCATCATGAGCAGCATGCACTTCTTTTGTAATTTTATCCACTCTTTCTTTATAGATCTCAACATTTTTGGTTAACAAACCCTTGTCCTTCTTCAGAATAGTGATCTTATCTTGCAATTCAGACTGAACAATTTGATATTGAGTTATTTCAGTAGTAACCACATCTAAAGCTTTTTGAAGTTCATCGTTAGATGCTTTAAGTGCTTCTACTCTTGCTGTGGATTTTTGAAATAGATTCTCAAAATCTTCACATACATCTTTAGCTTGAGATTTATATTCTTCAACATCCTTGACCAACTTTTCATTTGCAGATGTTAACTTGACAATTTTTGTCATGAACTCATCATTCTCATGTTGAAATTGTGACTTTTGTTGATCATTCTGAATACAACCTTCTGACCATTGTTTCTGAATATCTGCTAATTCTTCCAACAACATACTCTTTTCTTTGAATAGATCTCATTTACTTTGCAAATTTCATCAAATTCTTGACATTTCATGACATAATTTTCCAACTCTTCATCCTTTCTTTTGAGTTCAGTAACTTGACCTTCACTTTCCTTTATCAAATTTTAATTCCAATATCCTTTTATGAACAAAATTCACACATGGATTCATAACCACTCACTTCTGTCTTAGAATCACTTGAATCCACTTGTACAGTCGCTATAAAAGCAGATTTATTTGTAAGAAAACTAGATTCATCTAGAAAATCCTTAGCACAATCATACCCCACATTATTTTGAGATAACATAGCTTTAGCTTCATGATTTTCTGAAGTACTTGGTTTAGATGAAGATTGATGACATTCTCGAGCAAAATGTCCTAATTTGAACATTTGTAACATTTCAGCTTAGACTTATCTAATCCTAGCTTGTCTCCCTGAATAATAAACTGCTTTCCATGTTTATTCATAAATCTTCTTCCTCTTTCGACAAGCATAGTAAACTGCCAATCCAAATCTATCTTTTGCAACTGATCATCATCTAGCTGTTTTAAATCTTCGGGAAACAAATTAAAATTACCAATTTGACTAAAAATCGACCCAGAAGCAGATGATATGAAAGCCGAAAACAATGCTGCTAAATCTTCTGCTGTTTGAACAGGAATAGAATTGGTTGTTGATTTTTCAGGAATCGTGAAACTGCAACAGAAAGAATAACCAGATCGTTCAGACTTTCCAGCTAGAAAAGCTGTTAATGGTGGATTAACACTAGAATCAGAATGTAATTTTGATTTAGCGTTCACAGTGGCTGAATTATCTCCATAATACAATTCTGGATTCTGATTGAGAGCAGGTGTAGATCTTTTCACCCTCATTTCTAACTCACAAGCTTGCAACTTTCCAGTTAATTTGTGAAAAGACCATTTAGAATGATCATTATAATGTGTCAATAACAGAACAACATCTCCCAGCTATTCAGCAATGCCTCCAAAAACTTTTCTTTTAAATCATCATCATCTTTAGTAACTTTGAGTTCTCCAAGTTCACTAACAAGATGTGAAAATCTAGAAACCAAGTCTCAAATACTTTCTTTTTCACAATGCTGAAAGTTATCGAATTCGTTTAACAAAAAATTCTTTTGACTTCTCTTATACTGATCATTTCCTGCACACCTATCTTTTATTACATCCCACAAAGTTTTAGAAGTTGTGCAAGTTTTAAACTGATGCAAAAGTTCTCTTGGTAGTGCCATACTGAGATTTCCATACGTTTTCTTTTCTCGTGCATAAGCTTTCCGCTCATCTTCATCAAGATCACTTCGCATGACTGGTTCTCTATTTTTCTTAGGATACTTGTATTCTTGTTCAATTGGTATCCAAAGATCAACATCAAGTGCATTGATATATGCTTCATACCGTTGCTTCGAGTTGTGATAATCTTCCAATCTTAACAATTTAGGATCCTTCTGATTTGTTCCAATTTAATTATCATAATTCATCAGACTCCGTAATGAAGATTGAACAGCTGCCAATGCATGAAAATCAGACATCTTTTGAAAAACTCCGAGTACAAAAACGAAGATCTTAGAGTCTGATTTTAAAGATCAACTTTGAAAGAACAATAAAGATCTCGTAGAGACGATCGATTTCAGTACTTATAGCTCTCGTAGCGATTTACGATGCAAAAGTTATGAAACTTTTACCACTTGAAAACCACTGAGGGATCTTACTACTCCATGATTCGGTAAATCGAGAATGAACACGATGTAAATAAAGCTTTGCTTTATTGATTCACTAAGAGCTACAAGCTAGAGAGAGAAACACACTCAGAACACATAGTTAAGAAGATGAATAATGACAAACCCTTTTTAACTCTCTCTAACACGAACTATTTATAGTCACTTACATACTGCTGGCGGACCACCCAGCGTACCATTAATACGCCCGTACCAATGATACGGCGGACCAAGTGGTACGACCACCTTGGTATGTTTCCAATAAGACTCACACAAACGCTCTAGTCTAGATACAATACACGAGACACAACGTAGCATAGGAATATGCTCTAACAGGGTATGTGTTGGACTCGGTATGCCCGACACATATTAGATTGATGTGGCTAGTACGTTATGATCTAAGTCGGGTCATACGCAATAACGAGCTAGACAAACATTTGTGATATTTATTTATGATATGATAATATAAATAAATATTACCTCTTGAAAATATTTAGAAAATGGTTTCTAAAATTTTGGCATTTAAAAGTAATAAGTCATATGGATGATTTATTTTTAGAGAGTACAAGTTATGGAGTTATCTAAATGAGTTAAATAACTAAGTGGGTATTTTATATTTGAAGTAATGGTACTTCATATATAAAATAAAAGACATTTTAATATGTCTTTTAAAACATAATAAAGGTGGGAAAGTTTTCGGAAAAGAGAGTAATCATTATTTTGCATGTAAGAGATTTGCAAGACACAAAAATGTGTTTCTCACTCCTCTTCCCAAGGCAAAATTCGGCCCATGCATGTTTAAAACACCCACTTGATTAATCTTGAGATAGAGCAACCTACATACACTCTCTCTAAGTGTTCTACTTGCTAGAACCGAATATTACAAGTGCTTTCAAGTGTTCTTCATTGCTTGGAATGGTCCAAGAGGAAAAGAAGAATATTCAAGACAAATCCTAGCAACAAAGGTGTTTGTTGGAGGCTCGTGGCTATACAAGCTTGAGGCTTCGTGTCTTCGGAGCTTGTCATTCAAGATCCTCATCTCCTTTTTGTTTTTCTTGCTTCAAGAAAGGTATATCTAAAACTCATTATGGTTGTGTTTTATTAGATAGCATACACTCTATATTTAGATCCTCTTTTGTTCGGGTTTCTCTTTGCATGTTAAAATCGGTTTTAACATAACATAACTTCATGAATTTAAATTTATTCCACTGCGTTTTACATATTAAATGGTTAATATGACTTTGATAAACCCGTACAAACCACAACATTATGTAGAAGCAAAGTAGTGGTGGCGGTGAATGAAGTCACCACCGACCCCCACACACTTTTATCAAAAATTTCATTTACCCCCTTAAATCATGACAAATTTACAAATAATCCCTCAAGTTTTTTTTTTCAAGCACACTATCATTTGAAAATTATTAACTTCACCCCTTCTAAAAATGAAAAACTATCACATGTCTCCCAAAAGATAACTCAAACCCCTTTATGATCAAACAAACATTTTTAATTTCACTTCCCCTAAGACCGATCGTGGCAAAAATTTAACCTTGCTGAGCCAATTAACAATTTAGAAAAATAGAGATAAATAAAAATTATTTTACTAAAAAACCAAAATCAAAATTTTATTTTAAAAGAATTGGAAACATCAAACTTGTTCTGATATAAGTTTTAGGGATCAAACCGGCTTCCTCTGAACTAAGAAACCATTTTCAGCTTCCGCTAATCAACAAGTCCAGGTGATTCTCAATATATGGGTCCACTTTAAACTAAAACATTTTTCGTAGTCAGACTGTTTTTCACTTTATTTATCTTTTTTGTGCATTAATTATGGACATAAAGTGGGTTCCAAACAAGTCCTAGGTACATTTTATTGCACTCTATCAAACATATAAATTCCTTACCACATATTTTCACAACTTTAAACTAAAGTTTGAAATTGAGCTCGAGACTTGGTTGAGAAGAGAAAGAATAGATCACAGAGATTTTGGGTATAATATAGAAGTCAACTAACTTCCCAGTGGTGTTTCAATCAGGCTGCAACCTGACGTGTGATATGTAGTACGCATTAGTGACAAATGCTAAGGGATTTGGACACTTGAGGTCTCTTTTAATGTGCTCTTAGGCATCTTTTGGGCGTATTTATTTTTATTATTATATGTTATTTAAGGTGATCTACAGCACGTATGCATGGACACTCCAGGTCATTGCTCATGCAATGCAAAGAAGAGCCTTACATACATGCAAAGCATCTCCAGGTCATTTTTCACACAAAGCAGAGGGGACACCGATGTTTTGAGCTCAATTTCAAACTCTTGGTGGCCAGCGTGTGTATCGGGAACTTGAACATGCAGTCAAATAGAAATAAAAATAACCTAAGTGTTGTTACCCAACAAACTGCCGTACGTTATCTTTACGTGTGTAACGCATACCTTTTTAGACTTAGAGCTGAGCCTACCAACATATCACCTTTGATCATGCCTTTCACTTCTGCCATACGTGTCAGCCATTAGATGCCGGAAATTCATTTCATTTCCCACATAAACCTAGAACAGACACAAACCAAAAACAACAAATTTAAAAATTAAAAAGCAATATGTAAGGGAGAGTCAATCAAATCTTCCCCTGCTTTTTTATTTTTTAATGATCCATAAACGATTGTTTTATTTTTAACTAAAAAATAAAAGAACAAAGAACAAAGCAAATGACGGAGAAAGAAAGCAACAACTGTACAAACATCTTGTTGGTCAGCCCGATTAATCTTCAAAAGAAATCATTTTTAGTCCTTCCACACACATTTTAAACTTTGCTCAGTCAAGGGCCTTAGTGAACATGTCAGAAACATTTTGGTCAGAGTCCACCCGCTCCATGCGTATTAGGTTTCTCTCAAAACAATAACGAATAAAACGAATTCTAATATCAATGTGTTTGGTTTTGGAGAACATCACCGAGTTTTTCACAATTTGCACAGCAGCAGTATTATCACAATAAATTGGAATGCTAACGAAGTTCATATCGTAGTCTGAGAGTTTTTTTCTAAATCCACATAACCTGAGAGCAGCATGCGGAGGCTGCTACATATTCTGCCTCAGCGGTTGATTTCGACAACGTTTGCTGCTTTTTGCACTGCCAAGAGATGAGTCTATCCCATAGGTATTGACATCCAGCTGACGTAGATTTCTTGTCAAGTTCAATACCTCCATAACTACTATCAGAAAATGCATATAATTCAAAATCAGAAGACTTAGGATACCAAAGACCAAGCCAAGGCTTGCCTCTCAAATATCTAATGATTCTTTTAACATCATTAAGATGAGAGATTTTAGATTTAGCCTAATATCGTGCACACTAACATACAACATACATAATATCAAGTTGACTTGCCATTAGATACATGAGTGAGCCAATCATTGAACGATATAGATTCTCGCTCACATCCTCTCCATCTATATCTGGAAGAAGCACAGGTCTGGATGCCATTGGAGTGGACATAGGCTTGCAATCCTGCATCTTATACTTCTCTAAGATCTCATCCACATATTTTCCCTGATGGATAAGAATTCCAGATTTATCCTGCTTCACTTGCAAAGCCAAAAATAAATTCATCTCTCCTTGAGCGCTCATCTCAAATTTCAGCTTCATAACTTCTTCAAATTCAGTGCATAGCTCTTCATTTGTGGAACCAAAGATGATGTCATCAACATACACTTGAGCCATGATAAAATCATCTTTCACCCGTTTGCAGAACAATGTCTGATCCACCACACCCCTTTTGTATCCATTTTCCACCAAATGCTTTGTCAACGTATCATCCTAAGATCTAGGTGCCTGATGCAATCCGTGTAGAGCTTGATATAACCAATAGACATAATCAGGATGATGAATGTCTTGAAACCCAGGAGGTTGCACCACATAAACCTCATCAGCCATCACCGCATATAAGAAATTTGTTTTCACATCTATCTGATGCATAGTGAAATTTAAATATGATCCCACTGCTTGAAAGATACAAATTGCCTCCAGACGAGCAACAGGGGCATAAACCTCGTCATAATCAATTCCTTCTTCTTGCTTGAAACCCTGCATAATCAGTCTTGCCTTGTTACGAACAATCACCCCACTATCATGTTTCTTATTCTTGTGCAGCCATCTAGTAGGAATGATCTTCTTGTCAGTTGGTTTCTTCACTAATTTCCAGACTCCCAATTTTGCAAACTGATTCAATTCATCTTGCATAGCCTCCACCCAATTTGGATCTTTCAACGCCATAACAATATTAGGAGGCTCAATCTGAGACAAAAACACGAGAACAAACCTTGTGACAACTCTTGAAGATATTGGCCCAATTATGTTGCTGACAAGATGATCTTTGTGAATTCTAAGCTCTGGAATTTCTGTCACAGTTACTACTACCGGAAAGTTAGCTAAAAGTTTATGAGACTTAGAGGTATTACCAGCATCAGATTCAGTCACAACTTCATCAACAACAGGTTCCTCGTGAATTACACCCATACCACCTAGTTTTGTACCCTTTTCTTCATTTTTTCATAACCTGAAGTACTTTGAACATCTGATGCATTTGAGATGGTATTCTTGATCGAGCGCACCATTGACGAAGAACCACCTACACCTTCTTCCTTTTCTAGAATAATCTCTGACATGTGAAATAATTCAAACAACGAGCCATAGTCAAAGATTCAGCTCGGACCATTGCCTGCATCTGTAGGATTTTCTTCCGTCCACTTCACATTTGTTGATTCAATTATCACTTGTATTGTCTTGTGTAGACATGATATGCACTGCTTGCAGAGTAACCTAAAAAATAACAATCATCATATTTGGCATCAAATTTACCAATATAAGTTTGAATAAGTACAGTGCAAGGACAACCAAAAGCTCTGAAATGCCCCACTTTGGGCTTTTAATTATAAATAATTCATATGGAGTTTTCTGTAGACGCTTGTTGATTAGCACACAATTATGTATATGACAAGTTATATTGATGGCTTCAGCCTAGAAAAATATCAGCAATTTTGAATCACGCAGCATTGTTCTAGCAGCTTCAATCAAAGTGCGATTTCTTCTTTCAGCGACTCCATTCTGTTGTGGAGTGTATGGAGCACTGTATTGATGCGCAATCCCTTTGCCAGCATAAAACTGATTCATTACTTCTTTTTGAATTTTGTCCTATTAATACTCTGAGTTGCCTTTACCCTTAGATTTAGCTGATTTTCAATCAGAGTAGTAAACTACTTTATCAACTCTGGAGCTTCATACTTATTTCCCATAAAAAACACCAATGCAAAACGAGAGTAATCGTCTATGATGACCAGTCAATACGAGAACTTGCTAACACTTTTGACAAACATGGGTCCAAGCAGGTCGATATGCAGAAGTATCGTTGAGATGGAATTGAACATCTTAGGTTTGTGTGGAACCCTGTGTTGCTTCCCCTGAGTACATGCTCGACATTTTACTAGAGATGCAAATTCTAAAATTCGAAAGTGCGTGAGCAGAGGATCGTCTACTCGATCGTATCGAAATCAATGTAAAACGAGTGAACACCAAGGAGTAAATACAAAGACACTTTGTATTAGACCACTGAGAAACACCACAGAGTTCACATACAAGATCTGACCAAGAAGTTCCAAGACCTTTTAAACACAACACAAGACAAACTATTTATACTAGACAAGAACTCAACCAGCCGAACCTCAGGTTCGGACCAGGTTCGTCTGGGTCCGAACTCTGAGTTCGCCTAGGGTTTGGCCCATAGCAAACTTGCATAATCATGTCTTGTATTTGATACTTCACATGATGATCAGGAACCATGTATCTACAAACTCCCCCTCGACATGTGCAGTATCAGCTTCCACTTAATACGTGTATCTTGTATCTTCAATCAAACTCTTCCTCTTCTTTGATGATTAGTCTGATCTCGAATACTTAATATTACAGCATGTGTAATCTTTTTATCAACAATCTTCAGAAGACTTGAAGTTGTGATGTTCTCTTTCCACTTAGAAACCTGCCAACATAATTAATCTTGGCGCAAAACGTCTCTTCGAGACTCCAAGATATTTTGATTTTGAAATTTGATTTCGTATTCCGTGTTAATCAAACTAAAAGAAATAAGAAACAAAATCTTTTTGATTTTTCTAAATTTAATATTAAAACACACCTAAAATCTTTTTGGTATTTTCTGATATGAAATGTAAAAGCAATACAGAATCAGACACTATTTTTGTCTTTTCTGAGAAAGATGAGAACTTGAGATCATATTGGACATAACATGCTGAACTACACTTCAATTTCGATTATTATAGCACATAAGCCATGTCGATTGCAGATATAATTTGTCTAACTTGAAACTCAGGCATAATCATACACATACCATCTGGATATTTTAAGGTATTGATTAGATTTGCTTTGACCAGTGTACCCCACACTATCAGACATACTCAGATATGTTTTGCTTATCAGACTTTTGTAATTTCACTTGTGATATATCACATAGTGATTGAATCCATGAAATAGTCAATTGTGTTCCATGCAAAAAGAAATAAGAACGTTAAATCGTCTACCTTAAGGTCGATCTTTCGATACGCAGATAAGGCCTCGGATTTAACAAAATAATAAAATAAAAACAAGTTGAAATTGTATAACCCAACAACAATCAGGTCCGTACACTCGTACACGTAGAGAAAGTCCGATGAGTTATACGAAACACCAAGAAAATAAAGCAGAATGTCAAACGAATAAAAATCAGGTCGATCTTTCGATACGCAAAGAAAGTTCGATCGTTTAACAAAATAAAGAAAATCAAACAAGTTTAAATTTTTGTAAAATGAACACATGTATACACAGTGAGTTCTCATTTTATTTTTCACATATCTTTTTCTTGATATATCTTGAAATACACATCAAGATGTTGTCCACAAGGTCAAGCATCAGATTTAGTGAATATCACATTCGTATACTTCCGGATTTGCCGAGCCTATCTTACACATCGATCAAATGGTCTTATGGCTTTTTCACTTACTTTATCCATGAGTCTGAGGATGTAAGCCAATGTACCATCATTTCCCAATCATGTTGGATACAATTTCTCAATTTTCAATGTTTTTAGATTTTCACATTTTTCAATGTTTTCAAATTTCTCCCCCTTAAAAATGACAAACTCTATTTTTTAGATTTTCATTTTTAACATTTGAAAAACAACACACTATTTTTGTATGTTTGCAAAAACAAACTCCCCCTCAAAATGAGACGGAGTGACAAACAAAACAGAAACTGATCAACCAACACTAATACGTGCAATTTAGCATTTTAAAAACAAAAATGACTTTGAAATTCAGTTTATTATATCAAAGATATTCCATAATCAACAATTTTCCAATCATCGAAAAGTCTTCCTAAAATACATGATGACACCAAATAAAACATTAGTCGCTTTGGGATCGACCCGAGTCAACAGCGTCGGGTCGCCCGTGTCTTCCACATAGTCATCGTTGGCATCGGAAACAACTTTTGGTTTCCATATCTTTAAAGATTTGGATTTTTTATTAGAACCAGAATCGGTTTCAACTGGCGTACTCGGTTTAGACCAAGACGACTTACGAGTTGATGTGACCTTTGGAGACCATGGTTCATAAAACATTTGACCTATGTTATCCACAAATTTAGCAGTGTTGTGGATATATGCAGTTTTCGGACACTCAGCAGCAAGATGTCCAAGTTGACGACATGTATAACAAAGTTGTTCTCGAAGTTTAAGCACATTTGAGAAATTCTTTGAATTTTGAAAACCAGAAGAATGCTCAGAATCAAAATTATCAAAGAAATCATCATATGAATCATACCTAGGAGATGGACTCCTTGAAGATGATGACCATTCGGAATAATAAGATTTTTCCATCAGAGTAGGTGATTTCTTTGTAACCTTAACCTTTGAAATCTGTTGAACTTGTGCGGGCTTCTTTGCTTGAGCCGGTACTTCCTTGACCTGAAAACCCAAACATTTGTGTTTATAACCAGGTGTATTTGATGAGCTTGAAGAAGAACCAGAATCTTCTCTCCCCTTAGCTTCTCTAGTGAATCTTGCTTTGATGTCTTTTAGTTTGTTCTTTTCAACCAAAACTTTTTCTTCTTCATTTCCAGATGAAGTACTCGAAGCAACCTTATCAAAAAACTGTTCATTTTCCAGAAAAATATACTTTGAATTAAACTTTGGAGCTTCTCCCAAAGGTTTTTGCTTTTTCTCAGCCTTCGATTTCTTCTTCTTAGATGAAGTGGCAAACTTTAAATAATCATGCAATTCATCTTTAGGATCAAGCGGAGCAGATGTAACTTCAGATAAATCCATCGGTTGACGAACCATGTGAATATCATTTTTCTAAGAACTATCCTCACTCCGATCCTGTTTGTATAAAAAATTCAACAATGTTGGCGATAAACTGCAATTCTTCACTTGCTTTTTTACGTCCAAAATTTCCAACTTCAATGCAGAAATTTTCTGTTGAGCATCAAACACTTCTTTTTGGGACTTGATGAACTCTGCATTGAGATCATCATACTCAAATATTTTCAACTTCCGGATCTCACATTCAGCAAACAATTCCTCAAGCACACTTTCTCTTTTCTTCTTGAAAATCTCAATGGTTCATTCTTATCACGAAAAAGAACATTTTTATCTTGAAGTGTAGAGATCTTAGATTGAAGTTTTTCAATTGTAGCATTCGATTCAACCACAAGAGCGTTAGCTTTTTCATAATTTTATTGAACCGGATAACTCTTCTCAAATAAATTCTCAAAATCTTGTGTTGTATCTAATGCTTGAGCTTTGGCTTTTTCACATTCTCAACCAATTGAATCTATTCTTTCAAAACATCCTCATGAACATGGACCAATTCATAATATTTATTTTGAAATTATTCCAACTCTTTCTTTAATACCACCACTTCTTTAGACAATAATTCAAAATCCTTTTCAAGAGTTGCGTTCTTCTTACCCAATCTTACACACTCAAGACATTGTGAATTCTCATCCTTTTGACTTTCAACCATCTTAACTTTAATTTCATCCATCAAAGATGTTTGGGAACTTGAGTCAGAATCACTTAAAACATTATCATTAACATGACGACCTATTAAAGCAACAGTAAATGGAGCATGTTTTATTTTTGCTTTAGAATCTGCATTCCAGGAAAATTCATCTGGATGCCAAAACATTTATGTCAGTTTTTCGTCAAAAGAAACAGATTTCTTCTCAACCTTGTGAGCTTCATTTGGTGAATGAATAACCAAATGAGCGTGTTGACCAGACTTTAATTTATTTTCAGTTGAACTCGGAAATTCTCGTGCAAAATGTCCATATACAGAACACTTATAACATTTAACCTTTGACTTTTCCAATCCAATTTTCCCATCCTGATTCAATCTCTTCTTGCCAGTTCTATTGAAAAAAATTCGTTCTTCGAACCAACATAGCATATTGCCAGTTCAAATCCATTTCCTCCAAATGATCATAATCGATTTGATCATAATCTTCATTGGTTAATTCTGCGTTACTTACCGAACCAGTAATAACACCAAAATATGAAGATACCAATGCAGACATTAAAGCATTATAATCATCGGTAGTTTGAGCAGACAAAGCATTATTAGTCGATGAACTAGGAACAGAAACAGTACAACCAGCAGAATAACTAGGAGTTTCAAATTTACCTGCAATGAATGTTGTCGGAGGTGCGGAACTAAGAATATTAGATTTTCCAGCATTCATGGTTGAACCATTTTCACCATGATACACAGCATGATTTTGAATTTGTGCAGGAAGTGACTTGTTTACCATTAACTCCATATCCCTTGCTTGTATTCTTTGAACCTGATAACTAAATGACAATCCCGAATATTCTTTATCATGAGTAATCATCATCACATAATTCCCCCATTTCTCAGGCAAAGCCTCCAAAATCTTTTCTTTCATATCAGCTTCTTCTTTTGTAAGATTCACCAAACGAATTTCACTCATTAAGTGAGCGAATCTTGCAATCAGATTTGGAATAGTTTCACTATGATAATGCTTGAAACTATCAAATTCCTTCTTCAAAACCTTTTGTCGACTTTTCTTATATTGGTCATTGCACATCTCTTTTCCAATGCATCCCATAAACTCTTCGATGTGTAGTTACCCGAAAATTGATGTTGTAACTCCTTAGGTAATGCCATTGTCAAAGTACCATACATCTTTTTCTCAGCTTGATATACGTTCTTTTGTTCAGAAGTGAGTTTTCTTTGAATAATTGGCTCCCCGGTTTCATCTTTAGGATAGACATATTGATCAGAAAATGCCAACCACATATCAATATCATTTGTATCAACGTATGCTTCAAATCGTTTAACCCAACTATGATAATCTTCTAATTTTAGCAATTTGGGAACTTTCTGATTTGTTCCACTTTCATTATCATAGTTCATCATAGTTTTCATCGTTGCTTGAACCGAATTCTGAATAGCTGCAAATGCTTGAAAATCAGACATTTTGTAAATCCTGGTTACTGTTCACCCGAACCTGTTCCGAACTCAATCTGAACCTCTTCCGAACCTTAGCCGAACTGAAATCATCCGAACTTTTGCCGAACCTCAACTTCGGATGAATGAACAATAACCGAACTATATCCGAATACAAAAATAACCGAACGTTAGCTGAACTTAGTACAAACGTGATTCGAACTCTAACCGAACCTAGCCGAAATTGACCTGAACCTAGAGTTCGGAGAGGTTATTTTACTGAACCCTCAGAGCCAAGCCGAACCTCAAACGAACCGAATACATTTTGACAAATCTTTCACGATTTTCAGTGTTTTTGGATGATATTTTCGACAGTGATTCAGAACTCAAGAAGAATGAAATAAAAGAAGATTTGTCAACGAAAACTCACTAGATATATTCAAACGAATACAAAAACGATGAGATTTTGTAAAAACCCCAAACTTTTGACTCAAATCGATGAAAAACAGAGATTGTTGACCAGTAGATTGAAGCAAAAGCTCTGATACCACTTGAAAGTGCGTGAGCGGATGATCGTCTACTCGGTCGTATCGAAATCAATGTAAAACGAATGACCACCAAGGAGTAAATACAAAGACACTTTGTATTAGACCACTGAGAAAACACCACAGAGTATACATACAAGATCTGACCAAGAAGTTCCAAGACCTCCTAAACACAACACAAGACAAACTATTTGTACAAGACAAAAACTCGACCAGCTGAACCTCAGGTTCGGAGCAGGTTCGTCTGGGTCCGAACTCTGAGTTCGCCTAGGGTTCAGCCCATAGCAAACTTGCATAATCTTGTCTTGTAATTGATACTTCACATGACGATCAGAAACCATGTATCTACAAAATTGGAAGATGTCAAACATAATTTCCTTTAGCCAGCCTATTCAAATTCTTCAAATTTGCATGACCCAAACGACGATGCCATAACATAGCCAACTGTTAATTAGATTTGAAGAGAAGACAAGCAACATCTGACGCTGGAGGTTCATTCATATTCAAAACATAAGAGTTTCCTCTCCGGGGTGTTCGCAGCAAATACACATTCATCAGGAATCTGGAATCCTGGTCTCAAGATCAAGCATTCTTTGTCATTGAATATTATGATTTAGTTCTTGAACATAATAGACATCTGAGAAGCTGAGACAACTATTTTTCACTGTTTTCTTCTTATTAATCTGACCAGCAACATCTCCCGCAAAAGATACATATCCGCCATTGAATTCATGCACATCTTGTAGTAAGGATATGTCTCCGGTCATATGCCTAGTACAACCACTATCAACATACCAGAGATTATTGACACTCCTCCCTAATTATACATGTATAGCACGGGAAATCAGTTAGAAATTGGTACCCATGCCTTAGCATATATGGGTACATCCTTTTTAATATACTTCTTTTCATTAACAGTCACAAATTTTGGGTTGTGTTTTGGTCTCCAAACAGCAATTTGCTTGTGAACAAGTGGAAAATTCTTATTTGGAATTTTTACGTTGTTTCTAGCAAACTGATAATTTTAAAACCACGTTTCACTATATGCTGATCAATCGGCATTTTTGAAAAACTATAATTTTTATGATGTATGCCTCTTTGAACAAATGTATGATTTTAGGTTTTCTAACATTCCACTGTTCATAAGTGTGTTTTGTCTTAGGTGAATCATTGTGCTTGGCCTTAGGAATTTGAGCCTTCATTGGCCTAAAGTTGTGCTTCCCCAAAGACAAAACTTTCTGATTGTTCCCTGTGTACCCTACATTCTCATCATTAACAGGTTTACTACCTCAATAAGATTGAGGATATTATGGTTCATAAGACCTGTTTAAACAAGTAGCAGCAAAATGTCTAGGTTTACCACAATTAAAACAGTTTAATTTCCTAGGACCATTAATACTTCCACATTCATATAATCGTCTAGGATAAGAAGATTTCCAAGTAGGTTTATCTGCCCGTTTGTGAATTTTATGTTTATCATTTTCAGATTGTGTCATCAAACAGTATTGCTCAGAATTAGTTTTTTATTTGAATGATTAAAAGCAGTCATAATCTGTGGATAATTTACGAAATCATCAGTGCGAGCTTCTCGCAAATATTTCACATTCATGACACGTAATTTAGAACCATCAATTTCACCAACATTAAAACCATTCAAAGTTTTTAAACCAGACTCTACAGACTCAGTTTTTGTTGACTTATTAGATTCAATAACAGAAGCTCTTAAATCAGAAATAGACTCAAAAATTTTGTTCACTAATAAACAATTATTAAAAGAAGTGGATTTGTGACATCTTTGACCCATTTGCATTCACCATCCCTTCCTAAAATATCCTTAATTTTTACATCATCTGCACATGAAACAGAATGTTAGAACAAACCACATCAGAATGTGAGTGACTTTAGTTTCAGCAAGATTTGATCTAACATTTATATCTAACTTTTCACCAATGGAACCTATGTTTGAAGTTGACATCCTATCAATTTCTTCCTGAGTTCTGGGAGACACTCCTACCAAAATGCTATCTATAGGAGGTGCAACTTCCTTATAATTGGAAGTTGATCTATCAACCTGATCATCAAAAACCAAACCTTTGATGTCTCTAGGGACTGGGTGTGGAACACTACTTCTGTTTATCTCCGCAGGATCTGTTCCTAAACCAAGTTTGTCTCTATCATATTGGTTTGTGTTTATGGCACATGATAACTTCTTACCGGCATCAAGTAACCGTTGATTTCTCATCTTGTTGGAATTTAACTTAACCAACAGTTCATTATTTTCATGTTGAAGCTTATCTATATGTTATTTAAGCTCACTAATTTCAACTTTGGCCTGATCATAAAGGATAGTTTTCCCAGTAGCTAAGTCATGATATTTTTGTATTATCTAATTTTTGTGCTTTTACCTTCTCTTCACTCTTAGTTAATCTACCCTTAAACGAACTAGTGGCACATTGAGAAGCAAAAAACTGAAGTTCTAGATTTTTCCTAATCTGTCTCAAACCTGGAATTATATGAGCACAAGTAGGGTTAGAACATACTGGAGTTTCAGATTCTTCACTTTCAGCCATAAAGGCATGCTGCTTGACTTCTTCATTTTCATCACCCTTTTTCCTGTATCTGAAATGCATGTGTGAGGCTCGGATCCTTCATTTGATCACTCCAGTCATAACCACCAAAACTCTGCACAACCAAAGCTTGACCCTTTTCTTCCTGCTTCTTCTTCCCACCAGTAGCTATTTGATCATCATCTCTGGCCTTCTTTGGCTCGCTACAATTTCTGGCGAAGTGCCCATATTCATCACAATTATGACATATGGGTTTTGACTTGTCAAAACCCATCTTGATTATGTTCTGATCCTGCCACACATTCTTTCCTATTTTTGCCATAAATTTCTTTGCTCTAAATACTGCCATCGGCATTTTCCATGAGACGTCTAACATCTCCACATCTTCTGGGTATATCTAGTTTAGTTCTTCATACAATATTTCAGATGGGATCAATTTTCCTACAAGTAAAGCATTATAGCATGGCATAAAACCTGCACCTAATGCAAAGTTAGGATCAACAGAAGCATTTGTAGTATTCACTGTAGTAGAGGATGAGGATCCTCCAATAGAGGGTTGAGCAATGAATGTAGAATTCTTGAGTTCAGAATTTTCTGCTCCCTGTTCAGACTGTAAGGCTTGATTTAGTTTCCCAGCCATGCTCATGCTGCTTAGATGATTCATTTCCCATTACTTGTCATACAAAGCTTTGGATCTCAGCTTAGCAACCAATTATTTTACAATAATTGTAATTATAGATATGTTCATATCCCAGCTCTTTGGTAGTGTAAGGATCAAAATAGTTCCTCATGCGATATCAATGTCTAGTAACAACCGTGCAGAATCCGGTGTTACTAAATGATTCAAGAATAAATAATTAGAACGATTAACAATTAAAGTAAACCAAGAAAACACAAACCGAAAGAAGAATACTTGATTAGTAAACTTGGTTGTAACACACAAGATCAAAATTCTCCATGGAGAATTTCGATAATCACCTTGAGCTTCCCCCACAATCAACCACCTAAAATGTGGGAAGGGTTTCCCTTTTATAGGGATTCTCCATCTTGGAGAACAAGTCACCCTATAAACCCTTAATCCCCTCTAATTCCCGTATTTGCACCTATAGGCCCACTAAACTCCCTCTAAACACTATTTAATTGAGCCCAAACATGTCTGAAATGGCCCAATGATCCAATACAACCATAACCCAACTAATTTTCACCTATTCTATCACATAGGCCTTCAAAATAGTCCGCCAATGGATAATTTAATACACAAGCCACAAATTATTCCCTTACAATCTTCCCCTTGGCTTGTTATATTAAATGTCTTCTACTTTCAATCTTCAGATTTGCAATCTTCTCCTTGGCTTGAGAATGGGTTGGTGAAGATTCTTTTCTTTAACAATCTTCATTGGGTGACGACGTATGACTTTTGGGAGTGTTCTCTCAATCAGCATCAGCTTGAACTAAACATGATGACCAAGTAATGAGAGGAGGATTCTCAAATACTTGCTCCTTCCTGAAAACTGTTGAGTCCTTGCTGAGTCATCAGTAACTGTCTTGACTTGCCATTAACTTTAGAGGACAAATTTTTGAAAACCTCTATCTTGGCATTCTTGATTGTAGATCTTGAACTGATGGCATTTAGCTTCCCCTCAACATGTGAACAATGTCTTTTGAGTCTTTGGAAGCTTTACTTGAACAACTAACAAACTTCCCCTAAGCATAGGGTAAGTCCTTTTCCGGCTGGTTCTTCAACTTGATCAGTAGCAGCATTAGTGCTTTGATCAATTGAGTCCTTGACTTTCTTGTCCATGAGTTATCTTTTACTGACTTAACATGTGAAGCACAACATGGAACAGACACTAACCAGACAATGATGACTGGTTATCGGGTTAGCATTATTTAACCAAAATCCCTAACATAGGTTACGGTTTCCTATGAATACTTCCCCTAAACCCGAGGCCCCTTCACATTATCTCCCCCTGAGATTCTGGGGGGGGGGGGGGGGATCATACTCTCTTGCGTAAAACCCATAAAAACTTATTTTAACTTCTCAAATCAACCTGGCCAATTCATAAACTTAAGAAAGAAAATTTAAACACTCATACTAGAAAAAATTAAGATCAAACAAATATAAAACAATTTACACATGAGAAGTTTTCTAAGGGATCATACCAGACATTTTGTGACTGAGAAACCCTTTTCAACTTCTGCTACTTCACACGTTCAGGTGATTGCCGGTATATTTGGTCCACCTTAAACTCGTGCTACTTTTGCTTACTCAAGAAGATTGTCACATAATTTTATCTTTTAAGGTTTATTAATTAAGAGCATCTATCCAGGTCATACACATAAGTCCTATGTATAATTTGACATTCTATCAAGTATACATGGTTTCCGTACAACATTTTTCAGGAAAGCTTTCCTTAAGCCTAACATCATGCTCCAGACTAGGTTGAGAAAAAATAGATCACGGAGATTTTTTGGGGATAATATACAAGTCAACTGAATTTTTTGAAACAATTTTTAATGATCTCGTCAATGACATAGGCTTAGGGTTTTGGACTCTTGAGGGTCTCTTTCAGTTGTGCACATTGTCATCTTTTGGGTTTTAATCATTCTGTATAATGTGATCTTTAGTGGTATGTGGATTAGGGAGGCTCCAGGTCTCTGCCATCGCAGAACAGAGGAGGCCTGACTCACATACAACATCCCCAGGTCATTGCTCATGCAAAGCAGAGGGGGTGGGATTTTTGAGCATGACATCAAAGAACTCAGAATCGGGCATGTGTCTCAGGATCCCTGGTACATAATCAAATAGAGGTTGTACTAACCCAAGTGTGTGTTTCCTATCAAGCATATCAACCGTGAATCATTGCTTTTCACATCCACCTTACGCGTGTCAATCGGCAAAAACCTAGAAATTGATATCACTTCCGACCTTCTAGAACACACAAACAAAAGATTAAAAATTAAAAAGCACAATTTTTTTAGATAATTTTTTAGGGGTCAACTATTTCTTCTTTTCTATTCTTCCCCTTGCTTTTTGATTTGTAATAACAACACAATCCTTTCCTTTTTTTTAACACACTGACACATCACAAAATATAAGACAAAATTGGCCAATCTAACCTTCAAAGTTTTTTTCCCTTTGAATTTATTTTTAAAAAATGGGTTTTGTTTCATGCGCTGCAATACTTCACATCAAATTAGCCAAGAAACAACTAATTCAGGCAGTACCTTGCTAATTTTGTTAGATTTACCTCTCACCAAAAGAACACACTCTTCATTGAAAATCTGCATAGCATGTACTGAAGAGAATTCTCGTATCCTGTGCCTGGAACAATCACTTCTAAAAACAAATATGTTAATGGAAGTCCTCCTTGACTGTTCCTACACACAGTGAGAGATTAGTTAGCTATTGGAACCCTGGCCATTATGGTTTTGGGTAGACATGATGAATCAATGAAAGTTACTTCTTTTAAACACATGCCCTTTGTAAAATTAGGGATTGGAGTTGTGGTTGCCTTGGTTTTAGTTTTTTTCTGGTTGCTTTTGGTTGGGCCAGGTTTGGGTGATTCTGGTATTGGGGATTCTTGGGATTTCTCAAGAACTTCTTTGGTCTTGACTTTCCAGACATGGTGGTTTAAATTTGTTTTTTCCTAAGGACCCTTGGGTGGATTTTTATGAACATTTTGAAATTGTTTAGAGTGTTTTTATACACCCCTTTAGGCTGGTAATGCTGGTTTACCACCTTTGAAATGTTCCACCTCTCCTGCTCACCCGTCACTTTTGTTTTTGAATTACCAGCTGGTTTTGGAAAACTGACTTGTTTTGGAAAAATGACTTGTTTTGATTTAGAAGAAAAGCTTTATCAGTTTTAAAAACAGTTTTTGTTGGTTTTTGAGGTGACTTGGGCTTTTGATTCACTTTTTGTACCTTTGGTTGTTGAGGTACAGACTTCCGCACCTTAGGGTTTGAAGGTGCATGCTTGTATTTTGAACCACCATGTGTTTGGCCCTGTAGGACAGGATTCTACATGAACTTCTTAGGGTAAAAGGGCTCATATGGTCTATGCAAACAGTTTCTTGCCTCGTGTCCAGTCCTTCCACACACGTGACAAGAGTGCTTCTTGGGATACGCGGGAGCCTGTGGTTGGTTTCGCCCAGTGGATTGCCAAAAGGGTTTTGAAATTTTTTTGTGCATCCAATAGGTTTAACCTTCAGGCTTTGTGGTCAAAGTGTACTCCCGCTGTATCGGTCTGAACTGGTCATATGCAAAAATAATTTCTGGGTATGGGACAAAATCATGAGGTTTGTCGTCCCATACTTTTGTACATTTATAACCACATTATCATTTTTAACATTACAATTTTTCACACGAAACACACCATCAGTTGTGGGTTTGGGACCAGCAGCCTGTGGTCCCTTACCTCTGCTCAAGATCTTAACAGTTCTCAATGGTGTTAATGGCTTTGTATCAAACTTGCCAATGTTAAAAAGACCACACACAGAAGTTTTATCAAACAAAACAGACTCAGCGGTTTTTGACACAGACTCAACAGAAGAATAAAGTTTTTCACAGTCAAATTTATTGAAAAAAATCATTATAATTCGAAGTCTTTGAACTCATAGGACACTCCTTTTGATCTGTTACCCATGCTTCTTTATTACCTTTATCTACACAACAAGTAGAATTGTCAGTAGGGTTAGAAACAAGAGCAGAGATTTTAATAGGGCAAGAAGCAAGTTTCCTATCAATTTCAGACTTAACATCTAAAGTGGTTTGAGAAGTTTTATGATCAGATATCATTTCATGCATGAAAGGCATAGGAACCGTGTGTGTAGATTTTTCATCTTTTTCATTTGAGCCAAAACCCAAGCCTGAATTAGCTTTAACATGCTTTATTCTCTCATCAGTGTTATAAAACAGGGGGCTAGCTTCCTTCATTTTAGAAGCAATTTTATCAGTACGCTCGATTTTAGTTTGAAATGTTCCTAATTTGGTTCTGAGTTCCTCTACCTCTTTGGTTAAAGTTTCAACTTTAGAGTTAGCAATCTCAAGGTAGGTGCTCTTATCACTCAACCGACTTTCTAGAATCGTAACGTCTAACTTAATGGCCTCAAGTTTCTCCCTGAATATTCTAGCCTTATCTTTATATTCCCTAAGGTCTCTGGCAGTGGATTCATGATTTAGGGTTTCATTGGTGAACTTACGTTCCCAATCTTTACATTCTTTTAGAATCGCTGACATTTAGAATTTAAACATACCTCGTTGTTGCTAGATGTAGTGGTACCTGGTAGAGCGTGAGCCATCATCTTCTTTGGATGAACTTCTAGCGCAAATTCGGACCGGAAAGACTAGATCGGATCGAAAAGTGTGGATCGAAAAGTCTCAACCAGATCGAAAAGTGGGCATTTTGATCGAAAAGTGGACTTTTTGATCGAAAAGTGTGGCTTGATCGAAAAGCCTATTTCTGGTCAAAAAGTATACTTTTTAATCAGATTGAACAGGGACTGGCCACAGTATCTAATCGAAAAGCTAGTCGAAAATCTGGGTGGCTGATTGAAAAGCTAGTTGGCTGGTCGAAAAGCTAGTTGGCTGATCGAAAAGCTGGTTGGCTGATTGAAAAGCTGGTCGGCTGATCGAAAATCCGAAGTTTCGATCGAAAAGATATGAATTTTTCGATCAAAACAGGGACAAATCCATAGTTTCAAAAACACAAAACCTCCTTGCTTGAAACCTGCAAAAACTCGAACAGTAGCCTTCCCTTTTAATGCAAAACACTGAAAATCACCAAGAATACTTAAACTGTTAGTCCAAAAGGCTTGAATCCGATATCGCGAGAGCCTTGAAACGAAGTTTCTTGGCTCTGATACCAATTGTAAGGATCAAAATAGTTCCTCACACGATATCAATGTCTAGTAACAACCGTGCGGAATCCAGTGTTACTAGATGATTCAAGAATAAAAAATTAGAACGATTAACAATTAAAGTAAATCAAGAAAACACAAACCGAAAGAAGAATACTTGATTAGTAAACTTGGTTGCAACACACAAGATCGAAATTCTCTATGGAAAATTTCGATACTCACCTTAAGCTTCCCCCACAATCAACCACCTAAAATTTGGGAAGGGTTTCCCTTTTATAGGGATTCTCCATCTTGGAGAATAAGTCACCCTAAAAACCCTAAATCCCCTCTAATCCCCGTATTTGCACCTATAGGCCAACTAAACTCCCTCTAAACACTATTTAATTGAGCCCGAACATGTCTAAAATGGCCCTATGATCCAATATAACCACAACCCAGCTAATTTTCACCTATTCTATCACATAGGCCTTCAAAATAGTCCGCCAATAGATAATTTAATTCACAAGCCACAAATTATTCCCTCACAGGCAGACTATTCAGCAATTTCAGGTTTTGTTCTCCAACCTCAGGTTCTATTTCAGCATTTTACATCTCAGTAATCAATGTGATGAATCTCTGTAGTTGTGTCTCCAGTGATTCATTCAAGACATGATTAAACATGTTGAAGCATTGCTTCAGGATCTCTTTTCGACTTGCTTACATATCCTCATTGCCTTCACCAGTGCATTCCAGAGATCCATAGTTGTTGTATATTTTCGGAAACCATGACCAATGTCTAGAGACAAAGCCATAGTCATAATTGCATATGCCTTTTCATCCTTATTAACACATTCCCAATCTTCATCAGTAAACTCATTTTGTTCTTTCAAGGTGCCTTCTTTAACCCATGCACCGTGTACTGGCTTGAAAGAAGCAGTTGTAACAGACCACCATAATCTATGGTTAACATATTTCAGATGATTCATGAATATGCACTTCCAATCCTGGAAATTATCCGGTGATAACAACCTTGGAGGTTTTGTGGTTGTTCCGATCTCAACATCAAGCTTCTGATATATAGTTGATTCGAATTCCATTTCAGTTAAAAGAAGCAAACAGTTACAAACGAAAACTTTTCACTCGAAAACCTCTTCTTCAGTCGAAAACCAGACAGTCAAACAAAAACCCAACTTCCAATCGTAACCACCCAGTCATTCAAAATCCTTTTCAAGTCGAAAACCACCAAATGAACACTCTGATTGAAAACCACAAACTTCACATGAAATTCAAAGTGGATTGAGAACCAGGCACACAATCGATATCCAAACTGATAATCGAGAACTAGTAATTAAATTGACAACCTACTCGAAAACCTCAAGTCGATCGAGAAGCACAATGGATCGAAAAACCTCTAATAGCAAACACCTTGGTAGTCGAGAACCTTGTCTAACTCGAAAACCTCTAAACCTGATCAAAAACGTGTTCTGCAAGAATTGCTCCTTGATATTCGTTACTAATTGACTTTCCTCTAAAAATAATGATCCAAAACCAGTGAGATGAATCGAGAACGTGTTCTACTAAATCGAAAACTAGTCCGCAAGCAAACAATCCCAAAATTGAAGCAAGATATTGACTTTCCAAACAACAAACTCAATCAAGATCCTCCTCAGTCAAGCGAAATCCACCAAGCAAGTAATCGAAAACCCAAATTCTAGCCAAACTTGAAATGAGAACCACCTGTAGTTTTCGAAAATCACTAAAGGAAATCACCAAAATTCGATTTTCTGCACAAAACTGAATAAGTTAGTCCAGAACCATAAAACAGCTTGAATGTAGACTGGTCGAAAACCCTTTCTAGGAATGAAAACCTGTAAAAACCTTGAGAAAACTCATTAAACCGTTAGTATTTTCTTGACTGGCTATCGTGTGAGCCACAAAATAACCATTTCTTTACTTTGATACCTATTGTAAGTCCAGAATCAATGAACTAACATGATATCGTAACATTAAACTATGCGGAATGCAGTTTAGTATGTGTCAAGATAAGGAGAATGAATAATATAAGTAATCAACAATCAATAATTGAATAATAGATACGATTAGATAACCAAAATATTGTGTTGATTACACTTGGAAGCTTCAAAAACCGTGAACTCCCCTAGCCCCTTCTAAAATGTGTAACCTAATCATCTAAAAATGATTAGGTTTATATACTACCCACACACACACAAAATTCATAAATCATAAGGGCCTAGCCCAACCCCATTAGCCCAAGTACAAGCCCAAACTACTATTATTTAAATCATACGTCTAATTGTACAATCCTCATAAAATTAGTCCCTACATGTATAAAGAACTATTGTTTGAAACTAGACTGTGCATATCAATTTCAAAAATACCATCACGAAGAGTAGCATTAAAATAATATAATTTATTCTTATAAACTGAAATATCAAAATCTGTAAAAACATGACAAAAACCATTGTCTTTCAAACAACATAAAGAAACGACACCCCAAGTAATAGTAGGTGCGAAGTGACAATTGTCTAAAACAATAATAAATCGATTAGGGAGGATTATATCATAGCTCCCTATAGCTTCGACCGCTGCACACATTCCATTGCCTACGTACAGATCCAAAACTCCTTTCTCCAGTTGCCTACTTTCCCATAGACCCTAGGTATTATTACAAATATGAGTAGCCACAACATGTGTCATAAACCCAAGATTTCTAGTTAGAAAAAGTATAAGGTTCTATTATGAAGATACGTGATTCGCCAGTCCCACTAGCCTTTTTCTTCTTCAACTCTGCCAAGTAGGCAGGACAGTTCCTCCTCCAATGGTCCACCATATTACAGTGATGGCAAGCATCGTTCTTTCCTGGGTGCTCATTTTTAGCAGGTGGGGGTTTTTTTACCTTGGGGGCGTAAGAAACGACTTGCTTACCCTTGCCTTACAGTTTTTTGTGTTTGTGGATTTTTCCAGCCCAAATTGCTAGAACCTCTGATTCTTTCTTGGGCATCCCTTGTTCTGCAAGCTCTAGCATAGCATGCAACTCAGAGGTCATCTTCCCCATGCTATGCATGTTATAATTCATCACAAACTGCTCATAATCCTTGGATAGTGAGGTAAGAATCAAGCTCACACCAAGGACTTGTGGCATGGGGTAGCCAAGTCGCTCAATTTGATCTAGGTATCCCTTCATCTTTACTACATAAGCATTAACAAATTGGCCTTCCTCCTATTTACAAACATGAAATGCTTTAACTGTTTTAAATAGTTCATGCTCTACTTGTCGAAACATGGTTTTCAACTCAGTTATGATCTCACATGCTGTGAGTTACTCCAAGTTCTTTTGGATCTTAGGGGTCATGCTCACTAGCATGAGAGCTGTTATTTCTAGTTGTTCTTTAACCCTTTTACATGGGCAGCACAAACAGCCGCAGTAGCAGTGTCAGGAGGTGCCTCGGGTAGGGGTTCTTCCACATGATGCAACTTCCCTTCGACCCTGGGTATAATCCTTCGTTGTCAATACCAGTTAATGAAGTTGATCCCGATCAACTTCTCTCTTTCAAGAACTGACCTAATTGTAGACTTGGATAGTTCGGTGGTTGATGACATCTACA
Source organism: Deinandra increscens subsp. villosa (assembly GCA_039602395.1). Lineage (NCBI taxonomy): Eukaryota > Viridiplantae > Streptophyta > Magnoliopsida > Asterales > Asteraceae > Deinandra > Deinandra increscens. The sequence continues at coordinate 28,929,242 of JBCNJP010000009.1, forward strand.
ACTCATTCAAAGTTTAATATTAGTATTTTCAATAATAATACCTTTAAAAAAAATTTAATACCATTGTTTAAATAAACATTAATTTTACTAAAAGGCTAAGATCCTCATCGAAATTTTATCTTAACTGCATGCGCCTCACATATGCAATTAATGATGAATTCGATACGTAGGTCATGAAGACCAATTGCATTACATATGCAATTCTTAGATCTTATGGGACTGATGGCACTAGTGAACTGGCATCTAGTGTCAAAATGGCATGTTTGTCCCATCTTTCCCTCGGGTACAACGTCTCACCTGGTTAGGGTACTCGATTAAGTCATCCAATTTGAAAACAAGTAATTATAAGATCTAAGGTCTGATGCATAGATAATAATTACCTTAGGACTTACAAGTTTCAACGTCTCACCTGGTTAGGACAAAAAGGAGCTGCAAGTGTTTTCAATCAAAGTGGACGGCACAACTTAATTTTGTGATGAGTATTCTTATTTGATTTAATCATGTAACTTAAATATGTCGTAACGACTCGTTATCATGTAACGACCCGTTAGGATTCTTTTTCGACACGAGGTATAACGAATCGTTAGACAGTCACGAGCCGTTACGCTCGGGTAAGTTTAAATCCAATTTCAAACTTAGTTTTAAAAAACTGATTTTTGTTTTACTTTATTTATTTTAGAACACATTCGCAATACATAAATAAAACATAACCAACAATTCAAAACAATATAGATGTGCAAAACCTTAACCGATGAAATCCTATGCTTGGTCTCTTGGGCCATCACGATGGGCCAAGTGGGTCAACTAGGTCGGGGCTACCTAAACCCATAGTGGGCTCCCACTTGCTCTAAGACTATCAAGAGCAAGTGGAAGCCCAAATGTGAAATTTTATTCAAATTTGTCCAGAAATTTCAGCAGCTTGCGGGTCCAAAAACTCGTGGAAGGAGTCTTCCTCAATTCTTGAAGCCTTCTGTAATGTTTTAGCACTATGTCTTGGGAGCCTCCAGAAACAAATTCAGCCACTTTGTAATAGCCAATCTCCGATGAAACATATTCTTGTACATGTTGTCCAACAGTGTCGAAAAACTTGTATTCTTTAATTCCATCATCATCAATCTTGAATCTTTGACAGATTACAACAACATAAAAGAATACAACTATTTTAATATGAACTAATCTTACAAAAATGCCGTAACAATGGCTACAATTGATGAAAAACATAGACTACAAGGCCGAAAAAATGGCTACCATAGTAACATCCTAAACATCACAGCAATTCAACTACAAGAATAAAAACACATCAGGGTCAAGGTTTTCATCGGTTTTGCACATCAGAATTAAATATATGCTGTAGCGACCCGTTATCGCAAAACGGCTCGTTACGTAACACGAAATGCCGAAATGGCTCGTTTTCACCAGAACGACCCGTTTTGATTTGACATCCATAGTAAAAATTCATGTTTATTACGGATGTGCTAAAAATTAAAGTTTTATATTATGATTATCATTTCTGTAAAAACTCATTTTCATCCATAATCACTAGGGTTCATCAAATACCAATATGATGGCCCAGATACCACTGTTTGTGCCTTAGGGTTTTCATAAAACAACGCAACGGATAAAATACAAGGCACTTACACAAGGATCAACATATTATTTAGATGATGAACAGAAAATAAAAAATACAAGGATTTCATTTAGAGTGCTTGAGTGTTGATGATGAAACCAAGTTCTAATCGAAGAACTACTCCAGGAGATGCGCACACTGCACGTCCACGATCACCAATGGATGCTAGCCCTTTGACTTGATCAAGAAAACAAAACTGAATCCCTTGGAGAAAGGGGGTTTCGGCCTAAAGCAATAGAGAGGGGGAGAGAAGATTAGGGTTTGGTTCATTAGGATATTATATAGTATCTTAATTTACCATAAACTTACACTAAAGTCCCTAAACCTTTTTCTATTATTAAAATGGACCCAACTATGATATTAAACTAATCAGACTAACTAATATTTAACATCTTAGGTAAATCATTAAGTCTAACTCAATGATCAAGGTCCGTTAAATAACCTCATGATTTTAGGCGTTTATATACATAATGTAAATACAACTTATACATTATATATATCTTTTGGTATCTCTGTGTATATGTGTGTGACCCCATAGGCCCATATGCGTTTATCCATATGATTATATATTATGACATGAGCATATCCCAACACTATACATATTACCTCATGCAAACATATATTAGCCCTAGATCTAACATGAAAATGTAAACTTTATGCATTAAGTCAAGTAAATCAAGAACCAAAGCTTACCAATAACAAAAGGATGATTATGGTGATGATTTGGAGCCTAGATTCACTCTAACCAAGCCAGAATCTTCAAAGAAACATTAATGGATGATGAACCAGAGCTCAAGACGGCTTAGGGTGTGTTTTAGGTGAAGAAATATGGTTAAATGGGGTTAAAATGGCTTAAATAGTGAAAATTATGATTTTCACCGACCTAATGTTGATGCGGACCGTATAAGGTGTCACCAAGGGGACCTTGTGGTTCGCAAGGCTCCCTTGATGCCACCCCTTGGTTGATTCCTCCGTTCACGCGCTCGGTTCTTCGTTATTCGATGTTTTTACTACGGTTTTCTTCAATTTCACATTTTATTTGTTTCTCATCATATTAACCACATTAAAACCAATAAAAATAAATATAAACATGCCATATATCAAAATACGTTAATACAATCAATTTCAAGTGACACATTCGCATGCAGTTTTTAACACATATCGATTTTTGATTAATCACCAATGTTTCGAGACTCAACTTTGTGTATTACATTTTATTTTGTGTTATAAGGATACTGTTGATACATGGTTATTGATCGTCATGTGAAGTATCGAATACAAGACGGATTCACACAAGGATGCTGAGGTCCGAACTCAGGCCGAACCTGGAGTTCGGACACGGCCGAATGTGTGGCCGAACCTGAGGTTTGGCCGATCGTATATCAGCCCTATAAATATGTGTTTCATGTATTGTATTCGGCAGCGATAATGGTCTATGCTTCCGCATCATATATTCTCTGTGTACTCTGTGGTCTTAGTGGTTAATACAAAGCTCATTTGTATTTACTCTTTGTGTTTCATCTCGTATTACATTGATTTCATTACGACTAATTAGAAGATCCATACGCTCACGCACTTTCAAGTGGTATCAGAGCATTAGGTTTGCTCTACTAGTTGGAAATCAGTGTTCTTCAGAGTTTTGAGTTCAAATTCACGTTTTTGCGAAAATGTCAATCATTTTTTAGTTCGTTTGATTGTCTCGAGTGTGTTTTTCATCAAAAATCTGTTTCTAGATCGTTTCTATCGAGTTTGCTTGAATTCCTGTTGAAAATTCCAGTCAAAAACATTGAAAATCGAGAAAATGAGGTCGAGTGAAATGTGTCTCGTTTGAGGTTCGGACAACTTCGGAGTAACCGCTCCGAACTCGTGGTTCGGACGGAGTTCGGTCTTTATTTGAGTTCGGTGAGAGATCGGTCTTGTTTCAGAGAGAGTTCGGTGGTATTTCGGAGCAAGTTCGGAGTTGCTGTTGATTTCTTTTTCCGAAGGTCAGGTTCGGAGGACGTTCGGTTTAACTAAAGTTCGGACGACATTCGGAGATAGTTCGGAGGAGGTTCGGACGAGGTTCGGAGTGAACAGTAACCAGTTTTTCGAAAATGAGTGCATCACAAGCTAGTTCTATGATACCTATCTTGGTAAAATGGGAAGATTATAATAAATGGAAAGTTGAGTTTGAGGTTTACATCAACGAACATTTTGAAGAATTCTGGAAAGTAGTTGTCACACCCCCAAATTAACCACTAACGGAGTTTATACCGTTAAGGGGCATGAGCAAACCAGGACCACAACCATTAGTTACAAATACTAAACGAATCAGAGTAAAGTCCAAACATTCATCATAAAACAGTTTAAAAGTTTGCAGCGGAAAGAAAAACATGAGTATCTTAGCACTAACCACGTGCTTAAATTACAAAACATAAATTGTTGTTAAATTCCCAAATTTAAGTTCAAAATGAAACAAGTAACTTCGGGTGCCATGCCAACCTCCGGTGGATACTCCTCAGCGATCTGCAAAAGTGAAAACCACACAAGTGTCAACCTAACGGTTGGTGAGTTCACAGTGGGCATGTCATGCAGCGGCCCGGTCTCCTAAGCGTATGTATCAACATATAAATAGGTAATAGTTTTGCAAACAATGCCAAGTGTTGAATTATCGAATATGCACTAGTTAAGTAAAGATTAAAGCGGTCAACCGATATCGCGGGTAGGTAATCCGGTTTCCATGCACTAAGGAAGTTCGTACCAAAGCTGACGTAACAGAGTTCGGCATTTGCCGATGGTTTGTGCCTCCAGTTGTGTTCCTCATGGGACCCACAACTAAAATAGGCTGATATTGAACTACGTTCGGCCTCCAACCGGTTGGCTACACATTTGTGTACCGCGGAGCAGGGTTTGTCAAACCCTCAGTAGATCTACCCAACATCCCCTCGCTTTGCAAATTAATGGTACTAAATTGTTGAGGACTTTCAAGTTTTAAGGCATCCTTAGAAATCATGTGATATCATTTGGTTTAGACTTTAACCTACACTAGTCATATTAAAACCGTTTATTCTGGATTTCATTTGAAATCCTAAAAAGAGTTTAAGTGTCAAAATGGTTGTTCCGGATTTCATTTGAAATCCCAAATGAGTTTAAGTATTAAGTGGTTGGTTGCGGATTTCATTTGAAACCCCAAGGATGGACAGTTGCAAGTGTTCCCATAAAACACTCCAACTTCCATAACAGATATCCCATTTGACAATACCTCAAAATGTCAGCGTTGTTTTCCGTTAAGTATATTCGTTGTGACCCAAACGGGCTCACAATTAAAGGGCTAGTGAAAATCACCTTAGGTTGCTCAGCTTATGCTTCAAATAATCCAATTATGTTTGCTAACGAAGACCTAATAATCACATTAAGGTCTTAGGTGTTAGGTTGTGTCTAAACTTTTAACTACGTCACTATGGCCCATAACATGGCACGTTGGAACTACGACTCGACATACCGACACATGACACCGATGGTTGATCATAAACGAGGGTTCACATTACTCAGAAATCAAAGCATGTTTCATTTGCATAATCATGTAAGTCATGGCATAACATTCAAATAAGTTGCACAAGTTTGGGTTTTGGTCTGGCCACAGTTTCGCTACACAGTTTCGCTATGTGAACGGCCAGCACTTTCGCTAGGTTATACCTGATGACACAGTTTCGCTGGCTAGATTCACCCGAAACTGGTTTGATCTTTCGTTCATATAAGGCACAGTTTCGCTAGATAGTTTCGCTCGAAACTGATGGCACAGTTTCGCTATCTAGTTTCGCTCGAAACTGATCTGAACTTTTGTTCAGGAGTCTATGGTTGTTTCGCTCGGTAGTTTTGTTCGAGCAATACACTTAGTTTCGCAGGCGACACTATAGTTTCGCTGTATAGTGTCGCTAGATGAAGATTCAAACAGTTTGCGAAACTACAGTTTCGCCTAACGAATCTGTTAGTTTCGCTGGTCGCAGAAAACTCGTAAATCAGTCCTAAAATCAATCTAACAGCTTCCATACTTCATATAATTCAGTATCTAGCATGCATAAACATTTACCAACATTAAACAAGCAAATTTAACACCTTAAACATGGATTTTCACTATCAAATCTCCAAGAACACTTTTAAGCATAAAATGACCTAACTAGCATGGATCTTCATTATGGCATGACTTTACACGTAAAGTTTCAGTCTTTATGCTAGATCTAATATTCCTAAGCATCATATCAGAAGATCAAATGATTCCATGAAGGTTTGGTCATGCTTTAAAGTAAAACACATAAGAAATGCATGAAAAATGGTTTTGGGGACTCACGGTTTGATCTAGGATCCGAATGGATGAGTTCACCAACTGAGATGACGGCGGCTCGTGGTGGTTCTTGGCTGACCAGGAGTGGTTCACGAGAGGGAGAGAGGATGGAGAGTGTGTGTGTGTGTTTTATGTGATGTATGCATTAAAATGAGATTTAGGGTTTTATTTTCATTTAAATACTAAGGCTTGGTGGGCTTATCATTGGGATTTGGGCCCCAATGATCAGCAAGTGATTAGTCCATGATTAACATGTATGCATACACTCTAATTACTTGATTAATCATTAAACTAGGCAATTTAAACAATTTATCACGTAATCAAGAATTTACAATTTGTCATGCTATTAATAATACTAAATCATGCGTTTAAATCACATTGCACATAATGACAATAAATAAATAAACACCTAACACATATGGACGGGTTCGGTGATCAACCAAAGGTCGTGGACATATTCGGCCTAGTTAAGCATTAGTTACTACGTTAACACTCATAACGTAACTAACGGAGATTGTCTAACGGAAGTTAACCTTGGAATTCTCGGATGTCACATCATCCCCTTGTAAATGGAATTTTCGTCCTGCAAATTATTGTTGCGTCGTAGCGTTCGCAGCCTCAGCTGTCATTGTTGCTGTCGTTGCTGGGGAAAGAAAGCAAAAGTTTTAGGGTCGCCACATCCTCCTCCTGTTAAAGGAATTTTGGTCCCCAAAATTAAATCATACCTTGAGTTTCCGTGGGCGTTTGCCCGAACAAGTGAGGATACTTTTTCTTCATTTGATCCTCCCGTTCCCAAGTATATTCAGGTCCACGCCTTGAGTTCCATCGAACCTTGACGATCAGAATCTTGCTACGTTTGAGGGCTTTCTCCTCGCGTCCCATGATTTGTACTGGTTGCTCAATAAATCTCAGATGTTCGTCAATTTCCAATTCCTCCAAGGGAATTATTTCAGTGTCTTCAGCCAGACATTTCTTCAGATTCGAGACGTGAAACACGTTGTGAACTCCATCGAGTTCTGCAGGGAGTTGTAATCGGTAGGCCACCGGGCCTACTTCCCCAATGATTTCAAATGGACCGATATAGCGAGGACTCAGCTTTCCACGCTTTCCGAAGCGTATCACTCCTTTCCAGGGAGATACCTTCAATAGTACCTTGTCGCCTACCTCGAACTTCAAAGGTTTACGGCATTTGTCGGCATAGCTCTTTTGCCTGTCACGTGCTGTGGCTATCCGTTTTCTGATTTGAATAATTCGTTCAGTTGTATCATGAATGATTTCTGGTCCGGTGAGTCCTTTCTCACCCGTTTCGGCCCAACACACGGGCGATCTACATTTTCTGCCATAAAGAGCTTCAAAAGGTGCTGCACCGATGCTTGTATGATAACTGTTGTTGTAGGGGAACTCCATCAACGGAAGGTGAGCCTCCCAGTCTTTACCGAAGTCGAGAACGCAAGCTCGGAGCATGTCTTCCAAAGTCTGAATAGTTCGTTCCGTCTGACCATCGGTCTGCGGGTGATAAGCTGTACTCATATCCAGTCTGGTTCCCAGTGCGTCTTGCATAGATTGCCACAGTCGGGAAGTAAATCGAGGATCTCGGTCGAAGATAATGGTCTTAGGCACCCCATGAAGTGCCACAATTCGGTCAATGTACAGCTTCGTTAACTTATCCATATTGTCACTTTCCCTCATTGGAATAAAGTGTGCAGATTTCGTTAGTCGATCAATGATAACCCAAATCGCATCCGGTCGATTCGTTCGATGAGGTAGTCCCGTTACGAAATCCATGGAGATATCCTCCCACTTCCATTCCGGGATCTTTGGTTGCTGCAATAATCCAGAAGGCCTTTGGTACTCGATCTTAACTCTTGAGCATGTTAAACACTTAGCCACATATCGCGCAATGTCGGCTTTCATATTCGGCCACCAATACAAGTTCTTCAAATCTTGGTACATTTTGTCCGATCCAGGGTGCACTGAATATCTTGACTTGTGAGCCTCGTCCATCACGAGTTCACGGAGATTCCCAAGTAGAGGAATCCAAATTCTGTCATTGTAATATCTGAGTCCGTCGGACTTAATTTCAGAGTTACCATCCACCCCTCGCAGTGCTTCAGCTACGAAGTTTTCTTCTTTTAAAGCTTCTCGTTGGGCATCGCGGATTCGATCCGGCAGTCCCGTGTGAATGGTAAGTTGTAGTGCTCGTACTCGTCGAGGCTTTTCGTACTCTTTTCGGCGTAAGGCATCAGCCACAACATTGGCTTTTCCCGGGTGATACTTAATCGCTAAGTCATAATCATTTAGTAGCTCGACCCACCTTCGTTGTCGCATGTTGAGGTCCTTTTGTTCAAAGATGTGTTGTAAGCTTTTGTGGTCGGTAAATATCGTGCACTTTGTTCCGTAGAGGTAATGTCTCCAAATCTTGAGTGCAAATACAACGGCTCCTAATTCCAAATCATGTGTTGTATAATTCTTCTCAGTAACCTTCAGTTGCCTGGACCCGTAGGCAATCACTTTGTCTCGTTGCATCAACACGCAACCGAGTCCTCAAATGGATGCATCGTAGTAAACCACGAAGTCGTCAACCCCTTCGGGTAACGAGAGAATCGGAGCTGAACATAACATGTCCTTAAGAGTTTGAAACGCGTGTTCTTCTTTTTCACCCCATCTATATTGCACTCCTTTGTGCGTTAAAGCTGTTAAGGGTTGAGCCAATTGCGAGAAACCCTTGATGAATCTTCGGTAATATCCGGCAAGTCCCAAAAACTGTCGGATTTCGGTCGGCGCTCTCGGAGTAGACCAATTCTTGATAGCTTCCACTTTAGCTGGGTTGACATGAATTCCTTTCTGATTAATAATGTGTCCAAGAAATTGGACTTCGCGGATCCAAAAGTCGCACTTTGAAAACTTGGCGTAAAGCTGTTCCTTGCGGAGTAATTCCAAGATAAGTCGTAGGTGACTCTCGTGTTCTTCCTTTGTCTTGGAGTAGATTAAAATATCGTCAATGAAAACTATCACAAACTGATCGAGGTACGGCTTGCACACCCGATTCATCAGATCCATAAACACATCAGGCGCATTAGTTAGCCCAAACGGCATAACTAAAAACTCGTAATGACCATACCGAGTTCTGAAAGCAGTCTTGGGAACATCCTCACCACGAACACGAAGTTGGTGATATCCAGACCGTAGATCAATCTTTGAATAGTAGCTCGAACCTTGCAGTTGGTCGAAAAGATCGTCGATTCGAGGAAGTGGATACCGATTCTTGATCGTAACCTTGTTAAGCTCTCGGTAGTCGATACACATTCGGAACGTTCCATCTTTCTTCTTAACAAACAATACCAGTGCTCCCCATGGAGACGAACTTAGACGAATAAATCCTTGACTATCTGAGTCGTATCATGAAGTTTACCATTCGCTAACTCTACCACATATTTAGCATCTAAGTTAATTGATTTAGCATTAATTACTCTAGCAAACTTAGTGGAAATAAAACTTCTTTCAGCACCAGAATCAAACAATACAGTAGCGAAGTAACCATTAAGCATGAATTTACCGTTAATCACGTTGGCGTTGTTGCGAGCTTCTCCTTGACCCATAATGAAGGCACGACCTCTACCATTCCCACCATTACCGTTTCCCCCATTACCATTCCCACCGTTACCATTTCCACCATTACCATTCCCACCGTTACCATTGTTACCATTCCCTTGTCTGCGCAATTGCGGGCAATCTTTCCTCATATGGCCTTGCGCACCACATTCAAAACAGCCACGGGCTCCACCATTGTTGTTGTTCTGATTGTTTCCTTGCCCGTTGCGGTTGTTCCCGTTTCCCCTGTTGTTGTTATTTTCTCCTTGATTCTGACCGTTGTTGTTTAACCTTTGTAAGTTGGTCCAGCAGTTGTTGGCCTCATGCCCCGGTTTCCCACATCTTCCACACTCCAGACCTTTGCTACACATACCATTGTGGTGGTTTCCGCACTTGTTACAAAACGGGGCTTTACCCTTGTAGTTTCCATTCCCGCCTTGGCGGTTGTTACTTCCACTGTTGCTGCCATTGCTGAAATTGGACCTTGTGTTGTCAGGTCGCTTGTTCTGATATTGGGAGTTAGAGGATCTCCCAGATTGATTCCCAACAGTTTGATTGTTCACAGATGTTGCTGGAGCTTCTTCTTCAGCCTTACGCTTGCCACTTAAGGAAGTCTTCACAGTTGTCTTTGCGGGCAGAGTACCCCTCTCGATTTCCTGATCGGTTAACTTATGAGCCAAACGGATGGCTTGCTGCACGGTCGTTGGGTTGCTAGCTGTCACCAAGCTCTTGATTTGGGGTGCGAGGCCCTCCAGGTAACGCTCAATGCGTTTAAATTCAGAATCAACCATTGTTGGGCATAGTACCGCGTACTCGTGGTAACGCGCAGTGTATTCCTCAATTTCCGACCCAGTCATCTTAGAGTTTAAAAACTCTCCTTCCAGCTTCTTGACTTGATCTCGAGGACAATACTCCTCCATAATCAGTTCTTTAAACGCTTCCTATTCCATGTCATTAGCCGCATCTAACCCAATCATCTGGATTTCGGCATTCCACCAGGAGAAAGCAGCTCCCTCGAAGGTACCAGTCGCATATTTCACTTTGTTCTCAGCAGGGCAGTTGCACATAGAGAAGACATTCTCAGACTTCTCGATCCACCTGAGGAGCCCTACCGCGCCTTCCTCGCTGGAAAACGTCATCGGCTTGCAGTCCATGAAGGACTTAAACGTGCAGTGATGGAGGTTTCCCGATGCATAAATAGTTTGGGTTTTAAGTTTAAACAAGTCAAAATATAATCGCTTTGAGCCTTAACTGGCATAATAATTACCATGCGCGGCGAATGCAGCTTGGGCGGCTGCCACCGCGGCTTGCACGTGTTCGTTTATCATAGCTTGCAGTTGTGCAGGCGTCAGATTAATGTTGTTCCTTCCGTGTCCTCTTCCAAGCATTTTCTGGACAGTTAAAGTAGCCAGTGTTCAGTCACAGTTATACTCTATACATATCCCATAATATGTATATTAACAATTTCCCGTTATCCCACTATTAGTCCAGAAAAATTTTTGTGCAAAATTGAGGCGTCGTCGGAGAACGTCGTAAGTCGTAAGTCGTTAGTACTATCGTCGAAAGTCGGCTTTCCCATAAAAGTCACCGTCGGTGTAGTCATCGTGGTAGAAATCAGGACGTAGCGTGTAGCATCGTTTTGTTGTCGCTTTCCCCCAGAATAGTGTGCGTATTAGCGTTCGCATTTCGTATTCGTGTGTGCAATTTTCCTAAGGTTTTCCGTTAGACTACTTAGACACGGTCTATATAGATATTTTTATATATATATATATATATATACATATGAAGTATTTACTTACACAGCAGAGAGAGTATCCCAGGTTGGCACGTAAAAATTTTGTTTTGGGAATTTGTTTGTTCGTTTGTAACTAAGGTTTCAAGTTGCCGTTTCCAAATCGTTTATCAAAAATGATTCCAGTTCTCTGCAACTTATGGCTCTGATACCAATCTGTCACACCCCCAAATTAACCACTAACGGAGTTTATACCGTTAAGGGGCGTGAGCAAACCAGGACCACAACCATTAGTTACAAATACTAAACGAATCAGAGTAAAGTCCAAACATTCATCATAAAACAGTTTAAAAGTTTGCAGCGGAAAGAAAAACATGAGTATCTTAGCACTAACCACGTGCTTAAATTACAAAACATAAATTGTTGTTAAATTCCCAAATTTAAGTTCAAAATGAAACAAGTAACTTCGGGTGCCATGCCAACCTCCGGTGGATACTCCTCAGCGATCTGCAAAAGTGAAAACCACACAAGTGTCAACCTAACGGTTGGTGAGTTCACAGTGGGCATGTCATGCAGCGGCCCGGTCTCCTAAGCGTATGTATCAACATATAAATAGGTAATAGTTTTGCAAACAATGCCAAGTGTTGAATTATCGAATATGCACTAGTTAAGTAAAGATTAAAGCGGTCAACCGATATCGCGGGTAGGTAATCCGGTTTCCATGCACTAAGGAAGTTCGTACCAAAGCTGACGTAACAGAGTTCGGCATTTGCCGATGGTTTGTGCCTCCAGTTGTGTTCCTCATGGGACCCACAACTAAAATAGGCTGATATTGAACTACGTTCGGCCTCCAACCGGTTGGCTACACATTTGTGTACCGCGGAGCAGGGTTTGTCAAACCCTCAGTAGATCTACCCAACATCCCCTCGCTTTGCAAATTAATGGTACTAAATTGTTGAGGACTTTCAAGTTTTAAGGCATCCTTAGAAATCATGTGATATCATTTGGTTTAGACTTTAACCTACACTAGTCATATTAAAACCGTTTATTCTGGATTTCATTTGAAATCCTAAAAAGAGTTTAAGTGTCAAAATGGTTGTTCCGGATTTCATTTGAAATCCCAAATGAGTTTAAGTATTAAGTGGTTGGTTGCGGATTTCATTTGAAACCCCAAGGATGGACAGTTGCAAGTGTTCCCATAAAACACTCCAACTTCCATAACAGATATCCCATTTGGCAATACCTCAAAATGTCAGCGTTGTTTTCCGTTAAGTATATTCGTTGTGACCCAAACGGGCTCACAATTAAAGGGCTAGTGAAACTCACCTTAGGTTGCTCAGCTTATGCTTCAAATAATCCAATTATGTTTGCTAACGAAGACCTAATAATCACATTAAGGTCTTAGGTGTTAGGTTGTGTCTAAACTTTTAACTACGTCACTATGGCCCATAACATAGCACGTTGGAACTACGACTCGACATACCGACACACGACACCGATGGTTGATCATAAACGAGGGTTCACATTACTCAGAAATCAAAGCATGTTTCATTTGCATAATCATGTAAGTCATGGCATAACATTCAAATAAGTTGCACAAGTTTGGGTTTTGGTCTGGCCACAGTTTCGCTACACAGTTTCGCTATGTGCACGGGCAGCACTTTCGCTAGGTTATACCCAATGACACAGTTTCGCTGGCTAGATTCGCCCGAAACCGGTTTGATCTTTCGTTCATATAAGGCACAGTTTCGCTAGATAGTTTCGCTCGAAACTGATGGCACAGTTTCGCTATCTAGTTTCGCTCGAAACTGATCTGAACTTTCGTGCAGGAGTCTATGGTTGTTTCGCTCAGTAGTTTCGTTCGAGCAATACACTTAGTTTCGTAGGCGACACTATAGTTTCGCTGTATAGTGTCGCTAGATGAAGATTCAAACAGTTTGCGAAACTACAGTTTCGCCTAACGAATCTGTTAGTTTCGTTGCTCGCAGAAAACTCGTAAATCAGTCCAAAAATCAATCTAACAGCTTCCATACTTCATACAATTCAGTATCTAGCATGCATAAACATTTACCAACATTAAACAAGCAAATTTAACACCTTAAACATGGATTTTCACTATCAAATCTCCAAGAACACTTTTAAGCATAAAATGACCTAACTAGCATGGATCTTCATTATGGCATGATTTTACACGTAAAGTTTTAGTCTTTATGCTAGATCTAACATTCCTAAGCATCATATCAGAAGATCAAATGATTCCATGAAGGTTTGGTCATGCTTTAAAGTAAAACACATAAGAAATGCATGAAAAATGGTTTTAGGGACTCACGGTTTGATCTAGGATCCGAATGGATGAGTTCACCAACTGAGATGACAGCGGCTCGTGGTGGTTCTTGGCTGACCAGGAGTGGTTCACGAGAGGGAGAGAGGATGGAGAGTGTGTGTGTGTTTTATGTGATGTATGCATTAAAATGAGATTTAGGGTTTTATTTTCATTTAAATACTAAGGCTTGGTGGGCTTATCATTGGGATTTGGGCCCCAATGATCAGCAAGTGATTAGTCCATGATTAACATGTATGCATACACTCTAATTACTTGATTAATCATTAAACTAGGTAATTTAAACAATTTATCACATAATCAAGAATTTACAATTCGTCATGCTATTAATAATACTAAATCATGCGTTTAAATCACATTGCACATAATGACAATAAATAAATAAACACCTAACACATATGGACGGGTTCGGTGATCAACCAAAGGTCGTGGACGTATTCGGCCTAGTTAAGCATTAGTTACTACGTTAACACTCATAACGTAACTAACGGAGATTGTCTAACGGAAGTTAACCTTGGAATTCTCGGATGTCACAGTAGTTGCTAAGCAATTTGCATGGCCAACTTTTGTTGATGGCTATGTCAAATTCATCAACATCTTTCTTTATCTGAACGAGAGTACATAAATACTGAACACCAAGCCAAAGATATTATTAAGTCTGGTCTTTCTGAAGATTTGTTTCTTGAACTCACAGTGGGTTGTACTGCTAAGGATAAATGGAATGGTTTGCAAGAAAAAGGTTAGATATATGCAATCATTCAGACTATGAAGGATGACTCAGATTCTACTGATTCAAAATCCTATGATTCTGCATCGAGTGGTTTGGAATCCGGAAGTGATAAATTGTCAGACAAAAAGGATTGTGATGGTGTTTTCAAGAGTAAACAACATGATGGTATTATCATTGATTCTGATTCTGATTCTGAAACAAGCTCTGGTGTTATATATGACAAAGGGGATGAAAGTGACATAGAAGAAGTTCAGAATGGAAGTTTGTTAGTATGTTCAATGTGTGCAAAACTTACTAAGATTAACAAGAATTTGATGAAAGAAAAGGATAAATTGTTGGTTGAATATGAAAATGCAAAAGCTGAAGCTAAAGATGTTGCTGCAGATTTTGAGGCATTGTTCAACAAGGCTTATCATGTTCAACAGAAGTATGAAAAGTCAAATTCTTTTGTGATTGAATCGGAAAAGATAATTGAGAAACTTCAAAATAAGATCTCTATGCTTCAAGATGAAAATGTTCTTTATCATGATAAGAATGAAGTTTTAACAAAAGATATTGAGATTTACAAAAAGAAAAGAGAAAGTGTGCTTGAAGAATTATTTGCTGAATGTGACATTCGTAAAGTGCAGATTTATGAATATGATGAGCTTAACGCAAAGTTTATTAAATCACAACAGGAAGTGTTTGATGCTCAACAGAAAATCAATGACTTGAAGTTAGAAATTTTGGAGTTAAAACGGCAAGTGAAGAATTGCAATTTGTCACCAACATTGTTAATTTCTTATATAAACAGGATCAGGGTGAAGATAGTTCTAAGAAAGATGATATTCACATGGTTCCTCAACCGGTGGATTTATCTGTAGTTACATCTGCTCCGCTTGATCCTAAGGAGCACAAGTCTAAGTATAAGAAGAAAGCAAAACCATTGGCTGAAGCTCCAATGTTTACTTCAAAGTCTGTCCTTCTGGAGAATGAACAAATTTTTACTAAAATTGTTTCAAGTACTTCTTCTGCACCTGATGAAGGAAAAGTTTGGATTGAAAAGAACAAACTGAAGGACATCAAAGAAAAATTCAATAAAGAAGCTAAAGAGAGACATGCTTTTGGTTCTTCATCTGGATATACAAAGGGTTCTGGATTCAAGCATAAAGGTTTGGGTTATGAAGTTAAGGATGTTTTAGTGTAACAGACAACAAAGAAACCGAAGAAGGTTGTTGTTCAGCATGTTCCTCATCTTCAGCAACACCCTAAAGACCAATTTGTTAAACCTGTTCAGATTCAGCAAAAGCAATCTCATCAGAAGAAGTCAAAGGTTTCTACTTCAAGAAATGGTCATTATCATTCTGGCGATTCTTCAAGTGGTTCTTACTACTTACCCCAAAGATCATCTCCTAGGTATGATTCTTCTGCCAATTTCTTTGATTCATTTGCTTCTGATCATTCTCTTGGTTACTATGATTCTCCTGCTGCGAATCATAGTTGGAAACCAAGGAAGTTTGTCAAATTCTCACCAAAGTTTTGTGAGAAAAATTTGTTATGCATGTCGTCAACCTGGACATCTGGCTGCAGATTGTCCGACGATTGCATATGTTCATATAAATGCAAGATATGTGGATAATAATGGTATAATTTTTTATGAACCATGGTCTCCAAAAGGTAGATCAACTAGTAAGTCGTCTGGGTCTACACCTCAGACGCCAGTTGCAAACTTTTCTGGTTTCGATTCAAAAATTTTATCTATAATGATATGGAAACCAAAATTTGTTTCCAAAGCCAACAGTGACTTTGTGGAAGACACCGGGCGACCCGACGCTGTTGAATCGGGTCGATCCCAAAGCATCTAATGTTTTATTTGGTGTCAAGCAGGTGTTTCAGGAAGACTTTTCGGTGATTGGAAAATTGCTGATTGTGAAATATCTGCTCTAATTAACTTGAATTTCAAAATCAATTTTTGTTTTCAACAAGACTTAACTGCTAGTATTCGTGTTGGTTGATCAAATTTTTTGTGTTTTTTACTCCGTCTCATTCTGGGGGGGAGTTTGTTTTTTCAAAACTACAAAAATAGTGTTTTGTTTTTCAAATCGTAAAAAACGAAAATCTATAAATAGAGTTGTCATTTTTAGGGGGAGAAATTTGGAAAAGACAAAAAGAATGAGAAATTGTATCCGACATGATTGGGAAATGATGGTACATTGGCTGAAAGTGTCTGACTCATGGATAAAGTAAATGAAAAGGCCATAAGACCATTTGATCGATGTGTAAGGTAGGCTTGGCAAATCAGAAAGTATACAAATGTGATATACACTAAATCTGATGCTTGACCTAGTGGATAACATCTTGATGCATATCTCATGATATATCAAGAAAAAGATATGTGTAAAATAAAATAAGAAGTCACTGTGTATACATGTGTTCATTTTTTCAAAGATTTAAACTTGTTTGATTTTCTTTATTTTGTCAAACGATCGGACATTCTTTGCGTGTCGAAAGACCGACCTGATCGTTGTTCGTTTGACGTTATGCTTTATTTTCTTTGGTGTTTCGTATAACTCATCGGACTTTCTCTGCGTGTACGGGAGTACCGACCTGATTGTTGTTGAGATATACAATTTCAACTTGTTTTATTTTCTTATTTTGTTAAATCCGAGGCCTTATCTGCGTTTCGAAAGATCGACCTTAAGGTATACGATTTAACATTCTTATTTCTTTTTACATGGAACACAGATGACTATATCATGGTTACAATCATTGTGTGATTAAAATCACAAATGAGATCACAAAATGTGATAAGTAAAAGCATATCTGAGTATGTCTGATAGTGTGGGGTACACTGGTCAATGCAAATTTAACCAATACCTTAACATATCCTAATGTTATGAGTACGATTCTGCCAGAGTTTAAAGTTGGACAAACTATATCTGCAATCGGCATGGCTTATGTGCTTCAATAATTGAAATTGAAATGTAGCTCAACATGTTATGACCAATATGATCCCAAGTTGTGATCTTTCTCACAAAAGACAAAAATAGTGTCTAATTTTGTATTGTTTACTTTTCTTATCATAAAATACCAAAAAGATTAGGTGTGTTTTGATATAAAGTTTCTAAAAGCCAAAAAGATTTTGTTTCTGATTTGTTTTCGATTGATCAACACGAATTATGGAATCATTTTCAAAATCAAAATATCTTGGAGTCTCGAAGAGACATTTTGCACCAAGGTTATTTATGTTGGCAGGTTTCTAAGTGGGAAGCGATCATCACAACTTCAAGTCTTCTAAAGATTTGTTGATAAAGAGATTATACACGATGCAATATCAAGTATTCAAGATTAATTTCATCATGAAGATTGAGGAAGAGTTTGATTGAATATACAAGATACACATTTGAATAGAGAAGATGATACTGCACATGCCGAGGGGGAGTTTGTTGATACATGGTTATTGATCGTCATGTGAAGTATCGAATACAAGACGGATTCACACAAGGATGCTGAGGTCCGAACTCAGGCCGAAGCTGGAGTTCGGACACGGCCGAACGTGTGGCCGAACAATATTAGCCCTATAAATATGTGTTTCATGTATTGTATTCGGTAGCGATAATGGTCTATGCTTCCGCATCATATATTCTCTGTGTACTCTGTGGTCTCAGTGGTTAATACAAAGCTCATTTGTATTTATTCTTTGTGTTTCATCTCGTATTACATTGATTTCATTACGACTAAGTAGAAGATCCATACGCTCACGCACTTTTAGATACTAGACTCATCTAATACTCTAATTGACATACTATGCCCATGTACGCCATTTCTTGATTTATAAGTTTAAGTTGTTGCGGGCCTCACCCGACGGGTCAGATTGTCACTTATTTTTGTTGTAAAACATTTTCATCCCGAAGATTAAGCATCTCAAATATAATTTTCATAAAATGAAATAAAAGTTTTCAAGTTGTCACATCATCCCCCCCCCCCCCCCCTTTAGGTAATCTATCCGGAAATTTAAGGATTACCTTCGTTGGTCCATGCTTTGAGTTCCACCGAACTTTAACAATTGGAATATTACTCCATTTGAGTTTTTTTGTATCATTTGAAGAGCCTTTGGACCCAGAGCCAGAGTTTTTAAGAATTGATTTAACTTTTTCAAAATCACTTTCTGATTTCATTTCAGTTTTATGTTTTTGAAATTCAGATGACTCATCACAAAAATGAACTCTGCCTTTATAGTCCACAAATTTGACTTTCTTTTTGGAAACAGGTGTTTCAGTCTGAAATCCTTCTGAAACTTCATCAGAGTTTTCTGCATCAGACTTGTCAGATTTTGGCTTCTTCAATGGACAAGTCCGATATGTATGACCATGATTTTTGCATTTAAAACATTTGCGTTTATCAATCACAAATTTCTCAATCGTGTCACCATCCACATCGGACTCAACAACAGGTTTTTGTGTCTTGGATTTCAAACCCTTTCGGTTAGACACACGATGATTTCCAGAATCATCATGACATCCAGAATCATAACCTGTAACCCTCTCTGGAACATCACCATGGTACATATATTAACCTCTAACATGTGGAATTCCAAAAAAATTATGATCCTCATAGTTCTTATATCTGTTCCTCCTCCCATCAAATCTTGGACCAAAATCATTTTGACATCCATGATCAACCCACTTTGGACCCCTTCCAAAACTAGGTTGATTTGGTCCACAACCAAACTCATCATAAAAACCCTCATCATTATAAAATTGTGATCTTTTAACATAAGGACTTGGTTTTCTAAAATTTTGGTTGCATTTGTTTGTGAAAAACTCTTGGTGGTGATTGAAAAGTTGATTTAATTGGTTTTTTGTTCACAGATTTTTTAACAGACTTTTGCACCCTGTTAACCAACCCAAATTCAGAATCAGAATCAAGTGTGTCCATTACTTTGATACTATCATTCCGCTTCTTAATGGGCACACTCCTCACCTTAGGATCATATTCAGGATCATACTTCCTGAAAAGATTTTATCTATTAAATTGGGATTGATCATATCGAAAGGAAAATCTTTATCGCTATTGATTTATCAGAACCTTTTAAGCGATAGTTCACCCAATTTTCAAATTTGTCAAATTTGGCTTTTGGAGTGGAATTGCCAGCCTTGGCCTTTTCAGGTTTGGAAACCTTAGAGGAAGACCCTTGTTCAAAATAATTTGTTTGGCCGAAGGTACAAACCCAATTCCACCATGTTTGACCTTTTTACCTTCGACAGACTTGCTTCTAGCAATCTGTTTCTGTTCAAACTCACTCAGCTTCGTCAGCTCGAATTTGATGGTTGACAAATCATGTTTTGAAATCAAATCTTGATAATCTGGCTTAGAAACATTTGAATGAGTGGGTTTGGAACATTCAGTTTCCGTTTCAGATATGAGATCATCAATTTTATCAAGGTCTAAGACATCATAAAACAATTCATCAACCGTAGAATCCAAGATAGATTTTCCGGTTGAAGTATTATCAGACTTCGAATTAATTGAATGATGATTACTCTACTTGTCATGAGAAGAAACATCCACTTTTTCCTCAGATGAAAGACCATTTGTTATAATAACAGGAGGTGGAACTTGACTCAATTTACCAGAATTATTTTCCTTTTCAGACTTGTAAAGAAAGTTGGTAAATGAAGATGAGACTTGAACAGTGTCAATCTTTTGTTTTATTTCAGAAATCTCAATTTTAAGATCTGCAACAAGTTTTTGACTATTAGCCAAGTCGTTTTGTGCGGACACAAGCAGTTCAGATTGATTTGAAAATTCAAATTTTTGTAAACTTAACTGCTCATGAACCGACAACAACTCCTTAGTGGTTCCTTCCCATCTTTCCTTATAAATATTCATATCAGCTCTTGCTACCGATAAAAGATCATTTAGTTTGGTCTTTTCATCTAAGAGCGTACTCTTAGCAGTAGCAAACTGATCACAAGATTTGCACATCGGAGGATAAGAAACTATCTTAGAAGTATCAGCCATTAAAGTGACCGATTCTGTGATGTTGTTTCTTTTCAATATACCAACCTCCTGCTTCAAGCTTTTGTTCTCATCAGATAGCTTTTGCATTTCTTTCTGTAGTGCAATCATCTTGTCAGCAATCTCCACAGCATTTTGCTGAGCCTTCTCATATTGTTGCTTCAATGGAAGACCCTTTTGATATAAATTTTCAAAATCATTGGTTGTGTCTATTGCTTCAGCTTTCGCGGCTTCACATTCACGAATCAGTGCTTCCTTATCCTCAGTTAGAACTTGAACTTGCTTTTCCAACAAAAGAACAATATCTGATTCAACTTTTTCACACAAGCTTGCCATCAAAGCAAATTTTTCTTTAGGAAAAGATTGATGATCATCCTTTGAATCCGACACTCTTGCTTCATCATTGACTCCAACATTAACTTCACCAATTGCTTCGCCATAAATTTCATCTCCATCTTGAGTAGATTTCATCATGGTATCTTCATCCTGCACATGTTTCACAATCAATGCAGATGAATCAGCAAATTGATTACCCTAGTTATAAGTTTTATCTTCTTGAGACAATAGGGCTTTTGTAGTTTCAGAATTAGGTTTAGAGTTTGAAGAACTCCCTGAATTTGATGCATTGTTGGTTCCAGAAACAGTAGACTTAGGAGCAAACTTTTGTATATTCTTGCTTCTTAGGTTGAGAGCATTCCCGAGCGAAGTGTCCAAAATTTGAACAATTATAACACCTCACCTTGGACTTATCAAACCCGATTCTACCTCCCGAATTCATGTCTTTTCTTCCAGTTTTCTTCAGAAATATCTTCACCCTTCTTGAAAGCATGGCAAACTTCCAGTAAATATCCATCAGCTCCAAGTCATCCGGATCAACCTAATCATAATCTTCCTCTGTCAGTTCTGCATTATTCACCTTCCCAGTTATAACCCCATAATACGATGACACCAACGCAGACACAAGAGCCATATAGACTTCCGTCGTTGTAACCGACATGGCCATCTTGCTAGTGTTCATCAGGTTACTTGCTGGAATCGAGACATTACACCCTCCAGAACTATAACTGTATTCATAATTGTTTGAACCCATTCCATTTCCTGAGTTTGACACATTTCCAGGCAAATTTCCAGCTACGAATGTCGTTGCTGGTGCAAAACTTGGCGCTTTACCCGATTTACCCGAAATTGTTGCCGCATTTGAACCATAATACACTTCAGGATTCTGGACTTCTACAGGTGTAATATTCACATTTTTCATCTCTAAATCTCTTGCTTGCAGCTTACCTAACAACTTCAGAAACGTCAATGTTGGATAATCTTTATCATTCATAATCATCAAGACGTATGATTCCCACTTTGATGGCAAACCCTCAAGTAATTTTTCTTTAAGTTCCTCATCGTCCTTCTTGATCTGACCGGTATCCATCTCAGATAACAAATGGCAATACCTCGAGATCAATTCCGGAACTCCCTCACCATCAAAATGTTTAAAATTATCAAACTCCTTGTTCAGAACTTTCTTCTTACTCTTTTTGTATTGGTCGTTGCCTTCACACCGTTCTTTTAACATCGTCCACAATTCATGAGAATCTTTACAACTCTTAAACTGGTGTAGCAACTCCTTCGGTAATGCTTGAGTTAGAAGACCGTAGGCCTTTTGTTCTTTGTTGTAATCAGTTTTTTGACTTAAATCTAGATTTCTTTGCATTATTGGTACGTTGTTGACACCAACCGGATAAACGTCTGGTGCATCCATAGCAATACATAAGTCTGGATCGGTCGTTCCAATGTAAGCTTCGAACATTTTCTTCTAATTAGGATAATCTTCAAACTTGAGAAGTTTGGGAACTTTCTGAGTAGTCCCAATCTCATTATCGTAATTCAATAAAGTCTGCATCTGAGACTGAATCGCAGCAAACGCTTGATAATCTGACATTTTGAAAATTTTCAAATTTCTGATAGCTCCGAACTTGCTCCAAACTTGAATAAGCCTCCGAACGTGCTCCGAACTCAAATACACAGTCCGAACTTAGTCCAAACTCGTCACGAACTCAGTCTTTCTGAATCAAAGTCAAAAACCCCGAACTCTCACTGATACCCCTCCGAACTAGGTCCGAACTATCTCCGAATGTTCACCGAACTTTCACCGAAACATAAATCTCACCGAACTCCCTCCGAGTGAACTCCGAACTCCCAACGAACGAGAAATAGGACCGAACTTCACTCCAAACTTCGGGATCGGAGCGGTTACGCCGAACTTGAGGTTCGGCCGAATGAAAAAAGTTCGGAAAACTTTGGATCTCACAGAAAAACTTAACCACTCGAGCTCAGGACGACCAATCGAACGAAAAATGGCAAAAACAAGGAATTTGAACGTAAATTATGATCTTTTGAACGTAGTTTTTCAGAAACGAAGATGAAAAACAAGCTTTTAATCACAAAATCGACCAAAATCGAACCAAACGATACTAGAAAGTTCTGATACCACATGAAAAAGCATATACGGATCGATTCTATGGTAGATATTATCGAGACGGAAGTTTTGTCATATATTGTGTTGAATGATTACATAAACCGAAGGAGTATACAACAATTAAGCTTCGGGGGAGGTTGGACAGAACCTACCCTCTCAACACTTGAACTGGAAAAACATTGGACAGAAACTCACAATGAAATACAAAGATGAAACTATTCATACTATTCATTCTGTCCGAACTGGGCACCTCCGAACCCTATCCGAACTTCATCCGAACCTAAAGTTCGGACCACCTTCGGACACAGCCAAACACAAAGTTCGGTTGGGGTTCGGACCACAGTTCATGTTCAAGTCAACTCAGTCTTTGATAATTTGATTAGTAACGGCCACATAAGGTTCATGTATCAACAGCCTAAAAGGTTCAGATGATATGTATAGCGATAAGGACTTCCCGTTAAAAATGGTCAATCCATAGTTGATTGATAAGGTTTTTACAAGAGGTTATGGTCCAAAATATGATCTGAATGTGAAAAGTGTGCCCATTAGGAGAGGAAATGGTAAAGTTATAATACCAAAGGACACACTTGATTTGGAACATTCTGATCATAATTTTGATTCAGGGTTGGTAAAAAGAATGCAAAAATCTGTGAAAAAGACACCAACTATTTTCCAACCACCAAAGGTTGTTTAGAAACAAATTTTCATGAACCGGCCAAACCAAATCTCAATTCTATCATGATGATGGTTTTTATGACAATTTTGGTTTTGGGCTGAATCAACCAGTCTATGGAATGGGTCCAAGATGGGTTGATCATGGGTTTACAAATAATGTTAGTCCAGGTTATGGTGGTAAGAGGGGTTGATTTCAGAATTATGATGACCAATACTATGCTGGAAATCCACAATTTTGTGATCAATATTTTCATGGTGGTGATTTTCCAGATAGTTTGAATGGTTATGACTCTGGATTTTATGATGACTTCAGTGATCATCGTGTTTCTAACCAAAAAATTTTAAAATAAAAAAAAAAACAAAAACCAGTCATTGAAACCATTATGGATGATGACACGGTCAAAGAGATTGTCATTGACAAACGCAAATGTGTAGAAACGAGAAACGATCTTACTACTGCATGCTTTGATCAAACGTAATGAACACGGATGTAAATAGGAGAATTCTTATTGATCACTTGAAGATACAATGAAGTTCTCTCTAGTTTCTCTCTCTAGAAACACACACAGAAAGGTGTAGAATGACAGAAGTGTTCAACGCGTTAACTTGCACATTCTAACACACACTATTTATAGTAAGTGACTACATAGGCTGCGTACCAAATGATACGCCCGGACCATTTGGTCTGCCGGACCATCTGGTCCGGTGCCAATGATATAGTCATTACACTTCATACAAAGTCTCACTCACATAGATACAATACACGAGACACTCATAGCATAGGAATATGCTTCTACAGACTCCCCCTTGATGTGTAGTGTATCTATTTTCTAACTAAACTTCAGTCTTCAATCTTCAACATTGCTACATTTGATCTTTGACTTGAAAGCTTGTCAGAAATAGAGCTTGCATGGCTGGATCACTCTTGAATCAACTATGAACTTCAAGATCCATTTGTGAAAAATACTTCAAACTCCCCTTCTCACCATGCTTGAGTCTGTGATATCCATAACCTGCAGTTTCAGAAGACAGAAACGCGGTTTCCTTTTCTTTTGAAAATTAATTTAATCTTGACGCAAAACTTCTCTTCGAGAATCCAAGATAGATTTAAAATTTTGATTTTGTATCACATGTCAATCGGTCGAAAACAAATAAGAAACAAAATCTTTTTGGTTTTTTTTTTTTAACTTTATATCAAAACACACCAAAAATCTTTTTGAACTTTTCAGATATGAAACATAAAAGCAATACTGAATCAGACACTATTTTTGTCTTTTGTGAGAAAGATCACAACTTGGGATCAAATTGATCATGACATGCTGAACTACATTTCAATTTCAATTACTTCAGCACACAAGTCATGTCGATTACTGGTATAATTTGTCCATCTTAAACTCAGGCACAATCATACTCATAACATCTGGATATGTTAATGTATTGATTAGATTTGCATTGACCAGTGTACCCCACACTATCAGACATACTCAGATATATTTTTGCTTTTTATATCACACTTTGTGATTTCATTTGTGATTTAATCACATAATGATTGTATTCATGATTCAGTCAACTGTATTCCATGCAAAAAGAAATAAGAACGTTAAATCGTCTACCTTAAGGTCGATCTTTCGATACGCAGATAAGGCCTCGGATTTAACAAAATAAGAAAATAAAACAAGTTGAAATTGTATAACTCAACAACAATCAGGTCGGTACTCCCGTACACGCAGAGAAAGTCCGATGAGTTATACGAAACACCAAAGAAAATAAAGCAGAACGTCAAACGAACAACAATCAGGTCGATCTTTCGATACGCAAAGAAAGTCCGATCGTTTGACAAAATAAAGAAAATCAAACAAGTTTAAATCTTTGCAAAATGAACACATGTATACACAGCGACTTCTCATTGTTTGATCAAAGCATGAAGTAGTAAGATCGTATCTCGTTTCTACAAGTGGTATCAGAGCTATTGGTTGCTCTACGGCTGTGTTTATGATCAATTTTCAGAGTTTTAGAGAGAGAAAGCTTGGGTTTGGTAAGTTTTTCTTCAATTTCTTACAATTCTGAGTGATTCCAAGGATAAAAATGATTTATGTATGCTCCTGGAGTGTTTTCGCATCATATTGATCCAGTTTTCAGCTTCAATTGTCAAAATTCGTGAAAATCAATCGATTTCAGCTTTATTTGCGTCTGGTCCGCTGATAGATCAGCTGGTTCGCTGACTGGTCCGCCCAGGCAATCTTCAACGAACTGGTCCGTGGCGGTTTTGGCGTATCACATCTGGTCTGCTGGTTTATTTGGTCCGCCGTATCAAATTTGATCCGCTGAAGATATCTGGTCCGCAACTGATCCGCTAGTATAATTCTGGTCCGCTAGTTCATCTGATCCGGAATCTGGTCCGCTAGTACAAATTTGATCCGCCTGATTGTTTTGGTCCGGAACTGGTCCGTCGATTTGTTTTGGTACGCTGGCAGAATAGTGACCTTCACTAAAATTGACATAACTTGCAAACCGTTTGGAGTTACGGAACCCAATACCAGCCAAAACGTTCGTCTTTCCGAGATCTAGGACTTGTACCCGCCTACGACCAGTACCGTCTAGTTTTGACCCCCAAAATCCACTTGGAAGATCTCTGTTTTTGAGTTCAAAGTTTTGAAGTATCATTTTACGGTGAAAAATGTTCGATTTTCAAGCATTTGCGGCTATGCAAAGCACGGTACAAGCTATGCTCAATTTTGATAATGAAATAGGAACAAGTCAGAAAGTTCCCAAGTTGTTAAAATTGGAAGATTATCAAAATTGGAAGCAACGTTTTTCTACATACATCAGCACAAATGATATTGATTTGTGGATTCCGATTCGAACGTTGTATGTGCGTCCAACTGACAATGGAGAATATAAAGAGGTTCAAGATTTTGATAAGGATGAAAGAAGAAGTTATCAACTTGAACAAAAAGTTTATGGTTATCTTACCATGGCTTTACCTACCGAGTTGTTGCATCAATTTAGTACTTGCAAGAAGGCTAAACAGTTATGGGATGCTTTATCTGCTCGATGTGAAGGCAATGATCAGTATAAGAAGAGTCGAAGGAAAGTGTTGAACAAAGAATTTAAAAATTTTCAACAATACGACAAAGAAAATATTTCTGCTCTTGTTTCAAGATTTTCACATCTAATTAGTGAGATGAAAGTGGTCAAGATTGACAAGACCGAGGAAGAATTGAAAGAGAAATTGATGGAAGCATTACCAGGAAATGGGAAAATTATGTGTTGTTGCTTACTCATGACAAATACTATTCCACATTATCATTTCATGATTTAACCGGAAAGCTTCATGTTCGAGAAATGGAAATGATGAATTCAAACAAGTCCACTGCTCAATTACAAAATCCTGAATTATATCATGGACAAAATTCTGCAAGTATCAATGCAAAGGCAAAATCATTCAGTGTTAATTCATCAAATTCACCTCAAACTGCTTTTGTTGTTGGTCATGGTTCAGGAAATTCTGGAAATTCTTCAAGAGGGTGTAACTTCACTGTTCCAAATCAGTCAAGTTTGACTTCATATTCAGCAAAAACACCGGATGAGCACTTGGCATTAATCTCAGCTTTATTATCTTCATATTATGGGTTGCTGAATGGTGGTTTGACAACTTCTAATCTGATTGAAGAGGATTTCGATCAAATCGATCCTGATAATCTTGAGCAAATGGATATCAATTGGCAACTGGCAATGTTAGCTCAACGAGTTAAAAGATTCAAGAAAAAGACTGGATTTCAAAGTTTAAATCCAGATGGCAAAGTTGGCATTGATAAATCAAAGGCAAAATGCTTCAAATGTTCCAATTTTGGACATTTTGCTCGTGAGTGTTCAAAATAAACTGCTTCTTCATCAAAGTCTTCAACAGCCTTGGTATCTCAAGTTGATAAACAATATGATTGGGGGCAAACTTCTAATTCTGCAGTTGCTTTGACTGCCATTGCTCCTGCATCCAATGAAGGTTGTGATTGGGATGCTGATGTACTTGAAGCATTTGAAAAAGCACGAACATCGAATAAAGGCTATGATTGGGCTACTGATGACATTAATGATGAGTCTGCATGGACTGGTTCATCTGCAATGATTGCTCAAATTGTTCATAGTGATAATGAAGAAGAAGTTACTGATTCTGAATCTGAAACAAGTGGTTCTGGAGATGGTGGCTATGAATCAGTCTGTGAGTTCTGTTCTCAAAAGGACAAGAAGATTCAAGCATTGATAAAAGAAAATGAGTTGTTGGTTGATGAAAATAAAGGAAAGATTGAAGATTTGACAACTGCAAAGCAAAACTTAGAAGTTTTAATTCAAGAATGTTCTTCTCGGAAAGAAAAGTTTTCAGATTTTCAAGCAGAGTTTGTTGAGAAAGAATCAAAATTTGAAAGTGTTAAACAAGAGTTTGAACAGAAAGTTACAACGTTATCTGAAGAAAAGGATGACTTAGTTCAAGAAGTGAAGAAATGGAAAGATGAAGCTGAGGATACTGCAAAAGATTTTCAAAATCTTTTTGATAAATCAAAGTCCAGACTTGAAACTCTTACTCAACTTTCTGGTGATCAAGCTACTAAGATTCAATTTTATCAGACTGATATGGAAAAGTTACTTGATGAGAAGAGGGAGTTGGTTAGAGTGAACAAGTTGCAAAATGCAAATTTGGATATTCAGAAAAGAAATGAAGATAAACTCGAGAAGGAATTGGTGGCCGGATTAGATGAGTTAAGATTGCAAAAGTATGAAACTAACAAAGTGGCAAAGAAGCTCATTGGAACAGAAAAAGAGTTGGATGAAGCTCATCAAAGAATTTCTGAATTAAAGATTGAAGTCATTGATTCAAAACGTCTTTTGAACAATGTTACTAACTCACAATCTTTTACAAGTTTTCTGGCCAAAGATGAAAATTTTGAGAAGATGTTTAACAAGACAGTCTCGCCACCAGGAAGTCTCAAAGAAGGAGTTCATGATTTGAAAGACAAGGTTGAGACCGGTGATTATTCTGAGTTTGTTGGTTCCAAATCTATTGAAGAAAAGCAAGAAGACAAAGGCAAAAGTACTGAAGCTTCTGAAGCTCAAAAGGTTGTGTCTGGGTCTTCGTCTTCAAAAGCTGACATTGATGAAACAATTCTCCATGCTCCAAAAGATCTCAAGAAAGTTAAAGCTGAATTTTCTAGGTTGGCAAAGAATGGGCATAAGTCTACTGGAATGGGAGAAAAGGGTTCAGGAAAAAGTGTTGGGTTGGGATTTGAAAGAAAAGCTGATAAAGGTGGTAGTTCACAATTTTCAAAACCACAACAACTGAAAAAAATCAATGTGAAGCAGGTGAGAAAAGATGTCTTCAAAGCTGAGAAGGTTCAACCCGAGAGGTTCTACAAACTCAAGGGTTCGGAACAAATATTTTCTGATAAAGAATTCCCGCTTTATTGCGTGGATGCTCAGAAAATTGCTGAAGTATTTGTGAAGACTACTGATCCGAGGAACAAGAAGAATCAATCTGCAAAATTTTCTTCTGGAGGATCAAATTCTACTCCAAAGACCCCGACTTCTAAATGGGTTCATGATCATCGTCGTCAGGTATATGATAATTTTTATGATCATTTTGGAGATGAATATGTCTGTGAAGCTATGCAGGTTCCAAAGAAAGGAAACACAAACAATCGTTTGTGTTACAATTGCCGCCAAAAAGGGCATATGGCACAAGATTGTCATGTCACTGCTGCTTTTAGTTCAAGAAGAGAAAAGGTTCCATATGTTGGTAAAACTGCCAAACCGCGATTTCTTGATGAATATGGCAGAGTGTTTGATGAATTCCTACAACCTACATTTTTCACATCTCAAGGAAGATTTATTCTGAGTTTTCAAAATGTTTCATATGTAGGTTGTTCGTCACAATCGACTGTGACAGGTTCATCAGATACTGATTTACCAAAACAACAATACTAGGAAACCTAAGGTGGTTTCAAAAGGAAACCAAGATACTGGTCGACCAGAAGCAATCCGCTTCGGGTCATTTATAAACTGACGTGTTTGATCAGTGTGCAGATACTTCTAGAAGATCTGTCGGTGATTGAAAAGTTGCTGATGGAGGAGTATTCTGCTGATTTAACTTAAATTACATGTGATATCAATTTCAAAACTGAAATTTTTCTGAAAACTAAACCTGAAAGGTATCCATGTCGAAAGGTCAATTTTCTTTCTTTTTACATTCCGTATGTAGTTTAGGGGGGGGGGGAATTGAAAAACCAAAAATAGCGTCTTTGTGTTTTTGTTTGTATTAAAATGAAAATCCAAAAATAGAGTTTTCATTTTAAGGGGGAGACAAACAGAAACATTGAAAAATAGAAAAATACAAAAACATTGAAAAATGAGGAATTGATCCGACATAATTGGGAAATGATGGTACATTGGCTTACGTGTCTGGCTCATGGATAAAATAGATGAAAAAGCCATAAGATCATTGATTCGATGTGCTTGGTAGGCTCGGCATTAAATCAGAAAGTATACAGATGTGATAAACATATTAAATACTAATGCTTGACCAAGTGGACAACATCTTGATGCGTATCTCATGATATATCAAGAAAAAGATATGTGAAAAAGAAAATGAGAAGTCGCTGTGTATACATGTGTTCATTTTGCAAAGATTTAAACTTGTTTGATTTTCTTTATTTTGTCAAACGATCGGACTTTCTTTGCGTATAGAAAGATCGACCTGATTGTTGTTCGTTTGACGTTCTGCTTTATTTTCTTTGGTGTTTCGTATAACTCATCGGACTTTCTCTGCGTGTACGGAAGTACCGACCTGATTGTTGTTGGGTTATACAACTTCAACTTGTTTTATTTTTTTATTTTGTTAAATCCGAGGCCTTATCTGCGTATCGAAAGATCGACCTTAAGGTAGACGATTTAATATTCTTATTTCTTTTTGCATGGAACACAGTTGACTAAATCATGAATACAATCATTATGTGATTAAATCAAAAATGAAATCACAAAGTGTGATATAAAAAAAATACATATCTGAGTATGTCTGATAGTGTGGGGTACCCTGGTCAAAGCAAGCTTAATCAATATAATAACATATCCAGATGTTATGAGTATGATTTTGCCTGAGCTTAAAATGGACAAATTATACCAGTAATCGACATGACTTATGTGCTGAAGTAATTGAAATTGAAGTGTAGTTCAGCATGATATGTTCAATATGATCCCAAGTTGTGATCTTTCTCGCAAAAGACAAAAATAGTGTCGAATTCTGTATTGCATTTATGCTTCATATCTAGAAAAATCAAAAAGATTTTCGATGTGTTTTGATATAAAATTTCAAAAAACCAAAAAGATTTTGTTTCTTATTTGTTTTCGACTGATTGACATGTGATACAAAATCAAAATTTTAAATCTATCTTGGATTCTCGAAGAGGAGTTTTGCGCCAAAATTAAATTAATTTTTCAAAAGAAAAGGAAATCGCGTTTCTGTCTTCTGAAATTGCAGGTTATGGATATCAAAGACTCAAGCATGGTGAGAGAGGGAGTTTGAAGTATTTTTCACAAATGGATCTTGAAGTTCAAAGTTGATTCAAGAGTGATCCAGCCATGCAAGCTCTATTTCTGACAAGATTTCAAGTCAAAGATTGGATGCAGCAATGTTGAAGATTGAAGACTGAAGTTTAGTTAGAAAATAGATACACTACACGTTAAGGGGGAGTCTGTAGAAGCATATTCCTATGCTATGAGTGTCTCGTGTATTGTATCTATGTGAGCGTGTCTGAATATGAGTTGTGGTAGAAATGTCTTTAGTGACGTATCACTTGGTCCGGCGGACCATGTGGTCCGGCGTACCAGTTTGGTACGCTGGATGGTTAGTCACTTAGTATAAATAGGTAGTGTTAGAATGAGAGCTTAACACTTCTGAACGCTTCTGTCATTTCTATACTTTCTATGTGTGTGTTCTAGAGAGAGAAACTAGAGAGAGTTCATTGTAATCTCAAGTGATTCAATAACAAATCTCTTATTTACATCCGTGTTCATTACGTTTGATCAAAGCATGCAGTAGTAAGATCGTTTCTCGTTTCTACAAGACACACACTATTTATAGTAAGTGACTACATAGGTTGCGTACCAAATGATATGCCCGGACCATTAGGTCCGCCGGACCATCTGGTCCGGTGCCAATGATATAGTCATTACACTTCATACAAAGTCCCGCTCATTGTATAATAAGAGAATTCTTATTGATCACTTGAAGATACAATGAAGTTCTCTCTAGTTTCTCTCTCTAGAAACACACACAGAAAGGTGTAGAATGACAGAAGTGTTCAACTCGTTAACTTGCACATTCTAACACACACTATTTATAGTAAGTGACTACATAGGCTGCGTACCAAATGATACGCCCGGACCATTTGGTCCGCCGGACCATCTGGTCCGGTGCCAATGATATAGTCATTACACTTCATACAAAGTCCCGCTCACATAGATACAATACACGAGACACTCATAGCATAGGAATATGCTTCTACAAAATGTTTTAAGTGCAAAAACCATGGTCATACATACCGTAATTTTCCTTTAAAGAAGGATAAAGCTGGAAAAAAACTGAAGCTAAAAATTATGATGATGCTTCTGATGGTTATCAAACAGAGACACCTGTTTCTGGTGTTTCACAAAAGAAAGTCAGATTTATGGATTACAAAGGCGTAATTCATTTTTATGATGAATCATCTGAATTTCACAAACATCAAAATGATAAGAAATTTGATGGTGATTTTGATAATGTCAAATCAATTTTAAAGAATCTGCTTCTGGCTCCACAAGTACTTCAAATGACAAGTGGAAACCTAAGGGTTCATCCACAATTGGAAACGACTTTGTTAAAGATCGTCGACCCAAAGCTTCAAGCTTGGGTTCATCCCGAAACTAATCAATTTGTTATTTTATGTACGAATCTTCACGACAGCCCGTGAATAATATATGGGTTGTTGATAGCGGAGCATCCAGGCATATGACTGGTGACATTTCCCTACTCCATGATGTTAAACCTTTCGATGGAGGAAAAGTCACTTTTGCTGGAAATAAAGGTGGTCAGATTACTGGAATTGGTAAATTGAGTAATGGTGCTATCATATTCGATAGAGTGGAATATGTAAAAGAATTGGAATACAATCTTCTAAGCGTCTCCCAGATTTGTGACAAGCAGTACACAACAGTTTTCACAGGGAGTGAATGCTTGATCTTGAAACCAGGATATAAGATTCCAGATGATTGCATTGTAATGCGAGCACCACGTTTCTCAAATCTTTATGTTCTTGATATGAATTCAGTAAGATCAAATGTTATGGGTCAGTGTTTCCTTTCAAAGGCTTCTAAGAAAGAATCTATTCTTTGGCATCGACGCATGGGTCACATCCATTACCGAAAGATGAATGAATTAGTGCGTAGGGATCTTGTAGAAGGGGTTCTGAAGCATCAATTTGTGTTCAATGATGTTTGCGTTAGCTGCAAGAAAGGGAAGCAGAAATGATATTCTCATCCACTGAAGAAGTATCATTCAATTGATGTTCCATTGGAATTGCTACACATGGACTTATTTGGTCCTGTGAATCGCAAAAGCATTTCCGGACATTGGTACTGTCTTGTCGTAACTGATGAATTTTCAAGATTTTCATGGGTAGATTTTCTTGTCACAAAGGATGAAACTTCAAGAATCCTTTTCAACTTGATTAATACACTTGAGTCATTTTACAAGTTGAAGGTTAGAAGGATTCGGGGTGACAATGGCACGGAGTTTAAAAACAGCGTCATGAGAGTGTTTTGATTGGAAAAAGTAATAGTTCATGAATTTAGTACTCCTTACACACCTCAGCAAAATGGCATTGCAGAAAGGAAGAATAGAACAATTATCGAGATAGCTCGCACGATGTTGGCCGATGCACAACTTCCAGTGAATTTCTGGACAGAAGCTGTCAACATGGCTTGTTATGTACTCAAGGGAGTGCTTACGGTTAAAAGGCTTGGGAAGACTTGTTACGAGTTACTCAAGAATCATAAGCCAAATCTCAGTTACTTGGAACCTTTTGGGTGTCCCTATACTGTGTTAAAGTCTGCTGGTAAATTTGAAGTCATAGTTTTCGAAGGATTATTTGTCAGGTATTCAAACCAGAAGAAACGAGTGTTCAACAAACAGACTGGTATATTGGAAGAACATTTGCACGTTGATTTTCAATCATATTCATTGCCACCCAAAGGCGTTGGACCGGATTGGATGTTTGACTACAAGGCTATTTTTGAATCACTTGAAACAACGCCTGATATATCCAATGATCATCTTACTCATGTTTATATCAATTTACAAGATGAAGCTCTGGTTATGCATATTCAGACTCCGTCTACTCCGAATGTGCCTGTTGTTGAAGATTATCTGATAGAAACAACAACTGACGCCACAATTATTGCTGATGATATGTCTTCTGATGATGACAATGAGTTTCACGAAGCTGTTTCTGACCAGGTTGAGATTCCTGTACAACAAGCTAAACCACAAGTTGAAGCTACCACAAGTGGTACTAGTGAGGTTGCGGTAGATAATGTCCAACCTATTTCACAATCTGACACTAATTCAACTGAAAATGTGGTCGTTAAGGAAGATCATGTTCCTGACTTAGCAGAAACGGTCATTGTTCCTTTTCATCAGACACTCCGGATAAACATATAACATCCATAAGATAATATTATTGGTGATTTAAGTGAAGGAGTAAGATCAAGACATCAAATTGAGAATAGTGCTCTTTTTGCAATCAGGGAATCTGGTTTTCAAGACGAGGTGTTTCATTCATGTTTCCTATCCCAGATCGAGCCAACTGACACAATCTTTGCAAGATGGTTCGTGGGTGGAGGCAATGTAAGAAGAATTATTACAATTTCAGAAACTTGGAGTGTGGCACCTGGTTGATTTACCTGCTAATAGTAAAGAACCATGTGGAACCCATTGGGTATACAAGTGCAAACGGGACGATCGAGGAGTTATAGTGTGAAACAAAGCCCGTTTGGTTGTTCAAGGAATTTCTCAAGAGGAAGGTATCAACTTTAACGAAGTCTATGCGCCGGTTGCAAGGATCGAAGCAATCAGAATTTTCTTGGCTTATGCGGCACATCGTGGTTTTAAAGTCTTTCAGATGGATGTGAAGAGTGCATTTCTGTATGGAAAAATGAAGGAAGAAGTCTATTTAAAACAAATTCCGGGATTCTACGATCCTGATTATCCGGAGAAGGTTTATAAGTTGGATAAAGCACTTTATGGTCTTCATCAGGCTCCTCGAGCTTGGTATGAGACATTGTCCACTTATTTACTAGAGAATGGGTTTAAGCATGGGTTGGTAGACTGCACTTTGTTCTGTCAGAAAACGGGGGAAGATCTGCTCTTGGTACAAATATACGTTGATGACATTATTTTTGGGAGCTCAAACGAACAACTTTCAAGGATTTCGAGAAGTTAATGCAAACTAAGTTTGAGATGAGTTCTATGGGTGAAATGTCTTTCTTTCTAGGTTTACAAGTTCAACAATCTGACAAAGGCATCTTCATACATCAAACAAAGTATGTGAAGGATGTTCTGAGCCGATTTAAGATTGAAGATGTTCGTGTTCCGGGAACTCCTATTCAACTGTCACATGGCCTATGTCCCGACGAAGATGGTGAAGAAGTTGAAGCCACTCTTTATAAGGCAATGATAGGTTTACTGATGTATTTAATAGCTAGCAGACCTGACATTATGTTTGCTATTTGTTTGTGTGCAAGGTACCAAGAGGCTCCAAGAATTTCTCATTTGAATGTAGTTAGAAGAATTCTAGCTTATCTGAAGGGTAACACGGATCTCGGGATCTGGTATCCTCATGATGATAAGTTCGACTTATCTGCTTACTTGGATTCTGACTACGGCGGTTGCAAGATTAATTTCAAGTCAACCATGGCCGGGTGTCAATTCTTAGGCGATAGGTTGGTGTCGTAGCAGTGTAAGAAACAGACATCCGTTGCTACATCTACGACAGAAGCAGAATACATTGTTGCTGCAAGTTGTTACTCACAGGTTTTATGGATTCAACAGCAAATGCGTTCTTACGTTTTGCAGTTTCTTACTACCCCTATACATATAGATAATTTTGCTGCTATATGTATCACTAAGAACCCCGTGCATCACTCTAAAACTAAACATATAGACATCCGCTATCACTTTATTCATGATTGTTATGAGAAACACTTGATTGATTTGCAAAAGATCCACACTGATTTTCAAAAAGCGGACTTTTTCACTAAGGCGTTTGACAAAACCTGCTTTCGATATCTTTTGCAGATCAACGGCATACAAAAATTTCCTGCATAGTAATTATCGGTTGATCAATTTTTTTTAACCTTTTATTGTACTTTTATTTTAGTTTGTTTTTCTGTTGCTTAAAAAAATCCAAAAATACCATTTTGTATTTTGGGGGAGAAAATCAGAAAAGCATAAAGAAAATTGAAAAATGCAAAAAAGCATTAAAAATTTTGAAAAATGCAAAATGATAAATTGATCCGACCAAGCGAGAAATGATATTACATCAGTGTATGTTATCAACCATGGATAAAGTAGAAATAAAGGCTGTAGGTGCTTGTTTTGGCTAGTTGAATGTGTAAAGGCAAATCTAATATATGCTAGTATGATATAAACTTAAAATTTCTGCTTGACAATTGTGAGACACATCATGATGGATGTTGTGTAATTTTGGCAAATAAAAAATGAAAATAGCAAAAACAGAATAAGAGATGTTTTGGTGTATGCATGCTTTCATTTTGCAAAAATTTTAACTTGTTTGATTTTCTTTATTTTGCCAAACGATTGGCCATTCTCTGCGTATCGAAAGATCGACCTGATTGGTGTTCGTTTGATGTTCTGCTTTATTTTCTTTGGTGTTTCGTATAATCCATCGGACTTTCTCTACGTATACGTGAGTACCGACCTGATAGTTCTTGGATTATACAACTTCTGCTTTATTTTATATTTCTTATTTTTCTAAATAATCTAACTTTCTCTGCGTGCTCACAAGGCCGACCTAATTGTTGTTTGTTTAGGGTTCTGCTTTATTTTTGCATGAAACACCATGGACGATAAATATCTGTTGAAATTCAAATTCTGTGAAAAGTACAAATATAGAATTAAGTCATGTTGCCAGTATTCCAGATTGTATGGGCTATCATATTTTGAATGCTTGTTAATTCATATCTTAACATATCAGAAAGATATAAAAATTAATCTTCCAGAACTGAAATAAACTGAAAAGTTGTATTCTCTACCTACTTGACTTGCATGCTGATTAAAATTTAAATTGAAGTGTGTCTTATACATATTGTCTGATATGATCTCGCGTCTGGATCTTTCTCGCAAAAATTTAAGTTATTATGCTTTTCAATTATGTTATTTCATTTCTGTTTGGTTATTTGTTTTTGAATATCTGAAAATTTCAAAAAGATTTTAGGTGTGTTTTAGCATAATCTTGTAAAAATTCAAAAAGATTTTCGGTGTGTTTGAAAATGTTATAAAATCAGAAAGATTTTGTTTCTATTTTATTTTCGATCAACAGATAGTGAAAAACCAAAATTATGCCGGTTACAACCAAATGGACTTGAAATCAGAAAGTTCATCATTGAATTGAACAAAGTTTGTTGCAAATTGACAAAATTTAAAATCTTTTGGGGTTCAATTTGAAGATTTTTCAAAATTCAAGGTTAAAATTTGAAAATTTTTGAAAAATGTCCAAACTCTATGTTCGGACATCCGAACTTTAGGTTCAGATCATCCGAAGTCCAAGTTCGGACTTCGGATGAGCCGAAGGTAGAGTTCGGAAAGGGTTTGGAGAGATTCTCCAACCGAACATAGGGTTCGGATAGAGTTCGGACAGCCGAACTTCTCTGGCTATAAATGGCCAAACCTAAAGTTCGGATAACCACTGTTTCTCATTCACACGAACTCTTACCAAACCTCTGCCCAAATTTTCAATTTCTGTTTAACTGCTTGTCTGCGTGTTCTGAGACTAGGTTAAGGTAGGAATTGGTATTCCGAGTACAAGAGTGTGTTTCATTGTCTTTTTGGGTCGATTTTTGTGATAGTTTTGGTCGAAAACCGTGTCGAGTTTAAGAGGATTCATAGATCTAAAAATTAACTTACTAAAACTTGATTTCAGGGGATAAAAAGAGTGTATATGAATTTGTTATCATAAACCGCACAAAGGGTTTAAGTTTTGTGGTCTGATTTGCTCTGATTCAAATTTTGGAGAGTTTGAATCTCTCGGTGTTCGTACCAATGCCCAACCTAAGATTCATCAGCCAAACCTGGAGTTCAAACCAAGTTCGTGTTGAGTTCGGAAGTTGACTAAGGGTTCAGACGTAAACCGAAGGTCAACATTGACCTTTGACCAGGTAAAGTTCGTATCAGGTTCGGACACAGAATTCTGTCCGGACCAAGTTC
Organism: Deinandra increscens subsp. villosa; assembly: GCA_039602395.1. Taxonomy (NCBI): domain Eukaryota; kingdom Viridiplantae; phylum Streptophyta; class Magnoliopsida; order Asterales; family Asteraceae; genus Deinandra; species Deinandra increscens. The sequence continues at coordinate 28,967,259 of JBCNJP010000009.1, forward strand.
GGATGAGGTTCGGACAAAGTTCGTGTTAGAGCATATTCCTATGCTTCGATGTGTCTCGTGTATTGTATTTTAAACTAGAGCGTCTTTGTGAGTCATATAGTCAACATACCAAGATGGTCGTACCAGTTGGTACGAGCGTACCAACTAGTTCGCTAGGTGGTACACCGGCTAGTATGTAAGTGACTATAAATAGTTCGTGTTAGAGAAAGCTTAGAAGTTCTGAGAGTTTCATCTTCTTAAGTGTGTGTCATCTAAGTGTGTTTCTCTCTCTAGCTTGTAACTCCAAGTGAATCAATAAATCAAAGCTTTATTTACATCTGTGTTCATCGATTAACCGAATCATGTAGTAGTAAGATCCATTCCGTGGTTTTACAAGTGGTAGCAGATCAATCCAGGTTGCTCTACTGCTTTGGTTTGCTCCAATTCGAGAATCCTAGAGAGAGATGGTTGGGTTTTGATCGTTTTTCATCATTTTTTCTCTATTCTGAGTGATTCCGAGGTCAAAGATGATTTCAGAGTGTTCATAGAGGGTTTTCGCACCTCACTGATCCAATTTCAAGTTCCAAAAGTCGAAAATTCGAAAAATCAGTCGATCTAAGCGTAGTACATTTCTGGTACGGACGAAGAACACGTTGGTACGTCGCTGGTATGCACGACAATCTTCTTCATGGTTCTGGTACACTAGATCTGGTCCGTAAGGCAATCTTCAAGTTTAGTATGTGACGGTTATTTTCTGGTCCGCTGGCAGTTACTCCGTACCACATTGGTACGCTGCTCAAGTTGGTACGCTGAGGTTGGTGGTACGCTGATATTTCTGGTTCGGGTTTGGTATGCTGACTTGTTTGGTCCGCTGGTGATACGTTGAATCTCATTTGTACGGAAGTCGACGGTTTGGTACGCTGGCAGAAAAGTGGTCTTCACTAAAACTAACGTAACTTGAGAACCGTTAAGAGTTACGGTAGCTAATACCAGCCAAAACGTTCATCTCGACGAGATCTATACTTTTACTCGCCCAACGGCAAGTACCTTCTGGTTTGACCCCCAAAATCCGCTTGGAAGACCTCCGTTTTTGAGTTTGAAGTTTTGACGTTTGATTTTTAACTTCAAGATGAGTGTTTTTCAAGCGTTTTCAGCTATGCAAACCTCGATGCAAGCCATGATGAACTATGATAATGAAATCGGAACAACTCAGAAAGTTCCTAAATTACTTCGTTTGGAAGATTATCATAACTGGAAGAAAAGATTTGAATCTTACATATACTCACAAGATGTTGATTGTTGGATTCCGATTGAAAAACAATATGAGTATCCGTTGATTGCTAATAATTTACCAAAATCGATAAGTGATTTTGAGCCTGAAGAAAAGAAGGTATTTGCAAGAGAAAAGAAAACTTATAGTTTTCTCACAATGGCATTACCGAAAGATTTGATGCATCAGTTTAAGAATTTCCCAACTTTGAAACAATTATGGGATGCTATTAAGGAAAGATGTGAGGGTAATGATCAGTACAAGAATACTCGAAAGAAAGTTTTGAAGAAAGAGTTTGATAATTTTGGGCTTTGTGAGAAAGAGAAGATCACAGATTGGATTGCAAGATTTTCACATTTAATCAATGAACTTGACATTGTAGGTGTTAAGAAAGAAAATGATGAATTAAAGGAGAAATTTCTGGAAGCTCTACCCGAAAAGTGGGAGAATTTTGTGATGATGTTGTCTAATGACATTAACTACTCAAGTTGGACATTCAATCAGCTGATAAGCAAATTACAAGCTCTAGAAATGGAATTACTTGTGAAAAAGGCAGCAACTCCATCTGTTCAGAATCCTGAAGTATATTTTGGAGAGAATTCTGCTATTGTGCATGCTAAAACAAAATCACATTCTATTTCAAGCAGTAATCCATCGTTAACAGCATTTCTTGCTGGAAAGTCTGAGAATACTGTTTATTCTTTGGGTTGTAGTTTTACTATTCCTGATAGGTCATCAAGCAAATCTACTTCTAATCAAACAACCGAAGATCTAGCTGTTTGTTATCTGCTTTCATATCATCTTCGTCTGGATCCATATTTAGTCAAACTGGTAATTCTGGTTTGATTCCGAAGAATCTAAAACAGATGGATGATGATCAGCTGCATAAATTAGATCTAGAATGGTAGTTTGCTATGGTAGTGCAGAGAGGGAGGAGATTCAAGAAGAAACATGGCCAGACATCTATTTTTCAGGGAGGAAAACTTGGTTTGGATAAGTCGAAGCTTGAATGTTTCAAATGTTCCAAATTTGGACATTTTGCTCGAGAATGCAAGCAATCTTCTTCTAAACCAAGTACTTCAGATAATCATGACCATAATAAAGATGCAAAAGCACTTGTGTCCGAGGAAGGATATGATTGGGCTAAAGATTTTCCAGATGAATCTGCGTTTTTAGTTCATTCTCTATAAAATTATGCATTAATGGCTGCTATGCAAGATTAATCAAGTGAGTCTGAATCTCAAACAAGTGCATTTGAAACAAGTGATTCTGAAGTTAGTGGGTATGATTCAACATGTGAATTCTGTACTAAAAAAGAAAGAAAGATTCGATAATTGATTTCTGAAAAGGAAGGGTTGATTGTTGAACATGAGAAGAAAGAAGCAGAGATAGAAGGATACAAGAGAAAGTGTGAAGTTTCTGATGAGATTTTCAAAGCTAATGCAACGGTGGAACAAGAAAAGAAGGTGTTGATAGAAGAGGTTTTAGAGCTAAAAGCAAGATTGGATGAGATGGTTAGTTTCAATAAAGAACAAATTTTGAATTACAAAATGAAAATGTTGAGTTAGTTACAAAGGTTGAAAAATGGGAGTTCGAAGCAAAGGATGCTATTAGAGATTTTGATGCCTTGTATAAGAAATCTAAAGCAAGAGTGGAATCACTTCTGCTTACCAATTTTGAACTTCAGAAAGCTTATGGTGAAATCATGGTTTCGAACAATGATTATCAAGTTCACCAGTCAAAATTACAAGATAAAGTCACCGAACTGACAAAAGAAAAATATTGTTGACAAGAAATGTAGAGATTTATCAAGGAAAGGTGGAAAAAGTTACACAGGAAATTTTTGATGCCCATGATAAAGTGAGAAGAGAAAAGTCTTTGTCTAACAGAGTTTCAGAACAGTTGATAGAATCAGAAAAGGCTTTGGGTGAAGCGCAGAAAAAGATAGCAGATTTAAATGTTCAAATTCTGGATTTGAATCGTCAACTTAATAACTTGGAGAATTCACACTCATTCATAAGTTATTTGTGCAACGACGAGAATTTCACAAGAGTGTTTGGCGGAGAAGAATTTAATCAATTACCACCCCCATTAGTTCAAACTGATCCTCTGGCTGATGTCAAATCTTCTGACACTATTGGTGATTATTCTGAATTTGTTCCTGCGAAATCTGAGAAGAAGAAATCCACAGTTCCGAACAAGAAAGTGGAAAAGGAGGAAAGTCTACTTGATAAATCGCCATCAAATTTTGTTTCTGGTGGGTTTATTTCTGATGAAGGAGTCATTTCTGCTGATAAGGTGATTGAGAAAAATAAGGGTTTGTTGAGTGAAGCCCAAGCTGCTGCTAAGTTGGTTGAAGCCAACAAGTTGAAGGATATCAAAGCTGTATTTTCTCAAATGGCTAATGATGGTGTTTCTGGTTCTCAAGTTAAATCATCCAAATCTGGTTCCAAACGTTCTGGGTTGGGATACAAGAATCAGAAATCTGAGAAGCATAATAAGAAGAATATGCCCAAGAAAGCTCCAAAAGAAAAGAAAGACACAAGCTTGGAACAAATCTATCATTTGGCTCAGGTGTTTATGTCTACAATGGAAAAAGGGTTCGGCGGTAAGATTCGGAAGAAGGCTTCATCTGAAAGTTCTTCTCGAGATGCTCAAAAGTTAAGTAATCTTCGTCATCTGGATCTAATTTCACACCTCGAAGTCCTACATCAAAATGGGTACACTCTAACCGATTTCAAATTTTTGATGATATGTCTGATGGTTCTGAGGTCATTGATAGATACCCTTCAGTTCAGGACAACTCACAATCTCAACGATCCTATCGTTTGTGCTATCAATGTCGCCGAAAGGGACACATGGCACGGGATTTTCCTAAAACTAAAAAAAGTTCATTTTCAAACAAATCTGCCACATTTATTGATGAATCAGGCAGGATTTTTACTGAGTCTACACTTTCCAAATTAAAATCTAAAACCGGAAGCTGTGTGCTTCGGATCTTTTGAATACTGATCTTTAAATCTAGTGTGCAAGTACTTCTAGAAGACCCGTTGGTGATTGAAAAAGTTGCTGATGGAAAAGTATTCTGCGTTTCAACTTAAATTTCAAGAAATATCAAATTTCAAACTGCATTTTCTGAAAGCCTAAACTGAAAGGTATCACTATCGATTGGTCAATTTTCTTTCTTTTTACATTTCGTATGTAGTTTAGGGGGAGAAAATTGAAAAACCAAAAATAGTGTCTTTGTGTTTTTGTTAAAATGAAAATTCAAAAATAGAGTTTTCATTTGAAGGGGGAGAAAATGGAAAAATACAAAAACATTGAAAAACAAAAACTACAAAAACAATAAAAAATGAGAAATGTATCCGACATATTTGGGAAATGATGGTACATTGGCTTACATGTCTGGCTCATGGATAAAATAGATGAAAAAGCCATAAGATCATTGCTCGATGTGCTTGGTAGGCTCGGCATTAAATGAGAAAGTATTCAAATGTGATATTCATTAAATACTAATGCTTGACCAAGTGGACAACATCTTGAAGCGTGTCTCAAGATATATCAAAAGATATATGAAAAAGAAAATGAGAAGTCACTGTGTATACATGTGTTCATTTTGCAAAGACTTAAACTTGTTTGATTTTCTTTATTTTGTCAAACGACCGGACTTTCTCTGCGTGTCCACAAGACTGGCCTAATTGTTGTTCGTTTGATGTTCTGCTTTATTTTATTTGGTGTTTCGTATAACTCATCGGACTTTCTCTGCGTGTACGGGAGTACCGACCTGATTGTTGTTGGGTTATATAACTTCAACTTGTTTTTATTTTCTTATTTTGTTAAATCCGATGCCTGATCTGCGTATCGAAAGATCGACCTTAAGGTAGACGATTTAACGTTCTTATTTGTTTTGCATGGAACACAGTTGACGATATCATGAATTTAATCATTATGTGATTAAATCACAAATGAAATCACAAAATGTGATATAAAGAATCATATCTGAGTATGTCTGATAGTGTGGGGTACGCTGGTCAAAGCAAATCTAATCAATACAATAACATATCCAGATGTTATGAGTATGATTGTGACTGAGTTTAAGATGGACAAATTATACCAGCAATCTACATGACTTGTGTGTTAAAGTAATTGAAATTGAAGTGTAGTTCAGCATGTTATGTCCAATATGATCCCAAGTTGTGATCTTTCTTGCAAAAGACAAAAATTAGTATTTCATTTCTGTATTGCATTTATGTTTCATTTCTCTAAATTCCAAAAAGATTTTAGGTGTGTTTTAGCATAAATTTAGAAAAATCAAAAAGATTTTAGGTGTGTTTTGATGTAAAGTTTCAAAAAGATTTTGTTTCTTATTTTTTTCGACCTATCGATACAAGATACAAAATTATGATTTCAATATTATATCTTGGATTCTCGAAGAGAAGTTTTACGCCAAGATTAAATTAATTTTTTCAAAAGAAAAGGAAAGCCGTGTTTCTGTCTTCTAAAATTGCAGGTTCTGTGTGACGAGACTCTAGCATGGTGAAAGGGGGAGTATGTAATAACTTTTACAAGTGGATCTTGAAGTTCAAAGATTGTTCAAGGTTGATCCAGCCATGCAAGCTCTATTTCTAACAAGATTTCAAGTTGAAGATCGGACGCAGCGATGCTAAAGATTGAAGACTGAAGTTTAGTTAGATAAATAGATAGCTAGATACACTACACGTTAAGGGGGAGTTTGTTAGAGCATATTCATATGCTTCGATGTGTCTCGTGTATTGTACCTAGACTAGAGCGTCTTTGTGAGTCATATAGTCAACATACCAAGATGGTCGTACCAGTTGGTACGGGCGTACCAACTGGTTCGCCAGGTAGTACGCCGACTAGTATGTAAGTGACTATAAATAGTTTGTGTTAAAGAAAGTTTAGAAGTTCTGAGAGTTTCATCTTCTTAAGTGTGTGTAAACTGAGTGTGTTTCTCTCTCTAGCTTGTAACTCCAAGTGAATCAATAAAGCAAAGATTTATTTACATCCGTGTTCATCGATTAACCGAATCATGCAGTAGTAAGATCCATTCCGTGGTTTTATAGTTCGCCTAGTGTAAATTTTTTAACAAAAAGTCATTTGTTTATGTGAATGACAAAGAACTGATGAAATTGGTGAACATTTATGCTAATCACATTGAATTTAATGAACTTTTTATTTTATGTGTGTTTCAGATATAGCAAACGATTTAAAAATTGGTGATAAACACAATATCTGTGCACATCTTGGTGTTGCTCGTTCTAAGCTTGCAAAGTTCGGAGGATCAGGGATCTTTGATTTTCTACATAGATCAAGAATCCATTATGCCATTACACAGCCGTGTGATGTGTATCGTGATATTCTGGTGGAATTCTAGAATACTGCAAGAACTATTACTGATGATCCGATCAGGATTTCTGATACAGTGCAAAATCAAACCATGGAATTTGCGGAAACGGATGGACGAAGAGTCCTGCAACTGAATGATGACACAACAACTGCTCCACTTGAGTTTTCTCAGGCTAATAATGTGGCGTAGTTGAAACGGATATGGTATATTGATGATCCAAGTCGAGAGTGTGTCACACCCTGGACTTTCGGGAACGGAGGCGTGTGACGTCATGAAATCATAGTCGTGGATACTTAGATCAATTAATAGTAAAACAATTGATAACAAAATGTCATTTGGATTGCAACGGAAATAGTGGTGAAATGACATTGTCTTACAATTAATAATAAAGATGGAAATAGTTCTTAAAAGTTAAGATAGTTCCTAAAATGCCTGAAAATAGTTAAGTGGATAAATCGGGACTATGACTCCATCAGCAGCAGGTCCGTTTATGAGTGATGGCCCCGTTTGCACGTGCGGATACATCTAGTTACCTGAGAAAATCATGAGTTTTAAAGGGTCAACATAACGTTGGTGAGTTCACAGGTTTAAGACACTACAAATAGTTTGTAAATGGTTTAAGGTATACAAGATAATGATATGGTCACCGTGATATAATGATTAGCAATGAACTTTGAATTTGAAACTAACAGATTTACCCACTCATAGCATCTTCCCTAAAGATACTGCAATGGAACAATAATAACTGGCATGTACTACTCGACAAATGCACACGTCGGGATTGGAGCTACCAATCAAGTAGGGTTGTTAACCCAAATAGATCTATTCACTAGTTACCGTTTCGAACAGAACTAATCAAATTCAATTAATAGTGGGATTTGTAACGAAATGTACTCATTTGTAGGGTAAGTAAAGAACATTTAATCATACGGCAAAGTACAGTTCGACCAAGATATCAAGTATAAAAGAGTTTAGTTCATGATTTTCTCCCCCAAAGTATTAAAACAGTTTAAAGGAAAGGGGTCGTGAGACTCACCTCAAGCAAGGTGAAATGATAATGCACGTGATATGGAATGTCCGGACGAAAGCACGTAACATCCTAATAAGTATAGATAAACAAGTTGTATGTATAAGGTCTTTGATCATTGAGTAACGTTTCCGTCACCCAACGACACCGGTCAAGTCTTGATAATAATGTCCCGTTTGTATATTTAGGAAAAGTCCATCCGGTTAATATTTATTGTTCAAATAAATATAAAAAGTCAAGTTTATATTTACGTTCAAATAAATATATGAGAATTTAAATAAAATAATTTGATGGCGTTTAATAATTGTAAACAATAACTTCTCAAGTTAAAACGATTACTTGGAAAGTTCCATAAATATTTTAAGACAAAATATTTATTTATAATTTTTAGAGATCGTAGTCACCGGTTTAAGTTTGTAAAATAGTTTTTAATGCATTTGGACTTTTTACAAGTTCAAGATTTTGTTAATATATTTCCCTAAAGTCGTTTATAAGTTTAGAAATGTTTTCTTGGTCAGTTTTAAATAACGTTACCAAAACTACGTTTTCTCGTCACGTAGTTAACCGTTTTGATCCCGGTTTTCTCCCTAAGCGACGTTTCAACGTTTAGATCACTTTGGTTCATTTACGAACTTGAAAATATTTTGAAAAATGTCGACGGGATCAGATCTGATCCGTGGGCTTGTTTCCCATAATTCTTATGTCTTAAAACATGTTATAACTTATAAAATCATCTAGTTTATAACTAGTCTTTTTAGGGAGTGATTTGAACATTTATGACAAGTCATTTTGTCACACCCCCAATTTCCACTGACGGAGTATAACCGTGTGGGGTGTGAACCAGACCAGGATCCAAGACTTTAGTTACAACCAAGCCATAACAGTAAATTATCATAAGATAAAGGATGTATTACAAAAACATAAGTTAGTTTAGAAAATCAGCGGAAGCAAATTTGGTGATTACAAGTTTGAAATACAAAATAACAAGTTCGAAGAGTTTTGAAATATAAATTTCCCAAAAGTGTGCATGATGAGTGTACTGCCGCCATCCGTGCCATCCATGAATCCACCTAATGACCTGAAAAGCATTCAACAATCAAGTGTCAGCCAAGGCTGGTGAGTTCACTAAGCGGTCTACCCGTCACAAGTAGACCTAAATTTTTTTATGATCAAAGAAAGGTAAAACACAATCAATATCATAAGACCAGTAAATTCCATATCGTAGGTAGCTAGCCTATAGTTATGTACACCTGAAATTGTTCGTAACCGAAGCTGACAATGTATTGATAGGGAAAACCTATGAACCTTGCCTTCCCGTGTCTTGAAGGATCACGAAGGGTAGGCTAACATTGGTCTCAGTCCGATCGCCAGTCGGGAGGGTGCATCCCGTGCACCGCTGAGTAGGGGTGTCAATCCCCAGTAGTACTACTCAATATTACCTCGCTACTGTATATTAACGGCTCGAATGTAAGGACTTTTTAATAAATAAGTTCAATTCAGTGTCACATATGATATTATGTCGGAAATTTACCCAGTAAGAAAACCTTACCGTATGGGTCACCATCCTTACCGGATGTAACCACTTGCGCGTTATCGTCCCTGAACGGACATAACAATAATATAAATGAACTCACCTTAGGGGGCACTGGTACACAGCAAAAGATTCAACAAGTCGGTCACACACAACATGTTTGGGTAAATATGGCCTAAACGGGTTAGGAGGTGTCGCGAGGACGAAAATAGCAATCTTAGCACCTAAACATGTTTCATGTAGTCACACAAGTCATATAATGCATACACAAGTTTCAGATTGAGAGAATTTCAAAGAATTGCCATTTTGGTCAAAGTTGACTCAGAAAGTCAACTTCAACACACAAACTAGTGGCATACTCAAAATCTACATACTTAGGAGTTAGGATCTCAACTTTTGCAGGCTTAAACTACATGTTAAACATGACTTGTTGCAAAAAGAATCAATCAAAATCATCGAATAACGAAGAAGTTATGCACATTGCAAGTTGACCCATTTGGCACATAGTTAACTAGTTCATGAAAATTTGAAATTGGCATAACTCACTCAATTTTTGGGTTTTAAACCTCAAATGCTCCAGATCCTATATTTAATATGTGTACATCAATTTCAAATAGCAAACACCCCAACATAATAAGGTTTACATGTCCGACCCGTTAGAAAAGTCTACTTTTTAAAATTCCAAACAGCTTTGAGTACCTGTTTTGCAGCAGCAGTTTGGGTGACCAAACGAAGGTTTTAGAAGGCGTATAAATAGCCGTTTTAAAGCTAAGACATCCTAGTTTATCACCCAACAAGAATCAATCATGTTCGATCAAAAATGAGCAAGTTATGGCTATTGAAAGTTGACCAAAAATCAATTTTGTTGCAGAAGGTCAAAGTAGGCAAATTGAATTTGATTAATCCATAATTTGATCAAAGCTTGGAGTTTGTTTACCAAAACCTCCAGATCTTAGTTTTAATATATAAACATCATTTACCAATAGCAAACTCGTCAATAAAACAAGATTATCATGCTCAACCAAAAAGCAAAGTCCACTTTTCACAGAAAAATACAGCTTTGCACACCTAACTTGCAGCAGCTATTTTGATGACCAAACGGACATTTTAGAAAGTGTGCGAGTAGCCGACTCAAAGCTAAGACATAGTAATTTACTAGGGAAAAAGAATCAACTGATTCGGAGCAATATTGAGTGAGTTATGACCTCTGCAAAATGGCCAAAAATTCTGGCCGAATCTGTCCAAATTTTATAGTTTGTAAAAGTTTTGGTTTTCTAATTTTAAGCAACAATTTGGTCATCCAACACCTACTAACAGATTTATAATCATGTTAACATGTAATTTCTGTCCTAAACAAATTCATATCCAAATCATAGCAAAATCTCATCATGTAGCTAGCATACAAGGGCAAAAACGTCCAAATTTCATAACCAACACCCAATATTCATAACAAGAACATTCATAGCTGATTTTAGCTCAGTTTCCAGCCCTAAACCCGAACCTAAATCTGTCCCCAATTAAACATATAGCACATCTCAACTTGACACATGAATTAGGAGCATAATAGCTCACCATTAAGCATAAGAACACCATAGAACACACATGCAACAACAAATTTCAGATTTGGAGTTTTAGGGTTTTTACAAACCTTGAAGAAAACGAAAATGGAGGAGGATGAGATGGAGAAGAAGCTTCCTTTAGCGTTCTTGAGCCTTGGGGAAGCTTGGAACCTTGAATCCTTGCTCGATTTGAAGGTGGAAGTCGAAATTTTGAAGTATGTGTGTGTGTGTGTTCTTGAACCGTGAAGAAGAAGAGAGAAAGAGGGAGATGCGTGAATGGGAAAGGGGGAGGGGGTTTGGGCAGATTTTGATTAAGTACAATTTACCATTTAAGCCCCTCAAGTTTCATTTTTAAGCATAAGGGTATAAAACTCATTTTAAGTGGGTTTTTAACAAGAACTTGTAAAGTAAAAATTCTAAAAATGTTTTCAAGTGTTTTTAACCCGTTTAACATGTAAGATTTAGTCGGGTTACATAAATTTATCATTGATACATAAAAATCCAAATTTACCCACAAAGCCCGGTTTCGCATAAAAATGCATATTTTTCACAATTAACACATAAAGTCACGAAATAAATTTACAAACCAAGTTACCAAGTCAATTAACAAATAAACATAAATAAACACGAAATCATTCAAATAACGGGTCTCGGGTTCGCTAACGAAACTAACGGAACTAACGGAAAAAGTTAACGGAGAATTTGACGGTTGTCACAGCATCCCCAAGTTGAAAGAATTTTCGTCCCGAAAATTCGCCTAAGTGCTAATCGTTTCATGGATCGTTACGAGAGAATTCGAAGGGAGTAATGGACGGTACACGACTAAAAGGTATCGAACGAACATTTCACATGAGCGTATAAAGAATGATTTCCTACAAGAAACGTTTCTACGAGTGAGTTGAATCGCATCGCATGGTTAGTTTTAGCAAACGTGACGGCGACGCCACATCCGAGATTGAAATATTTAATATGACGAGGTGACCATATGTCCGAGTAGTCTTCAGCTATAGTATCCAATAAGATAACAGAAGGTATTGTGTCAGATGACACGGTGGAGGCAAAAAGTGTTGCTAAAAGGTTTGAACGTTAACGTATCTGGAGGGTGGATTGGGTGGTTCTTACAGATCGCAGAAAAAGTATAGGCAGATGACGCTGCAAGGTATCGTAGTATCAATAGCATCGCGAGTGAGCACGCTAATCTCATAAAGAAGTGCTCCGGTGGAAATTTAGGCGTACGCGAGGTTAACAAGTCGTGGTGTGTCAGAAATGCGATAACTAGAGGTCCAATTGAAATATATTACGAGGAGTATGGAGCTGGGACGAGTAAACGTTGGTAAGGTCCTGGAAAAAGTCACGGGGTTGCTCCAAAGAACATGTGATTTGTCTTTTAAAATATAAAACTTCAGTTGTTAAAACGTTGTTGTTCATTTAGGTCGAAATCTTTATTTGACAAAATTTATATCAGGATAGTTCCTATTAATTTAGAGAGTTGGAATAAAAACAATAAGTTTCATTTGATTAAACTGTATGAGGGACGTGCGAAATTTCAACGAAAGTAACATAAATTTTTCTTTATTGCGGGCACTGTCCCATTAAATGGTTTTTCTCGAATTAAGGTTTTTGTCTATGATGATTTCAAGGTAAATCTGTGGTTCAGCACTGATCCCACCTTCGACATGCCGGCGGTGCTTATGTATAGGGTGTACCGCAGCTAACCCACCACACTACCAGCACGTTGAGGGTGCACCAGTTTCCTTGCCATTCCTGGCTATTTGAAAAATCTAGTTAGATAACATACTTGAAAATAAGGTTTTCTTTAGGTTGTTTCCCGGTGCTTTTGAGTTTGAATGAGAGAGAAAATTTTGAAACTATGCAATTATGTGAAAAATTTAAATTTTGCGACAAAAAGGTTTTTCCATGTTTTCGATCGGTGGGGGTCTTCACCCATGGCGAGGATTATCAAGAGTTTAGCGGAGGGTTTCTGAAAAGGATTCAAAAGATAAGGTAGTCTTTCACGTTTAGGTTTAGAGTGAGGTTCGCCAACATGGGATATGTCGTTACGCGTATACCCTTCGGTAAAGATCCAAAATAAGAGTGACGTTCTAATGAATGAAAGGTTCTCCATAGAAGCATAAATGATATCAAGTTGGGGAATACAGACTCAGAATGAAAGGCGAGGTAGTTTGTGCAGGGTAGTTGCAACCGCACATTTTGAAGAGAGCCGTCCGGCATAATTGACGCGGGTCTGGAGAAAAACGATTTGGGTTGACCGGTATCAATGTGATTGCGTCGACGGTGGTACCGTACAGAAAAATAGAACACCAGTTTACATTGGTCCTCCAGAGTAAGTAAAAGTGAAAACGTGTAGTAAGAGTTGGGTCGCTTTCAGTGCTCCTCGGGTAGCTCGCCGCATATACGATAAATTTAAACGTGTCTTCGTCAAATCCGGAGTCAATCTACTTCCTGACGCGTGTCTTAAAAGGGCGGGTCAATCATTCGACTAGTTATGAAGCAGAGGGTTACCAATGAAAGTTTTTCTAGAAAGGAAGGAATGAGGGCGATGGGTAACAACGTATTGATGAGGTTAACTTGCCTCGATGGCTCAAGGCTTGATGATGAAGCAGATCGTACAGTTCAGCGACGAATCGAGTGTTTGAAGATAACGCAAATCGTACGGGTTCGAGAAGTAACCTACATCGCTCCGCTGGGCGAAACTGTATTCGGAGGGAGGTATAGAGTGTTTAAAATCGTGACGAGATTAACAGTCTAGAGAGGAGAACTTCATAAGATTTTCCTGCCGAAAGGTTGGTTCCAAAGGTTGAGGTGTAATTGCCCATTGAAGAGGTCTGGGTTTTCATTTGCACAAACAATTTCAAAGGATTTCGATAGGCTGGTAATCATATATAGGAGAAATGAGAATAGGTGTGATAGCGAAATGAATATAGTTGAGAACCATAAGCTTGAAAATTGAGGTCACGAGAGTTTTGAAATGAAAGATCGCACTCCTCATAACTGATGGTTTGCCGAGTAGGATTTCCCCAGGGCTTCCATACACTGTAAATTACATTTACGTGTGCACCCGTAACGGTAATTCACCTTGTATGGTCACGCTGGTTCTTCTTACTTTAGCTACCAGGTTTGGTGGGGTAGTATGTGGTTTCCAAGGGTAAGTATCAAGAATGTGGTCATTAAATCAAAAGTAACTGACTGGGATTTGCCAAGGAGACAAGTTCTGAGAATAACAGCTGATCTAACTTAGAGTTTATCGTAGGTACGATTTGGTAAGAAAGGGTTCGATAGGCGTATGGGTAGGGCATGCTAGAATGCCCCTAACTTAACTTAAAGATATAGGGTAGTTATTGTCCGACTCAATCACGAATCCATTATACACACATATATTTATATATATACAAAGAGAATATCATGCTATTCTTAGTCATCACATGCCTGATTTCATTTATGTTATTAAAGTCACATTCATACTGAATTATCACACAACAACCATGCAATTTAAAATGCGAGGTCTAAAACGACCAAGGAAAAAGGGTGTCAACATTTTAAGGTAACAAATGCAGATACAAGTATCTTATGAGAAATCATCTGATTCTATACAGTGCTGCCCTATACTACGAGGCTAAACAACGTTCTTTACTAACGCATTACAATAAAGGTACCTTCGGGGTGTGTTAATGGGTGTCCTACCCAAACAGGATCTACTACGATTCCTATTTGTGTTATAACAGAGTATGATCAGTTAAGCTGAGGATATGTTGGATCATTGTCTTAGAGTCTAGATTTCCATGATCTAGGCCTAAAAGTATACCTACCAGGGTCATTAAGAATAGACAATGCAGTTAAGGGTTAAACAAGTCCTTAAAGATACCGGCATCCTAAACAATGGATCTCACCCTATTCGTGAGGCTAGGGCATAACTACCAGCACTTACGATTAATCACTCAAGTTTTGTTGACGTAACCAAGCAATATATGGTGAATACATGCTTAAGGGAAATCTTCTCTGATTGCATCCTAGGAGGGTCTTACTCTAATAGGGTTCTTGATGGTCCTCGATACACTACATGAAGGGCGATGTGTATTCTATGTGGTACAAACAACTGCTACACCTATTCTTGTAAATTCTTCCAGGTATCCCGTTGAAGTTCGCTAAGAACTCTTTAAGTCCGCTAAGTCATCTTCAAGTGCGCTAAGAGCAATTCAAGTTCGCTAAGGAGTGTTTCAAGTCCGCTAAGAAGAAGTTCGCTAGGAACAAGTTCGCTAAGTACTACTTAAGTTCGCTAAGCACCATACAAGTTCGCTAGGAATGGGATGAAGTTCGCTAACCACTTAACAAGTTCGCTAAGGCATAACAAGTCCGCTAAGGAGGGAGGAAGTCCGCTAATGGCAAAATGAAGTTCGTTAAGAAGGAATGTAATCAAGTTCGCTAAGCTTTGTACTTAGAAAAATTTTCTAACTTCAGAAATTTCTAAGCCTCGGGAAAGAAAATTTTTTACTCAAAATCCAATTCCTATTCTGACACAAGACAGGAATTCTTAAATGTGGATCATCTTTGGCACGCGGGGCAGTACTCTTGAGGAATGGGTTGTAACAAAATCTTTTCAAAAACGGTTACAGTTCAGAAATCTTATTTTTTTAAAATGTTCTGGTTCGCTGTAACCAATGGCTCTGATACCAATCTGTCACACCCCCAATTTCCACTGACGGAGTATAACCGTGTGGGGTGTGAACCAGACCAGGATCCAAGACTTTAGTTACAACCAAGCCATAACAGTAAATTATCATAAGATAAAGGATGTATTACAAAAACATAAGTTAGTTTAGAAAATCAGCGGAAGCAAATTTGGTGATTACAAGTTTGAAATACAAAATAACAAGTTCGAAGAGTTTTGAAATATAAATTTCCCAAAAGTGTGCATGATGAGTGTACTGCCGCCATCCGTGCCATCCATGAATCCACCTAATGACCTGAAAAGCATTCAACAATCAAGTGTCAGCCAAGGCTGGTGAGTTCACTAAGCGGTCTACCCGTCACAAGTAGACCTAAATTTTTTTATGATCAAAGAAAGGTAAAACACAATCAATATCATAAGACCAGTAAATTCCATATCGTAGGTAGCTAGCCTATAGTTATGTACACCTGAAATTGTTCGTAACCGAAGCTGACAATGTATTGATAGGGAAAACCTATGAACCTTGCCTTCCCGTGTCTTGAAGGATCACGAAGGGTAGGCTAACATTGGTCTCAGTCCGATCGCCAGTCGGGAGGGTGCATCCCGTGCACCGCTGAGCAGGGGTGTCAATCCCCAGTAGTACTACTCAATATTACCTCGCTACTGTATATTAACGGCTCGAATGTAAGGACTTTTTAATAAATAAGTTCAATTCAGTGTCACATATGATATTATGTCGGAAATTTACCCAGTAAGAAAACCTTACCGTATGGGTCACCATCCTTACCGGATGTAACCACTTGCGCGTTATCATCCCTGAACGGACATAACAATAATATAAATGAACTCACCTTAGGGGGCACTGGTACACAGCAAAAGATTCAACAAGTCGGTCACACACAACCTGTTTGGGTAAATATGGCCTAAACGGGTTAGGAGGTGTCGCGAGGACGAAAATAGCAATCTTAGCACCTAAACATGTTTCATGTAGTCACACAAGTCATATAATGCATACACACGTTTCAGATTGAGAGAATTTCAAAGAATTGCCATTTTGGTCAAAGTTGACTCAGAAAGTCAACTTCAACACACAAACTAGTGGCATAGTCAAAATCTACATACTTAGGAGTTAGGATCTCAACTTTTGCAGGCTTAAATTACATGTTAAACATGACTTGTTGCAAAAAGAATCAATCAAAATCATCGAATAACGAAGAAGTTATGCACATTGCAAGTTGACCCATTTGGCACATAGTTAACTAGTTCATGAAAATTTGAAATTGGCATAACTCACACAATTTTTGGGTTTTAAACCTCAAATGCTCCAGATCCTATATTTAATATGTGTACATCAATTTCAAATAGCAAACACCCCAACATAATAAGGTTTACATGTCCGACCCGTTAGAAAAGTCTACTTTTTAAAATTCCAAACAGCTTTGAGTACCTGTTTTGCAGCAGCAGTTTGGGTGACCAAACGAAGGTTTTAGAAGGCGTATAAATAGCCGTTTTAAAGCTAAGACATCCTAGTTTATCACCCAACAAGAATCAATCATGTTCGATCAAAAATGAGCAAGTTATGGCTATTGAAAGTTGACCAAAAATCAGTTTTGTTGCAGAAGGTCAAAGTAGGCAAATTGAATTAGATTAATCCATAATTTGATCAAAGCTTGGAGTTTGTTTACCAAAACCTCCAGATCTTAGTTTTAATATATAAACATCATTTAACAATAGCAAACTCGTCAATAAAACAAGATTATCATGCTCAACCAAAAAGCAAAGTCCACTTTTCACAGAAAAATACAGCTTTGCACACCTAACTTGCAGCAGCTATTTGGATGACCAAACGGACGTTTTAGAAAGTGTGCGAGTAGCCGACTCGAAGCTAAGACATAGTACTTTACTAGGGAAAAAGAATCAACTGATTCGGAGAAATATTGAGTGAGTTATGACCTCTGCAAAATGGCCAAAAATTCTGGCCGAATCTGTCCAAATTTTATAGTTTGTAAAAGTTTTGGTTTTCTAATTTTAAGCAACAATTTGGTCATCCAACACCTACTAAAAGATTTATAATCATGTTAACATGTAATTTCTGTCCTAAACAAATTCATATCCAAATCATAGCAAAATCTCATCATGTAGCTAGCATACAAGGGCAAAAACGTCCAAATTTCATAACCAACACCCAATATTCATAACAAGAACATTCATAGCTGATTTTAACTCAGTTTCCAGCCCTAAACCTGAACCCAAATATGTCCCCAATTAAACATATAGCACATCTCAACTTGACACATGAATTAGGAGCATAATAGCTCACCATTTAGCATAAGAACACCATAGAACACACATGCAACAACAAATTTCAGATTTGGAGTTTTAGGGTTTTTACAAACCTTGAAGAAAACGAAAATGGAGGAGGATGAGATGGAGAAGAAGCTTCCTTTAGCGTTCTTGAGCCTTGGGGAAGCTTGGAACCTTGAATCCTTGCTCGATTTGAAGGTGGAAGTCGAAATTTTGAAGTATGTGTGTGTGTGTGTTCTTGAACCGTGAAGAAGAAGAGAGAAAGAGGGAGATGCGTGAATGGGAAAGGGGGAGGGGGTTTGGGCAGATTTTGATTAAGTACAATTTACCATTTAAGCCCCTCAAGTTTCATTTTTAAGCATAAGGGTATAAAACTCATTTTAAGTGGGTTTTTAACAAGAACTTGTAAAGTAAAAATTCTAAAAATGTTTTCAAGTGTTTTTAACCCGTTTAACATGTAAGATTTAGTCGGGTTACATAAATTTATCATTGATACATAAAAATCCAAATTTACCCACAAAGCCCGGTTTCGCATAAAAATGCAAAATTTTTCACAATTAACACATAAAGTCACGAAATAAATTTACAAACCAAGTTACCAAGTCAATTAACAAATAAACATAAATAAACACGAAATCATTCAAATAACGGGTCTCGGGTTGGCTAACGAAACTAACGGAACTAACGGAAAAAGTTAACGGTGAATTTGACGGTTGTCACACATTTAAAGTATAAAAATCTAAGTATTTAAGTCCAAATGATTGTTATAAAGGAGAAGGTTATTAAATGTATTTTTACTTGTTATAGTAAAAATAAAATAAACTATTTTTGTGTTTTGGTGAATTAAATTCACCAACACATTAAGTCTTGGTCTTTGGTGACTTTCCTTTTTATAAAATGTGACATATTTTATAAATGATAAGTTTAAGAGATAAATTTTTGGTTAGGATTTTCCAAGAATCTTTGTTTTATAAAATGACTTTTATTTATAAAAGTTCCATGTCTTTTTACAAATTTCTCACTAGTTAAGTTTTTAAAGATCAAGATATTATGTTTTAACTAGCTACATAAGCCCTTTGTCCAAGTTTAAAGGTTACTAGTTAGTTTGTTAACATTTGTTAAGCAAAATAAACATTAGTAAACATAGATCATCAACTAGCAAAGCTAGGACATTTATGTTCAAGGATCTTGAACAAATCCACTAACAACTTAGTTGTTAGGATAAAACAACATAAATAACATAAATTTAAATGCAAGGAAAGTAAATAACAAGTATTTAAATTGCATGAAAATAAAGAACAAGTAAGTAAACATAAATAGTTCTTTGATGGTTAAAATGATCTAGGTTTCACATGATACTTCCCTAAGGTTTCTCTAAATGTAAAACCTCAAGTGTTGGCTTGTTTAAGTTCTTCAAGAACACCAAGACTTGTTAGATCAAGTCACTTGTATTATTCCACCCAAGTGTTGGTGATTAGAGGATTAGAGAAAGAATGGTTGGTCTAGACTCTTGAAGGACCAAGTGTCTTGCATAAAATAGAAAAAGAAAAGATAGGTTTTCCATATCAAGACTTGTTGGTGATATTGGGTGAAAATCATAGGGAAAAAGTGGGTTAAAAAGGATTCACAATGGGACTTGGTTTGAACCGTGGAGGGAGGAGAAGAGGGGAGGAGATCTGCGGTCAAACGGTTGCCGGATGGTGGCCAGAGGTGGTGGTCCGGCGGTGGCCGGTGGTGGCTCCAAGGAGGAGGAGGGGAGGAGGAGAGGATTTCACTAGTGAAATGGGTGAAAAGGTGCAAGGAAGATGAGACCCCATGCCTCCCTTATATACTCAAAAGTTAGGTTATTAACCTTTGGTTAATCTTCTTTGATCACTAACACACTCCAACCATTTTTGATTAAAAATAATCATGTTAAAATGAAAGTGTAGGTTGTTTAAATGAAAGACAACTTTTATAAATATGTAGAAGAGTTTTATAAAAGTTTGTAGTTTAAATAATTGTATAGTGTTTAAAGTTTAGTATAAAAACACTAACTAAATAGGTTTTAGTTTTTTTTTCTTATAAAAACTACAAAGGTGATGGGTTTATTTTATAAAAGTTAGTGGGTTAAAATCTATAAAAAGATTGGGTTAAAACCTATAAAATAATTGGGTTAAAAACCATAAGGAGTTGGGCCGAAAATCCGCAAGCAAAGGGAGTGGGCCGGGTTCGGTTACTGGGCCAAGAGGGATCCGGGTCGGCGGGCTGGTCCGGGCGGGTCAGACAGGTCGGGCCGGGCTGGTCAGACGGGTTGGGCCGGGCTGGGCGGGCCACAGGTTCGGCTGATCGGGCGGGCTGGGCTGCGGGTTGGGTTAATCAAGCCGTAAGAGGGGGGGGGGTGTTTGGGTAATGGGCCGGTAAATGAGCCGGTAAACGGGGCGGGCTACGGGTCAAAGGGTGGTACCGAAACGTTCAGAATGTTAACACGAGTATTCCTGTAAAGTTTAATGACCATCCGGATTCGTATGCGAAAGTTGGGCTTACGAGGCCCAATAAGGGTTTTCGGTTAGTTAACGGGACTAACGGATTGAGGTTTGGTAAAAGTATTCGGACAGAAAGGTTTGGATGGACAAGTCTTGATAAACCTTAGAGAGAAAATTCAATTTTCCAAAAGTTTTGTCGTGACGAGAACGTCATGACGATGTTAGCTAAGATATATAAAAAGTTAAATTTTTATATAAATTCTTGTTATTAAAATTCCATATATCACTTAATGGATTTTCTTGATTTCAAAAGTTTGGACGATGGAACTACAAACTCGGGAATTATTCTACGGATGAAATTAATATATATATATATATATATATATATATATATATGTACCAATATATATATGCAAATAAACACATAATTAACACATAATAACGATTAAGCATATATTAGTTACTACTAATTGAAGTCAAAGTAATGGGGTTGACCTGGTTTTGTGCGAGGTGTTACATTCTTCCCCCGTTAGAAGAATTTCGTCCCGAAATTCAGTCTTGTCCATTGGCGGGTGCAACGTTCTCGAACAGTTGGGGATACTTTAGACGCATCTGGTCCTCGCGTTCCCAAGTGAATTCCGGTCCTCGTCTTGATTTCCAACGCACTTTGACGATGGGAATGCGGCTTCTTTTAAGTTGTCTGACTTCTCGATCAAGTATCTCTGCGGGTTCCTCGACGAAATGAAGTGTTTCATCGACTTGGATCTCGTCGAGAGGAACGACAAGTGTTTCATCAGACAAACACTTCTTCAGGTTACAAATATGGAAAACATCATGCACACTACTTAGTTCGGGTGGCAGGAGTAATCTGTAAGCGACCGGTCCTATTCGTTCGAGGATTTCAAAGGGACCAATGTATCGAGGGTTTAACTTTCCTCGCTTACCGAAACGAATGACACCTTTCCAAGGTGCTACCTTCAACATCACACGATCACCGATTTGAAATTCTAAGGGTTTACGTCGATTGTCTGCATAACTCTTCTGACGGTCTCGGGCGGCCTTGAGACGTTCCTTGATTTGATGAATCTTCTCGGTAGTCTCGAATAGGATCTCGGGACCAGTGAGTTGACTATCTCCAACGTCAGTCGAACAAAGAGGGGATCTGCACTTACGTCCATAAAGTGCTTCGAATGGGGCGGCTTGAATGCTAGTGTGATAACTGTTGTTGTAAGAGAATTCTGCAAGGGGCAGATGTTCATCCCATTACGTCCGAAATCGATCACACAAGCTCGTAGCATATCCTCAAGCGTTTGAATCGTCCTCTCGCTTTGGCCATCCGTCTGAGGGTGGTAAGCGGTACTCATGTCAAGACGTGTCCCCAATGACTTCTGAAGTGATTGCCAAAACTTGGCGGTAAATCGACTATCGCGATCAGAGATGATAGAAGTAGGAACTCCATGTCGTGAGACGACTTCCTTCAGATAAAGCTTAGTCCTTCTCTCCATAATATCAGTTTCCTTAATCGGCAAGAAGTGAGCAGATTTAGTCAGTCGATCAACAATCACCCAAATGGCGTCGCAGCCAGATCAGGCTTTTGGCAACTTCATGATGAAGTCCATAGATATTCCTTTCGATTTCCATTGAGGGATCTCTGGTTGAATCAGCAAACCGGAGGGTTTCTGATGTTCCGCTTTGACCTTTGAGCAAGTTAGGCACTTGCTAACATAAGTAGCTATCTCAGCCTTCATGTTAGGCCACCAGAAATGTTCCTTCAAGTCATGATACATCTTGTCGGCTCCTGGGTGGATAGAATATCTAGTCTTGTGGGCTTCGTCGAGTACTAGCTTCCTGAAATCACCATAGCTAGGTACCCATAACCTGTTCGTGAAATTTAGGGTTCCATCAGGTTTCTCCAATAAATGCTTCTCCATACCTCACAAGCATTCATCCCTAAGATTCTCTTCCTTGAGGGCTTCAATTTGTGCGACGCAGATTTGCGAACTGGGGTTCGAGCGTATTGTCATACTTAATGCTCTACTTGGAGAGGTTTCACGCGTTCCTTCCTGCTTAAGGCATCGGCTACTACATTAGCCTTACCAAGATGATATCGAATCTCGCATTCGTAATCATTAAGCAATTCAACCCAACGACGTTGCCTCATATTCAATTCCTCATGTTCAAAGATGTGCTGGAGACTTTTATGATCAGTGAATATGGTGCACTTTGTTCCATAAAGATAGTGTTTCCAAATCTTGAGGGCGAAGACGACGGCTCCAAGCTCTAGATCGTGGGTTGTGTAGTTCTTCTCGTGAATCTTCAATTGACGGGAGGCATAGGCGATGACTTTCTCTCGTTGCATCAAGATGCAACCCAATCCTTGATGCGAAGCATCACAATAAACTATGAAATCATTGATTCCCTCTGGTAGGGATAAGATCGGTGCATCGCAAAGCTTCTGCTTCAACTTTCCAAAAGCTTCATCTGCTTTGGCATCCCAAATGTACTTCTTGTCCTTCTAGGTTAGTGCGGTAAGGGGTTGAGCTATCTTTGAAAAATTCTCGATAAATCGCCGATAATAACCTGCAAGACCCAAGAATTGGCGTATCTCGGTTGGAGTAGTAGGAGTACTCCAGTCTCTGATAGCTTCCACTTTGGCTGGATCGACGTGCATTCCCTTATCGTTGATCACATGACCCAAAAAGTGTACCTCTCGAATCCAAAAATCGCATTTGGAAAAGTTCGCGTACAGCTTCTCTTTCTTTAGCAGTTCTAAGATAAGTCTCAAATGTTGCTCGTGTTCTTCTTTGCTTCGAGAGTATATGAGAATATCATCGATGAACAGGATAACAAATTTATCCAAGTATGGTTTGCATACGCGGTTCATCGGGTCCATGAATACAGCAGGTGCGTTAGTCAAACCAAAAGGCATAACGAGGAACTCGTAATGGCCATAGCGTGTTTTGAACGCTGTCTTTGAAACATCTTCGTCTCTAACTCGTAGCTGATGATAACCGGATCTCAGGTCGATCTTGGAGTAATAACTCGATCCTTGGAGTTGGTCGAACAAGTCGTCGATTCTCGGTAGCGGGTAGCGGTTCTTCACCGTTAACTTGTTTAACTCTCATTAGTCGATACACATCCGAAACGTTCCATCCTTCTTCTTCACAAACAAGACAGGAGCTCCCCACGGTGAGTGGCTTGGGCGGATAAAGCCTTTATCTAACAACTCTTGCAGTTGACTAGATAATTCTTGCATTTCTGACGGTGCCAGGCGGTAGGGTGATCTGGCAAAGGGGGCGGGTCCAGGCGTCAAGTCGATACGAAATTCCACTTGTCGAGTTGGTGGTAAACCAGGCAAGTCTTCGGGGAAAACTTCTGGAAATTCGCAGACCGTAGGAACATCTTCGATGCGCTTCTCCTTGGGCTTCTTCTCCGTAACATGAGCTAGAATGGCATGACATCCTTTTCGAAGAAACTTACGAGCCTTCATCCTCGATATGATATTTAGCGGGGTTCCACTCTTTTCTCCTTGTACGTTAAGAGTGTTGCCATCTGCGAGTGGTATGCGGACTATCTTCTCATGACAAACTATCTCGGCATGGTTCTTTGATAACCAATCCATTCCAATAACGATATCAAAGCTTCCTAGATCAACAGGCATAAGGTCGATGTGGAAAACATGATCTGAGAGTTTAAGCGAGCAGTCTTGGTACATTTCTCCGGTTTCTATTAGGTCACCATTTGCTAATTCTACTGTGAACTTAGTGTCTAGGGCAACAGGGCGATTCCTAGTAATTGGCTAAAATCGGTAGACACAAAGCTTCTATCGGCACCAGTATCGAATAAAACAGAAGCAAATTGGTTGTTAAGTAGAAACGTACCCGTCACGGTGTTTGGATCGCGACGTGCTTCCCCAGCATTAATCACAGAAACTCTGCCTTTCGCCTGATTCTGATCCTTCGCCTTGGGGCAGTCCTTTTTCAGATGACCAGTGACACCACAACCAAAACACGCACGATTTGGGCAATCACGAGTGATGTGACCCTTGGTCTTGCAGTGGCCACAATAAACGTTTCCACAGTCAAGGGTGTGGTGGAGGTTGCACTTGTTGCACAGAGGTGCATTACCGGTGTAGCCTATCTTCTTCGGTGCTTGAGCAGGTGCGACGGCAGCAAAAACTTTAGCCGGTTCGGGTCCTTTGGCAGGGGCCTTTTCAGGGTTCATGTCTGGCTTATTCTTCCAGAAACTACGCTTCCTTTTGTTGTCCGGCTTCATTCCAGATGAGGTGGCTGCACCGACCTCGGGAATCTTGACTTCAGAATTCTTCTTGGCAAATGTCACACCTTGTCGTGTGGCCTGATAGACTAAGCTGTGAGCAAGACGCACCGCTTCCTGAAAAGTGGCAGGGTTCGAAGAAAGAACATTCCCTTGAATGTCGTGTGGCCTGATAGACTAGTCTGGATGTTTTCTAACATTGAGATCGTTAAACCTTACCATGTGCTGGATTGTTATTTTGTCTGTCGTGATCCCGTTGAGTTTCGCTTGCAGCAACAGCTTCAGCAACTCGTTGAGTGATTAGAGCCTCAATGTCAGCATCACTCATTGGTTGGTTGGGCGATGTGTTCCTGGTACCACGACTAGGAGGCATGTTTCTTCTTTACGTTTCAATGACAACATAAAGAAAACAAACGGTTTAGACCATATGAGGATGGGGTTATTACAAGCTCAAGAATAACAACCATGACATACATTTAGTACCAGAGCAAGTAACACAAGTATCACAATAATAAATAACTCAATCACTCAACACGATAAGATACACTATAAGTTACATTCCATACCGCCATATTAGTTATAAATCATATAAAAGGGGTTAAGTTAAAGTAAGTACATAACTAGCTAATGGGAGTGCAGACCCAACCTAATATTACTTCATCATGATTTACTAATAAGATGGCGGGTCAACCGGGTAGGACAAGTCTAAAGCATCCTAAAAATAGGGGCATGGGGGTAGGGCAAGTGTGCCAGTTTATGAAAGCGATGTTAGAATAAGTAAGTATAAAAACATTTAAGGTAAATAAGTCTAATGCAAGTTATGAAATAAACACTTAAGCATAAATCATAATAAATGTTACCACTTGAGTTGGCCTTGCGTGCAAACGGTACCTTCAGAGCGGGTTATAGTCTAGGTTTTGTTTTCGTTTTGATTTATGAGACCTAGTTCTCTATAACCACGGCTCTGATACCAATCTGTCACACCCTGGACTTTCGGGAACGGAGGCGTGTGACGTCATGAAATCATAGTCGTGGATACTTAGAATAATTAATAGTAAAACAATTGATAACAAAACGTCATTTGGATTGCAGCGGAAATAGTGGTGAAATGACATTGTCTTACAATTAATAATAAAGATGGAAATAGTTCTTAAAAGTTAAGATAGTTCCTAAAATGCCTGAAAATAGTTAAGTGGATAAATCGGGACTATGACTCCATCAGCAGCAGGTCCATTTATGAGTGATAGCCCCGTTTGCACGTGCGGATACATCTAGTTACCTGATAAAATCATGAGTTTTAAAGGGTCAACATAACGTTGGTGAGTTCACAGGTTTAAGACTCTACAAATAGTTTGTAAATGGTTTAAGGTATACAAGATAATGATATGGCCACCGTGATGTAATGATTAGCAATGAACTTTGAATTTGAAGCTAGCAGATTTACCCACTCATAGCATCTTCCCTAAAGATACTGCAATGGAACAATAATAACTGGCGTGTACTACTCGACAAATGCACACGTCGGGATTGGAGCTACCAATCAAGTAGGGTTGTTAACCCAAATAGATCTATTCACTAGTTACCGTTTCGAACATAACTAATCAAATTCAATTAATAGTGGGATTTGTGACAATTCGTTATGTAACGAAATGTACTCATTTGTAGGGTAAGTAAAGAACATTTAATCATACGGCAGAGTACAGTTCGACCAAGATATCAAGTATAAAACAATTTAGTTCATGATTTTCTCCCCCAAAGTATTGAAACAGTTTAAAGGAAAGGGGCCGTGAGACGCACCTCAAGCAAGGTGAAATGATAATGCACGTGATATGGAAAGTCCGGACGAAAGCACGTAACGTCCTAATAAGTATACATAAACAAGTTGTATGTATAAGGTCTTTGATCATTGAGTAACATTTCCGTCACCCAACGACACCGGTCAAGTCTTGATAATAATGTCCCGTTTGTATATTTAGGAAAAGTCCATTCGGTTAATATTTATTGTTCAAATAAATATATAAAGTCAAGTTTATATTTACGTTCAAATAAATATATGAGAATTTTAATAAAACAATTTGATGGCGTTTAATAATTGTAAACAATAACTTCTCAAGTTAAAACGATTACTTGGAAAGTTCCATAAATATTTTAAGACAAAATATTTATTTATAATTTTTAGAGATCGTAGTCACCGGTTTAAGTTTGTAAAATAGTTTTAATGCATTTGGACTATTTACAAGTTCAAGATTTTGTTAATATATTTCCCTAAAGTCGTTTATAAGTTTAGAAATATTTTCTTAGTCGGTTTTAAATAACGTTACCAAAACTACGTTTTCTCGTCGCGTAGTTAACCGTTTTGATCCCGGTTTTCTCCCCAAGCGACGTTTCAACGTTTAGATCATTTTCGTTCATTTAGGAACTTGAAAATATTTTGAAAAATGTTGACGGGATCAGATCTGATCCGTGGACTTGTTTCCCATAATTCTTATGTCTTAAAACATGTTATAACTTATAAAATCATCTAGTTTATAACTAGTCTTTTTAGGGAATGATTTGAACATTTATGACAAGTCATTTAAAGTATAAAAATCTAAGTATTTAAGTCCAAATGATTGTTATAAAGGAGAAGGTTATTAAATGTATTTTTACTAGTTTTAGTAAAAATAGAATAAACTATTTTTGTGATTTGGTGAATTAAATTCACCAACACATTAAGTCTTGGTCTTTGGTGACTTTCATTTTTATAAAATGTGACATATTTTATAAATGATAAGTTTAAGAGATAAACTTTTGGTTAGGACTTTCCAAGAATCTTTGTTTTATAAAATGACTTTTATTTATAAAAGTTCCATGTCTTTTTACAAAGTTTCTCACTAGTTAAGTTTTTAAAGATCAAGATATGATGTTTTAACTAGCTACATAAGCCCTTTGTCCAAGTTTAAAGGTTACTAGTTAGTTTGTTAACATTTGTTAAGCAAAATAAACATAAGTAAACATAGATCATCAACTAGCGAAGCTAGGACATTTATATTCAAGGATCTTGAACAAATCCACTAACAACTTAGTTGTTAGGACAAAACAACATAAATAACATAAATGTAAATGCAAGGAAAGTAAATAACAAGTATTTAAATTGCATGAAAATAAAGAACAAGTAAGTAAACATAAATAGATCTTTGATGGTTAAAATGATCTAGGTTTCACATGATACTTGCCTAAGGTTTCTCTAAATGTAAAACCCCAAGTGTTGGCTTGTTTAAGTTCTTCAAGAACACCAAGACTTGTTAGATCAAGTCACTTGTATTATTCAACCCAAGTGTTGGTGATTAGAGGATTAGAGAAAGAATGGTTGGTCTAGACTCTTGAAGGACCAAGTGTCTTGCATAAAATAGAAAAAGAAAAGATAGGTTTTTCATATCAAGACTTGTTGGTGATATTGGGTGAAAATAATAGGGAAAAAGTGGGTTAAAAGGACTCACAATGGGACTTGGTTTGAACCGTAGAGGGAGGAGAAGAGGGGAGGAGATCGGCGGCCGAACGGTGGCCGGATGGTGGCCGGAGGTGGTGGTCCGGCGGTGGCTCCAGGGAGGAGGAGAGGATTTCACTAGTGAAATGGGTGAAAAGGTGCAAGGAAGATGAGACCCCATGCCTCCCTTATATACTCAAAAGTTAGGTTATTAACCTTTGGTTAATCTTCTTTGATCACTAACACACTCCAACCATTTTTGATTAAAAATAATCATGTTAAAATGAAAGTGTAGGTTGTTTAAATGAAAGACAACTTTTATAAATATGTAGGAGAGTTTTATAAAAGTTTGTAGTTTAAATAATTGTATAGTGTTTAAAGTTTAGTATAAAAACACTAACTAAATAGGTTTTAGTTTTTTTTTTCTTATAAAAACTACAAAGGTGATGGGTTTATTTTATAAAAGTTAGTGGGTTAAAATCTATAAAAAGATTGGGTTAAAAACCATAAGGAGTTGGGCCGAAAATCCGCAAGCAAAGGGAGTGGGCTGGGTTCGGTTACTAGGCCGAGAGGGATCCGGGTCGGTGGGCTGGTCCGGGCGGGTCAGACGGGCCGGGCTGGGCGGGCCACGGGTTGGGCTGATCGGGCGGGCTGGACTGCGGGTTGGGTTAATCGGGCCGCAAGAGGGGGGGGGGTGTTTGGGTAATGGGCCGGTAAATGGGCGGTAAACGGGGCGGGCTACGGGTCAACGGGTGGTACCGAAATGTTCGGAATGTTAACACGAGTATTAATGTAAAGTTTAATGACCATCCGGGTTCGTATGCGAAAATTGGGCTTACGAGGCCCAATAAGGGTTTTCGGTTAGTTAACGGGACTAACAGATTGAGGTTTGGTAAAAGTATCCGTACAGAAAGGTTTGGATGGACAAGTCTTGATAAACCTTAGAGAGAAAATTCAATTTTCCAAAAGTTTTGTCGTGACGAGAACGTCGTGACGATGTTAGCTAAGATATATAAAAAGTTAAATTTTTATATAAACTCTTGTTATTAAAATTCCATATATCACTTAATGGATTTTCTTGATTTCAAAAGTTTGGACGATGGAACTACAAACTCGGGAATTATTCTACGGATGTTCTATTTTCTGAGATGAATGAGCAACTTAAATTCTTGATGGAGAAGTTTAAGGCTCAGGGGGAGATTGGGTCTGGCTCTGGATGCAAAGAGGATGATCCAATGCAATTTCAAAACGACGAACCTGATGATGATCCTGAAGGCAATGTTGGTGGAGGTTCGGGCTCAACTGGATCATCTAGCTCGAGTGCTAGTACTTCTAATGCCCAGGGGGAGTCAGATACAACAAATGCAGTTCCAATCACTCCAATCCCGTCGAATCAAGCAGCTAAGAGCATACATGAGATTGGCAAAATTCTGGAAGATAGTGAGTTTGTCTGTGAACTTAACCAAGAACAGTTACAGGCCATCTTTGATTTAAACGACGAGGAGATGAAGAAAGCTACTAAGGCTGAACCCGAGACTTATGAATCATCTGAATCAGAATCTGAAGAAGACATATTTGAAGAAGAAATTGAGGTTGAAGACATTACCGAGGAGGAGTATCCTGGTATGTGTAAGGGAATAATTTGTGGCTTGTATATTAAATCATCACTTGGCGGACTATTTTGAAGGCCTATGTGATAGAATAGGTGGAGATTAACTGGGTTATGGTTATATTGGGTCACTGGGCCAATTTAGATGTGGTTGGGCTCAATTAAACAATGTTTAGAGGGAGTTTAGTGGTCCTATATGGTCAAAAACAGGAATTAGTGGGTAATTATGGTTACCAAATATAGATTAGCTTGTTTTCCAAGCTAATCGCCCCCTATATAAGGATAACTTGTTTAGTAGTTTGGGGGTTGGTTGCTCTCATAGTGTTTGGTGATTCCGGTGTTCACGAAAATTCTCAAGGAGAATTTTCGACAAAGTGTAAGCAATCCAAATCAATACAAGTGTTCTTTCTCCAATTCAATCGGTTTGTGTTTGTTATTTAGTGATTATCGTACTTTTCGATTTGTGCTTTTTATTGTTTCTTGAATCAACTAGCTAAAACCGGATTCCGCACGGTTTTACTAGTCTCAGATATCGCGTGAGGGTTAAATTGATCCTTACAGTATGTACTCAAATTTCAACAATGGTTCAGAAGATGATGATTTGAAGTTTTTCTGAAACAAAAGGGCGATGATACTGAAGAGAAGCTTAAACAGAAAGAAAGTAAGAAACCTGATGATCTAGTTGCCAAGGAGGCTGAGGAACAGAAACAACGTTGGATATTCAATGATTACATGAAAAAATTTCATGTCAACTATGTTCCACCTCCTAAACCAATCAAACAACGAAGGCACGTGAGATTCAAGGGTCAGGCTTTAGGAGAGATTATAAATTGGATGTATGTGGCCAGTTTGAAGATTTATGGGATTAAACGCCAGCATGGCATTCAATACTTCAAACATGCTAAAGGTTTCAGTTCTCTACCGGTATGGGATGTTCCGGAGCTTACTAGAAAACCATTCTGCAACTATGGTAATGACTAGAGAGGTTTGCACTTCAAAAGTCAAGTTGAGAAAGAATGTCTACATGGATTTCAATATCTAAAGCCCCAAAGACCAAAGAGGCGAGAACACGCTACTGAGATACATCAGAGATCCGGAAAGA
Source organism: Deinandra increscens subsp. villosa (assembly GCA_039602395.1). NCBI lineage: Eukaryota > Viridiplantae > Streptophyta > Magnoliopsida > Asterales > Asteraceae > Deinandra > Deinandra increscens. The sequence continues at coordinate 28,997,901 of JBCNJP010000009.1, forward strand.
AGAAAATAATTCTGATTTTCAAGAAGAAGCCAAAGGTTATGAAGAAGATTCCATTGATGAAGATGAAGTTAGATTTCATCAGAAATATGAAATGGTAGTATTATAATGAGAAGACTCATAAAGTTGTAATTGTGTTGGAAGAAGACAACAAGGTTGTGAAGGTGCTTGACCCAATGTGGCTGATTAACTTATCAAGGGCTGACATAGATGTGTTGTATCACAATCAAATCCTGTTTCATCCAGACTATATGGATCAGGCTTTGCAGTTTCAAAGGGTGATTCGGATATGTTTTGCATTCAACATTTATGCTGGACACAATCATCAGAATACTTAGACAGGGATGGAGGCTGAAGCTGAAAACTGATAAAGACTGACCAGCATTTGCCAAGGGGGAGTTTGTTGATACCTGCAGATGGCAAGATGTTGGATCAGACAATGTTTTGAAAATGTCAAGTTTTCAACAAAACCCTAGTGGCTGAACCCTGGCCGAACCTTAGCCGAACTGCAGCCGAACTGTAGGTTTGGACAAGCTCTAGAGTTCAGACAGTCGGGTCTTATATATAGGTTATTAGGTTTGAAATTTTGGTTCTGTTTTTCTTACATGTGTGTTATCAAAGGTGTTTTAGCTCTGAGTCTTATTTGTAATCTGATCTTGATTGATAATAAGATTGAGCATTATTTACATGTGTTTGTCATTGAATTGTTTACACAATGTCTATGAGTTGATCACGATCCACCGCTCACGCTCTTTCAATCATGTAACCATTGATCAATTGGAGCTATAAACCGAGTTTTATTTACGTTTTTGTGTTCTTTGTTTCGGTGATCTTTCGATCTCAATTTTCAGTGTACAAATCACTAGATCGGGACGAATCGGTTTTTAAGTTGTGGTCCTTACACGATTGTTATGTGCACGCGACCACTCGTCAATAGAGTCTTCCTGATTAAAAATATAAATGTGGACCCAACCATGTGGTCTCGATACGTCGAAAGTAGTATGCCGCCGTCGTGAGGGAGTCCCGATCATGGGCACGAGGACGTGGGGGCATTATCCCCAAATAGCGTTATCAATATTACCCGCGGTTCCCTTACCAAGGAATTAAGATTGTGTACATGCGCGTCTAGAGGGGCAAATAAACTTGACCGAATAATGTATGTGTATCACACAATCAAGCATCCAAACGGATTACACAATAGAGTGTCCAATAGAGTCCAATGTATGATGCATAAATAAAGAAATATATTTGAAATGGAACATGTATCACCACAAAATAAGTAAAAAGGGGGGGAAAAGAGAGTCTTAGAACTCACCTAAGCATTTTATATTAGCTTAGTCTTGCTAGCTTGCCAATACCGTTCACCTATTTAAGAATTATGACTATGTTTAATATCATAGAATTTTGGATTTTTGACCAATGGTTTGCGTTTCCGATATTCGGTGGAGATCCTTAGTTAGTTTCAAGTACGTGTGGTGTTTTAGTTTATCTTGAACATATGGTTCTAGTAATCGAATATGGATTCAAGTATGTTCGGTTTCACGCATGCTTGTCGGTTATGTTTACTTTAACGTTTTAGAATTATTTATGTAAAATAGATTATCAAATATAGGTTTTGTTTGAAGGTTGGAATTGGGTCGTATGCCCCTTTAACATGAATAGTTTTAAGGCCTCGGGTTTGGATCCAAAACTAGGACGAAAACCCGTTAGGTTTTGATGTGCGCCAAATTATACATATTTTTATATCAAATATTCCTCACATTTCGGGATAAAACTGACTTACTATTAATAAACAGTGCGATACTGTTTCCATTTTAGTTTTCAGTGTAATCCAGGTGAAAATCACAAAAAAAAAAGTCATTTATGCTGGAAAATGAAGAAAAACAGAAGACTTTGTGATTTTGAGCCATGACCCAGGCTTCGCCTCTACAGAATGAACAGAATGGCCTCATATGCCTCTCTCTCGAGTCAAGACAAAGTGGTAACCCTTAAACTCAGCCAAGGCTCAGAGCACACCTGCTAGAAGACAAAGATGTGCTCAAAGACTGCATAAAACTTCACGGAAGCATATCTCGGGCTAGAAAATGAGTTAGGGGACCCATTAATAGTGAATTTTGGGTATCGCGATGAGATGAAGAAGATTATAAGGTCAAAATGGCATGTTTCTACCTAGGAACGGCCCGTTCCTACCTAGGCACGGCCCGTGCCTCATTTGACTTTTTCGCCAGACGCTCCTCTGACAGACGCGGCCCGTGCCGCTACCTGACAAGCACGACACGTGCCCTACCAGCCATGGCCCGTGCCCCTATATCGAATTTGCCTTAAAAGCGAGCCAAAGCCTCCTAACTTCCTTGCTCATCCTTCCCCTCTTATTCTTTACAGTAGTTTTTGTTTTCTCTTTGAGCCACTTAGCCTCTTAAGTGTTTTTTAATCAAGTTTGTAAGAAATATAACTTAATCAGATTTTGTTCAAAGTTTGTCTATGAGCTACGCACTTTCTGTTACGCAAATATTTATGGCCATTATTGGCTAAACTCTTACATTCACTTGGGAGTAAACGAGTCTTTGGTGGGTTGGTAAAATGAGTTTATGTACTAAGATGAGTACGAGTGACTTTATGAAAACTCTTTTAAATTGAAAGTGTATTATTAACCTTTTTGATCAAACGTGCCTTGCGTATTGTAGACCATTTGAGGAGTCGAAAACTCATCAGTCGGACCTGTGACAGACGACTGGGGGATGATGCATGATCTTATATGCGGACTCGCACCCCATGCAAAGAAATATGTTCGTGAGTTTTATGTCTATGTAACCAAACACGGATTTCACGCTAACTACGCCTTGAAGGTATTGGTTGGGATTGGGGTTAGTAATATTTTGTCACTTCATGGAAGTCGGTGAGATACATGCATGTGAACTTGGCTCTGGTTACGACCGCCATGTTTACGCGAAAGTGGTGCATGGAGGAGACGGATCTTAGTTCCTTTTTTAAGATAATTTTCATAATAAATCAATCTGATGAGTGGGTTGTTCCCCTACTAGTTCATGATAATGTATTCGAGTGTAACGACGCCGACGACCCATCGGGCCTTACAACTATATTGCATTTATACTCACTTTTTTTGTTGCTTCCAGAGCCCTCCTCACCTGACAAGTAATAATCTTAAAGGAACATATAAATAAGCAGTTTACCGACCCAACAATTAGTAAGTCCTCCCAAGTGATATTAACCTCTGATTGATTAAAACTTAAAAACCCATTTTATTAATTTTCTTTTCTTCTTTTATTTTCTTAGTTTAATTAACCCCTCACTTATATATTTAAATTCAGTTGGTTGATAACCAAAAATTATATATCAAGAGCCTCATTTCCCTTGTGTCCTTGGACGACCTCGTTTTCTTATCTTCGCTATACTAAGCTACGACGGGTGAACTTGCCTGTGATTTATGGTGATTGATAGTTATTAAGTTTTATAAATTTAAAAGCTTGAGCAATAGTGGTGTCGAACTTGACCCATAATTGTCATATTTTTATATACACCATACCGCACACCATGTTTAAGGAAACGTTTTTAGGCTTTGATAAATGTCAAAAATGATAGTTTCGTTTGTAAAATAAAATGTTAAGTTCATACGTTTTAGGCCATAAGCCACTAAAAGATTTATAAACGCATGTTTAATATATGTTTATCAAAACAATGTGGTTAACCCGTTTAAGAGACCAGAGCCGAAATAGGGTTTAGCATGATTAATGGCAGTGGGTTGTGAGGCCCAATAGTATTTATGTTTAAAAACAATGGGTCGTAGCCCATTCGGGTTTTAGATGAAAGTAGTGAGCCTTAAGGCCCAAAAGTGTTGGGTCAATTTACTTAGCTTTGAAACAGTGTGCTTAGAAGCCCAATTAGATAACCCGTTTTATGAAAAATGATTTAATCGAAAAGTGTTAATCATCTCGTGTTGTAGATCCGACGCGGAGTTGTACCCGATTAAGTATTTTAGTAGTAGTGGGTCGTTACGCCCAAATATTGTTGGGTATTCAGTTTGGGTTTTTCACAAAATGCCATTTTTTGACTAGGGTGCCGAAGGTACACTCAATGTCTTTCTTGCCGCTTCTTGGAGCTTTTTGAAGCGTTTTATTTTTTTTATCAACATGGTCTTTAAAATTCTTCACGATTAATGAATAATCTGGATATATACCATCACCCAATAGATAACCATGTAGATAATAGTTACCATTTGCATAAAACGAAGCCTTGGCTCCTGTCCTCGAGACGTAATCCTCTATGATAGAGGATCCCTCTAACAAATTAATGTCGTTGTTGGAACCGGCTACCCCAAAGTGTGCGTGCCAAATCCATTAATCGCATGAGGCTACGACTTGAAGAATCACTATCAGGGCCCTTATGATCACCCCGTGTGTATTGACATCTTTGTGCGGTGGGACAATTATCTCATTGCTAATTTTTGCAACCTATCCTACCAATCATGCCCGGTAGACCATGCACATTAGAAAAATGCTCCAATGTATCTCTTGTTATCTTTCGCCATTTTTAGGTATTCATCGTTAATGTCCATCGTGGTCCCTTACGCCAAAACACGTAATACCGATGTACACTTTTGAATAATGGTAAACTCGAGCTTCCCCCGAGCGTCACATCGTTGTTAATAATACGAATATTTTCCTTCTAAATCGTTGACTATACGTAAGATCACACGTTTACTCATCCGGAAAGGAGTAGAGAATGTCTTAGGATTTCGGTAGGTTGGACATTCGGAAAAATAATCGTTCATGAACCGATTGTTTTCTGCCGCACGATCGCGTTCAATTTGCGTTCAATTTGCGTTCTTCGAACAACCGGGCGAGGAACAGAACTCGAAGCTGAAGATTGTTGCATAACTTGTATCGTGTAGGAAAACATCTCGTGTTTTAACTCATCGTTGATATCATAAAGGAATAAAGATGAGGATGAGGTAGGGGATGCCATTTTTTGAAAAAATAGGAGGAAAGATTGATATATATGTATATATATAGGGGAAAGATCATGCGAAAACACATTTATTTTGCGAAAACATGAAAACCATCATAAAACCTACATAACTTTTTCATACGTTAATATTTTAAAAAAAAATTTGCACCAAAAGTCTTATAATTATGTTATCTTTAATTCTATAAAAACTAATAGAATTAACGTTTTCTTTTCTCTTTTTTTTTGTGAAAAAAAAACTCATACTTTTAGTATGAGATAATTTTTTTTTCTCAGTCGCACCATATGTGTTATATTTCCGTCAATTTTTTTTTGTGTTTTTTTTAATGATGCACATGTGCATCACCCAAAAAAACCTCATATATGTGGTATATGTAACAACCCGTAAGTTTCCAAGGACTTAAACCGATAATATATACTTATGTGTTAACCATGTTACGTAATTGTTTACTTGCAACGAGCCAACTTTATCATGATTACATTCATTTACAATAGGAAAATAGCCTTGACGTATCCTTAATTCATGTTGAAAACAATACTTGAACACGATGACTTCTTTGCACAAAATGGTCGCTGGAACTTCAATAATAATAAAGCGACTGGCCGAATCCATTTATCAACTTTACCAAACTATGTGGTAAACGTCAGACATAATCCCATCATCTTGAGATTTATCGTTATTATCATTTATCATGTTACGTTCATTTTAAATCATAAACTTTGATGAACCTTTATCATTTATCATTCACATATTTCACATATGACTTTTATAAACAATTTCGTATTAAACAACAACGAGTTTAGACAACGACAACAAAACAAGACTTGTGATCCAATCCCTACGTTAACATCGATTTATTTTACGTCCAAAACATTTTACTAAACTTCATTAACGTTCACGATGGATATATTTCACATGCATGTAATATATATATATATATATATATATATATATATACACGCAACACGAATTTTTCAATGTTATGAACCCTCGAGTATTTTTGCTCCAAACCCAGTCATAGTTTTATTATTTTATGTCTTCGTGGATAATTATTTTATAAAACGTTCAAACCCGATTTGATTTATTTATTTTTCGTTTCCTTCCTCCTAGTCGCGACCTCGATCCCTCGTCTCCCTTTTCTTTCTCTACGTGACCCGCCTCACCTACGGGTTTCGAACCCGGTTCTCCCTCTTCTCTTTACCAGTTACGAGACCAACAAACGAACACCTTTGCCACTTAATTATTTTAGTTGAGTCTTGATGACTAGTTGACTCCTTTTTTGCCCATAAAGTCAATCCCCAACATCACTCTTACAAACTACTAAGTGTAGGTTAATGTTGTCTCATGTAGCAACAAATCTAATACCTATTGGTTCTCTATTTCCCTCCCATTTGATCACCTTTTCCCACTCAAAATTTCCAGCCATGAACCCTCTAATTGGCACCCACATAACACAAGATTACAAGCCTCTTGAACCTCCCTTGGAGCCCCTTGTGAACCGGCCAAACAAAGGGACTTGAACCCGAGTCCATTTTCTTCTCTTTTCGGTTCTAACACAAGCACCTCACACACACACACATGTTTATCCACTTTACTTAACTAACTACTACTAGATATTTTCTCCATTTAACACTTCCAAACACCTCATAATTATCTCCATCTCTCTATCACGTCTCCCCCTCTCTCTCTCGGTTGTACTAGAACCGAAACCCACATAAACACTAACCAAACACTCCCTTTTCATTTACACTCTCATACTTAAACCACTTTACACAACCCTAGCCCCCATTTGACATAAACACATTCAAGAACACTTCTCTCTTGCTCCCTCCCCTCTCAAGATCCGTAAGTCTCTCTCTCTCTCTACTCTCTCTCTAAATTTCTTGCTCAAACTCTCATTCTCTTGATGTTCCATGGTGCTAGGAAGCTTCAACACTCAAGAATCATCATCACCATCATCATTCACGGCTTCCATCTCCTCCTAGCAAGGTTCCATCTTCACTTTTCCTAGTAAAATCTTGTTCTAGCAAGTAATCTTAGTTTCCTTCATGACTAGAACACTCCATTAGCAAGTCTTGACCTACATTGTTGTCTAAACATCATTTTACCCCATAAAAGCTTACTTACTTGTATTTATCTTCATGTTCCACCATGTATTTACCTACTAGGAACTCGTGATAGTCTTTCCCTAGAAATATTATGTACAAACTTGGATTTGTAGGACTTTTACACAAGTATTTGTTTAGTTTGCATTTTTAGACAATAACTTTGTATATATTGTGTGTTGTTCTTGTAACTTTGGACCCCTTGATTCCTATGACACTTTTTTAGACTCTTAATATAGTCAAAATATGATATGGTGGACTTTAGAAAGATTCCTAATGCTTAAACTCACCATAGCAAACTTTTACATACAAAGCTACACTTTAAAAACCCTAGAAATTGCTTTTTACTATAGATCCGTTTAGACCAGAAAGTTTAGACTTTTAAACATTAGGTTATGATGGTTTAAATGAATTTAGAACATGGCCAAAAGACCCCTTAACAAATTACTTGAATTTGGGCACAAAACGGGACTAAAACCGACACACGACGGGCCCGGAAACACCATTTTTGTAAGGAAACCCAAATCTGGACCAAATGAACTCATAGGGTTATTTTAATGGTAAAAAGATGTTTACAAATGCATATGGTGAATTTAGGAACCTAACGGTGTCATTTAACGGGCAAACGGGACCAAAACGGCAAAACCGACACAAAATCCACCAAGCCGGCAAACTAATGAAAACCAACACATAAAATAATCATATACTTATTTTGGACAGAAAATAATCATATTTTATTGAACTTGATTGATTTCTAACTTAAACGGATAAATATCGCGTAATCGGCGGTTACCGCGAAATCGCCCGGTTTTTTACTAACTAGCCAAAATAATCAATTTTCATATGAAAACCCTTATTTTGACTTAATATTTATTTCTATTAATATTTACCAATCTTTAAATATTATTTGAGAATTTTTATATATTTTATTTAATATATAATTTACATTTTTCCAAATAAATACATAACCGGATACTTTCACTTTAACTTTTCTAATCACTTAACCCTAAGGCTACCATGGCGTCAAGACTTGACCTACCTAATTGGAGTAACATTAATGTCAACCCAATTACTTATTATTATTGCATGTCTTATAATTATCTAGGCTTGCATTTTCCGTTGCTCACACTACCGACTACAGTTTCTGAATCATGTGAGTTTTTCACGGCCCCTTTTTCCTTTAACTATTTTATCTTTGGGGGAGAATTCATACATACAATTTTCCATGTTAGACAATTAGACCTTGTTATCATAACTGTTTCATGTGATTTTCCATTGTCCACACTCGTTATCTCATGTTCATTCATGTTATAACCCAAACCCCACTATTAACTGGCTCCGATTAATTATCATTTGCAAACGGTAACGTTTGAATAGATCTATTGGGTTAACGCCCCTGCTCTGATTGGTAGCTTCAATCGTGACTCCGTCTTTTAGTCAAAGAGTACAAATTGTTATGTCATATCTATGCGGTACCAACCGGACAAAAGGTACAAAGAGTGGGTAAATAGTCTGTCACACCCCCAAATTAGCCACTAACGGAGTTTATACCGTTAAGGGGTGCGACTAGACCAGGACCACAACCATTAGTTACAAATACTAAACGAATCAGAGTTAGTCCAAAGATATATCATAAAAATAGTCTCAAGTTACGCAGTGGAACAAAATATTATCTTAGCACTAACCACGTGCTTTACAAATCAGTGTGTTAAATTCCCAATTAGTTTAATTAAAATAAAAGTCTTCATGTGCCATGTCAACCTAACGGTTGGTGAGTTCACAGTGGGCTTGTCATGCAGTGGCCCGGTCTCATAAATCATAATCGTGTAAACGTATCCTTACGTACAATTTATTTGTGAAAAGCAATGCTTGTGATAACCAAAATCATAGTTTTGAGGTTTAGTAAAAGTATTGTCCGTAACCTACGTTATCGGGTATGTACTAGTCTTGTATAGTTAAAGTGCTCAACCGATATCGCGGGTAGCTAATCCGTTGTTCCATGCACTAAGGAAGTTTGCACCAAAGCTGACCATAAATTATTGTAGTAGCCGTGCCATCAGTACTGCGGACCTACGTCATCGCGGTTTTGCCTCCCCCGTGTCCTCTCGGGATCACGGTCAGATAGGCTGATATTGTACCTCCGTGCACTCCCCGTGCTACGGGGCGGAGTTTGTCAAACTCCAGTAGATCTACCCAACATCCCCTCGCTTTACAATTAATGGTACAAGTTAGTTGAGGACTTTTAATTTTCAAGGCATCCTTAGAAATCATGTGATATCATGTGGTTTAGACTTTAACCTACGCTAGCCATATTAAAAAGGTTTACCGGATTCTTATGTATCTCAAAAGTGTTTTCAGTTTCGTTTCAGAAATAGTTGTTTAAGTAACTCACAAGTGCTTCCCATAAAGCACTTCAAGTTCATTAAGTGGGTGCCGAGCACTCGAAGTTTTCAAGTTTATCAGGGAGGTGCCTAGCACTCTCGAGTTTGTCAGCATTGTTTTACTTTTAGTTATTCGGTGTGACCCAAACGGGTTCACGGAAATCGGGTTAGTGACACTCACCTTGGGTTGCACTGCTACACTTGCTAAATAATCCAAGTTTGCTTAACGAAGACCTATGAACACGTTTAGGTCTTAAGTATTAGTTTTGTGTCTAATCTTCACTTAACGTCACTATGGCCCATAACATAGCACGTTGGAACTATGACTCGACATACAGACACACGACACCGATGGTTGATCATAAACAAGGGTTCATATGCATCAGAAATCAAAGCATGTATCATCATGGCATAATCATGTAAGTCATGGCATAACATTCAAGTAAGTTGTACAAGTTTGGATTCTGGTCTCAGTTTCGCTAGCAGTTTCGCTAGTCAGTTTCGCTGTGTGCACGGACAGCACTTTCGCTAGGCAATACCCGATGACACAGTTTCGCTAGGCTAGTTTCGCTCGAAACTGTTGGCACAGTTTCGCTAGCCTAGTTTCGCCCGAAACTGGTTTGAACTTTCGTTCAGGGAATTTCGCTCGGTAGATTCGCTCGAGCTGGTCTGGTTGGTTTACCCGGCGACACTGCAGTTTCGCTGCATAGTGTCGCTGGTTGAAGATATGCATAAATTCGCTGGACAGTTTCGCCCAGAGAACATGACAGTTTCGCTGGTCGCGAAAAACCTACGGATCAGCCTAAAAATCAATCTAACAGCTTCCATATTACATGCAATTCATTGTTTAGCATACATAGGCATTTACCAACATCAAACAAGCAGTTTTAACACCTTATTCATGCATTCTCATCATCAAATCACCAAAATACATTTAAAACCCTAAAATGACCTAAATAGCATAAATCTCTATCATGGATCAGTTTCACACGTAAAGTTATCAACTTTATGGTAATTCTAGCATCCCTAAACAACATATCAGAAGATCAAGTGATTCTATGAAGGTTTAGTCATGCTTTAAGAAGAAAACACATAGAAAGGCAAGAAACATAGTTTTGGGACTCACGGTTGATTCTAGGATCGATGGATGATCTTCACAACTCGGGGTGATGGCTGATTCTTGATGGTTCTTGGTTGGAATCAGCTGGTCCAGAAGTTTCAGGAGAGTGTGTGTGTTTTTGTGTAAAATGAGGCAAATAGGAGAGCTAGGGTTTATTAAGATTATTTATATCAGAGGCTAGTTTCGCTGGCAGTTTCGCTGGCCAGGCGAAACTGGCTCTGGTCGCGTTTTAATTGATTAGCTTAACTGGCTACCGGGCGACACTACAGTTTCGCCCGGTAGTTTCGCTGGCTGCACAACTTAGGCAATTTTCACATAATCAAGGATTTACAATTTGTCATGATATTCATAATATTAAATCATGCGTTTAAATCACATTGCACATAATGACATTAATAAATGAACACATAGCACATATGGGCGGGTTCGGTGATCAACCAAAGGTCGTGGACGTATTCGGCCTAGTTATGCATTAGTTACTAAGTTAATACTTATAACGTAACTAACGGAATTGTCTAACGGAAGTAAACCTTGAAATTCTCGGATGTCACATCATCCCCTTGTAATTGGAATTTTCGTCCCGAAAATTATTCTTGCGTCGTAGCATTCGCAGCATCAGCTGTCGTTGCTGGGGAAAGAAAGCAAAAGTTTTAGGGTCGTCACATCCTCCTCCTGTTACAGGAATTTTGGTCCCCAAAATTAAATCATACCTTGAGTTTCCGTGGACGTTTGCTCGAACAAGTGAGGATACTTTTTCTTCATTTGATCCTCTCGTTCCCAAGTATATTCAGGTCCACGCCTTGAGTTCCATCGCACCTTGACGATCGGAATCTTGCTACGTTTGAGGGCTTTCTCTTCGTGTCCCATGATCTCTACCGGTTGCTCGATAAATCTCAAATGTTCATCAATTTCCAATTCCTCCAAAGGAATTATTTCGATGTCTTCAGCCAGACATTTCTTTAGATTAGAAACGTGAAACACGTTGTGAACTCCATCGAGTTCAGCAGGGAGTTGTAATCGGTAGGCCACCGGGCCTACTTCCCCTATGATTTCAAAAGGACCGATGTAGCGAGGATTTAACTTTCCACGCTTTCCGAAGCGTATCACACCTTTCCAGGGAGATACCTTTAATAACACTTTGTCGCCTACCTCGAACTTCAAAGGTTTACGGCGTTTGTCGGCATAGCTCTTTTGTCTGTCACGTGCTGCGGCTATCCGCTTTCTGATTTGTATAATTCGTTCTGTGGTATCATGAATAATTTCCGGCCCAGTGAGTCCTTTCTCACCCGTTTCAGCCCAACACACGGGCGATCTGCATTTTCTGCCATAAAGAGCTTCAAAAGGTGCTGCACCAATGCTCGAGTGATAACTGTTGTTGTAGGAGAACTCCACCAACGGAAGATGAGCCTCCCAGTCTTTACCAAAGTCGAGAACGCAAGCTCGGAGCATGTCTTCCAAAGTCTGAATAGTTCGTTCCGTCTGTCCGTCGGTCTGCGGGTGATAAGCTGTACTCATATCCAGTCTGGTTCCCAGTGCTTCTTGCATAGATTGCCATAGTCGGGAAGTAAATCGAGGATCTCGATATGAGATAATGGTTTTAGGCACTCCATGACGTGCCACAATTCGGTTAATGTACAGCTTAGTTAATTTGTCCATATTGTCACTTTCTCTCATCGGGATAAAGTGTGCAGACTTGGTTAGTCGATCAATGATAACCCAAATCGCATCTGGTCGATTTGATCGATGAGGTAATCCCGTTACAAAATCCATTGAAATATCCTCCCATTTCCATTCTGGGATCTTTGGTTGTTGCAACAATCCAGAGGGCTTTTGGTACTCAATCTTCACCCTTGAGCATGTTAAGCACTTAGCCACATATCGCGCAATGTCGGCTTTCATGTTCGGCCACCAATACAAATTTTTCAAATCTTGGTACATTTTATCCGATCCAGGGTGCACCGGATATCTTGACTTGTGAGCCTCGTCCATTACGAGCTCACGGAGATTTCCGAGTAAAGGAACCCAAATTCTGTCATTATAATACCTGAGTCCGTCGGACTTAATTTCGGAGTTGCCATCTACACCACGTAGTGCTTCAGCTGCGAAGTTTTCTTCTTTTAAAGCCTCTTGTTGGGCATCGCGGATCCGATCCGGCAATCCCGTGTGGATGGTAAGTTGCAGTGCTCGTACTCGTCGAGGCTTTTCATACTCCTTCCGACTTAATGCATCAGCCACAACATTGGCTTTTCCTGGGTGATATTTGATTGCTAAGTCATAATCATTCAATAGCTCGACCCACCTTCGTTGTCGCATATTGAGATCCTTCTGTTCAAAGATGTGTTGTAAGCTCTTGTGGTCGGTAAATATTGTGCACTTTGTTCCGTAGACGTAATGTCTCCAAATCTTGAGTGCATGAATAACGGCTCCCAATTCCAAATCATGCGTTGTATAATTCTTCTCAGTATCCTTCAGTTGCCTGGACCCATAGGCAATCACTTTGTCCCGTTGCATCAACACGCAACCGAGTCCTTGGATGGATGCATCACAGTAGACTACAAAGTCGTCAATCCCATCGGGTAACGCGAGAATTGGAGCTGAACATAACATATCCTTAAGTGTTTGAAACGCGCGTTCTTCTTTTTCACCCCATCTATTTTGCACTCCTTTGTGCGTTAGAGCTGTTAAGGGTTGAGCCAATTGCGAGAAACCCTTAATGAACCTCCGGTAATATCCGGCAAGTCCTAAAAATTGTTGGATTTCGGTTGGCGCTCTGGGGGTAGACCAATTCTTGATAGCTTCCACCTTAGCTGGGTCGACGTGGATTCCATTCTGATCAACAATGTGTCCAAGAAACTGGACTTCGCGAATCCAAAAATCGCACTTTGAAAACTTAGCGTAAAGCTGTTCCTTGCGGAGTAATTCCAAGATAAGACGTAGATGATTCTCGTGTTCTTCCTTTGTCTTGGAGTAGATCAAAATATCATCAATGAAAACGATTACAAACTTATCGAGGTACGGCTTGCACACTCGATTCATCAGATCCATAAATACGGCAGGCGCATTAGTTAGCCCAAACGGCATAACTAGAAACTCGTAGTGACCATATCGAGTCCTAAAAGCAGTCTTGGGGACATCTTCATCTCGAACACGAAGCTGGTGATATCCAGACCGTAGATCAATCTTTGAAAAGTAGCTCGAACCTTGCAGCTGGTCGAAGAGATCGTCGATTCGAGGAAGTGGATACCGATTCTTGATCGTAACCTTGTTAAGCTCTCGATAGTCAATACACATTCGGAACGTCCCATCTTTCTTCTTAACAAACAATACCGGTGCTCCCCATGGAGACGAACTTGGACGAATAAATCCTTTGTCGAGTAACTCTTGAAGTTGTGAGGAGAGTTCGTTGAGTTCACTTACCGCCAAACGGTAAGGTGCGCGTGCAATCGGAGCGGCTCCGGGAGCTAGATCGATTCCAAACTCTACTTGTCGAAATGGAGGCAAACCAGGCAAATCTTCAGGAAATACATCTTGGAAGTCGCGGACTATCGGGTAGTCGTCGATTCTACGTTCGGGGCGTGTCGTGTCGGTGACGTTTGCAAGGACCGCGAAGTGACCTTTACGAAGGCACTTTTGAGCTTTGAGAAAAGAAATAATACCAGTGACTGTTCCACCTTTTTCACCTTGGACTGTTAACACTTCACCTCCTTCGAGTGGGATACGAACCACTTTTTCTTTACATAAGATTTCAGCTCGATTCTCAGATAACCAATCCATTCCTACTATAACATCAAAACTACCAATCGGGAAAGGCATAAGGTCAATTCCTAACGTATGGCCAGCTAGTTCTAACTTACAGTCCTTAACTATCTGAGTCGTATCATGAAGTTTACCATTTGGTAGCTCTACCACATACTTAGCGTCTAGGGCAATAGGTTTAGCATTAATCAACTTAGCAAATTTAGTGGAAATAAAGCTTCTTTCAGCACCAGAATCAAATAACACAGTAGCAAAGAAACCGTTAAGGATGAATTTACCGTTAATCACGTTGGCATCATTGCGAGCTTCACCTTGACCCATGACAAAAGCTCTTCCCCTGCCATTTCCACCATTCCCGTTGCCATTCCCGTTACCATTTCCTCCACCATTACCATTCCCACCGTTGTTTCCTTGATTACCATTACCCTGTCTTCTCAGCTGCGGGCAGTCCCTCTTAATGTGGCCTTGAGCACCACATTCAAAACAGCCACGGGCTCCACCATTATTGTTCTGATTGTTTCCTTGCCCGTTACGGTTGTTCCCATAGTTGTTGCCATGATTGTTGTTGTTTTGCCTTTGGCGGTTTTGTTGTTTAGGTAGAGTTGCCCAACAGTCTTTTGCTTCGTGGCCTTTCTTTCCACACCTTTCACAGCTCAGGTTCTTTCTACAAACACCAGCATGATGCTTCCCACACTTGTTGCACAAAGGCAGGTTACCCCTGTAGTTGCTTTGCCCATTACCGCCCTGGCGGTTGTTACCACTGTTGTTCCCAGACCTCTTGCTTTGACCTTGGGAGTTATAGGACCTCCCAGTGCTGTTTCCAACACTTTGATTGTTCATGGAGTTTTCAGGAGCTTCATCATCAGCTTTTCTCTTGCCACTAAGGGCAGTCTTCTCAGTGGCCTTTGCAGGAAGTGTACCCTTCTCAACCTCCTGATCAGTAAGTTTGTGAGCCAAACGGATGGCTTGCTGCACGGTTGCGGGGTTGCTGGCGGTCACCAAACTCTTGATTTGAGGCGCGAGGCCTTCCAGATAACGCTCGATGCGTTTGAACTCAGCATCAACCATTGTGGGGCACAAGACCGTGTACTCATGGTAACGCGCAGTATATTGTTCAATTTCAGACCCAGTCATCTTCAAGTTCAAGAATTCACCTTCTAGCTTCTTTACTTGGTCACGGGGACAGTACTCCTCCATAATCAGTTCCTTAAATGCTCCCCATTGCATGTTATTAGCCGCTTCAATCCCAATCATCTGGATTTCAGCATTCCACCAGGAGAGAGCAGCTCCCTCAAAAGTACCGGTCGCGAACTTCACTTTGTCTCTAGCAGGGCAGTTACACATGGAGAAAACCTTTTCAGACTTCTCGATCCATCTAAGGAGTCCCACCGCTCCTTCCTCGCCGGAGAACGTCATCGGCTTACAGTCCATGAAAGACTTAAACGTACAGTGATGTTGGTTTCCTGATGCAATAAATAGTTCGGGTTTTAAACAATTCAAAATATAATCGCTTCGGGCCTTAACCGGCATAATAATTACCATGCGCGGCAATTGTAGCTTGGACGGCTGCCACGGCAGCTTGCACATGTTCGTTAATCATCGCTTGCAGTTGCGCGGGTGTCAAGTTAATGTTGTTCCTTCCCGCTCTTCCAGCCATTTTGCTGAACAGTTAAAGTAGCCAGTGTTCAGTCACAGTTATACCTTATACATATCCCATAATATGTATATTAACAATTCCCGTGATCCCACTATTAGTCCAGAAAATTTTGTGCAAAATCGAGGCGTCGTCGGAGAACGTCGTAAGTCGTGAGTAGCTATCGTCGAAAGTCGGCTTCCCCATAAAAGTCACCGTCGGCGTAGTCATCGCAGTAGAAATCAGGACGTATCGTGTAGCATCGTTTCCTTGTCGCTTTCCCCCGGCATAGTGCGCGCATTAGCGTTCGCGTTTCATATTCGTGTGTGAAAATTTCCTAAGGCTTTCCGTTAGACTACCTAGACATGGTCTATATATATATTTATATATATATATATATATACATACGTACTAAGCTTTTACTTACACAGCAGAGCGAGTATCCCAGGTTGGCACGTAAAAATTTTGTTTTGGGAATTTGTTTATTCGTGTGTAACTAAGGTTTCAAGTTGCAGTTTCCAAATCGTTTTAGTAAATGATTCCAGTTCTCTGCAACTTATGGCTCTGATACCAATCTGTCACACCCCCAAATTAGCCACTAACGGAGTTTATACCGTTAAGGGGTGCGACTAGACCAGGACCACAACCATTAGTTACAAATACTAAACGAATCAGAGTTAGTCCAAAGATATATCATAAAAATAGTCTCAAGTTACGCAGCGGAACAAAATATTATCTTAGCACTAACCACGTGCTTTACAAATCAGTGTGTTAAATTCCCAATTAGTTTAATTAAAATAAAAGTCTTCATGTGCCATGCCAACCCGCTCCGGATACTCCTTAGCGATCTGCAAAAGTTTAAACCACGCAAGTGTCAACCTAACGGTTGGTGAGTTCACAGTGGGCTTGTCATGCAGTGGCCCGGTCTCATAAATCATAATCGTGTAAACGTATCCTTACGTACAATTTATTTGTGAAAAGCAATGCTTGTGATAACCAAAATCATAGTTTTGAGGTTTAGTAAAAGTATTGTCCGTAACCTACGTTATCGGGTATGTACTAGTCTTGTATAGTTAAAGTGCTCAACCGATATCGCGGGTAGCTAATCCGTTGTTCCATGCACTAAGGAAGTTTGCACCAAAGCTGACCATAAATTATTGTAGTGGCCGTGCCATCAGTACTGCGGACCTACGTCATCGCGGTTTTGCCTCCCCCGTGTCCTCTCGGGATCACGGTCAGATAGGCTGATATTGTACCTCCGTGCACTCCCCGTGCCACGGGGCGGAGTTTGTCAAACTCCAGTAGATCTACCCAACATCCCCTCGCTTTACAATTAATGGTACAAGTTAGTTGAGGACTTTTAAGTTTTCAAGGCATCCTTAGAAATCATGTGATATCATGTGGTTTAGACTTTAACCTACGCTAGCCATATTAAAAAGGTTTACCGGATTCTTATGTATCTCAAAAGTGTTTTCAGTTTCGTTTCAGAAATAGTTGTTTAAGTAATTCACAAGTGCTTCCCATAAAGCACTTCAAGTTCATCAAGTGGGTGCCGAGCACTCGCAAGTTTTCAAGTTTATCAGGGAGGTGCCTAGCACTCTCGAGTTTGTCAGCATTGTTTTACTTTTAGTTATTCGGTGTGACCCAAACGGGTTCACGGAAATCGGGTTAGTGACACTCACCTTGGGTTGCACTGCTACACTTGCTAAATAATCCAAGTTTGCTTAACGAAGACCTATGAACACGTTTAGGTCTTAAGTATTAGTTTTGTGTCTAATCTTCACTTAACGTCACTATGGCCCATAACATAGCACGTTGGAACTATGACCCATAACATAGCACGTCACTATGGCCCATAACATAGCACATATCAGAAGATCAAGTGATTCTATGAAGGTTTAGTCATGCTTTAAGAAGAAAACACATAGAAAGGCAAGAAACATAGTTTTGGGACTCACGGTTGATTCTAGGATCGATGGATGATCTTCACAACTCGGGGTGATGGCTGATTCTTGATGGTTCTTGGTTGGAATCAGCTGGTCCAGAAGTTTCAGGAGAGAGTGTGTGTTTTTGTGTAAAATGAGGCAAATAGGAGAGCTAGGGTTTATTAAGATTATTTATATCAGAGGCTAGTTTCGCTGGCCAGGCGAAACTGGCTCTGGTCGCGTTTTAATTGATTAGCTTAACTGGCTACCGGGCGACACTACAGTTTCGCCCGGTAGTTTCGCTGGCTGCACAACTTAGGCAATTTTCACATAATCAAGGATTTACAATTTGTCATGCTATTCATAATATTAAATCATGCGTTTAAATCACATTGCACATAATGACATTAATAAATGAACACATAGCACATATGGGCGGGTTCGGTGATCAACCAAAGGTCGTGGACGTATTCGGCCTAGTTATGCATTAGTTACTAAGTTAATACTTATAACGTAACTAACGGAATTGTCTAACGGAAGTAAACTTTGAAATTTTCGGATGTCACATAGTCAGTTTCGGTATTCAGGGTACATGGTAACTTTATCAACTAGTCTTATTTGATATTGTCAACAATAACATGAACTGTTTCCAATTACTATTTTCATTCAACCTTTAACTGCTAGCACTTTAAACCTGTGAAACTCACCACCAATTATTTTTTGACCGTTTTCTCGTATGAATTCTCAGGTACTTGAACTTAATTGTTGTGCATGCATCGGACCTACTTGCTTGTTTCCTGTCTTTGCATCTTAGGACTTTTCATTTGTTTCTGGAGTATGGTTTAGCCTTTGGAGATTTTCCTGACATAACACCTAAAGGTGTCATGTCCTAATAATCTTTTGAAAACTTATGTGTTGTAAACTTAAAACTATTTATTTTTCTCATTACAATTAATCCGCTGCGTAATGATATTGGAAAAACTCCTATTTACTCCAACAATTTAACAATTTCCAAAACAGCTCTAGTTGTTGAACCATCTAGAGTACGTTCGTAACCTTGACTATGATAACCTTTTTCGCATCCCGGAGTATACATTAATAGTTTTTTAAAAAAATTTCACCCTAAATCTTATAGTTGTCTTATCTTTATATTTAAAGAAAAAAATAACATTTTTTAACTTTTTAATTATATGTTGCACATGTGCACTATGAAGAAGTTATGTATGTTTTAATATTAACGTATGAAGAAGTTATGTAGGTTTTAATATTGATTTTCGTGTTTTCGCAATATAAATTGTTTTCGCAGGATCCTTACCCATATATATATATATATATATATATATATATATATATATACTAGTCGGGTGCTCGCACGTTGCGGCGACAACAGTGTATAGCGTGTTATTCGTCTTCTGTTCGCTTGTTATGGCGGCACGAAAATTTACATCGAGGTATTAATTTTTTTTTAAAACTCAAACAAATAACAACAAACACTCGAATTGAAATATATATTGGTCACAAACATAGTAATTTAAAACCAAATGAGTTGTAAGATAGAAGTCATCAACATAGTTTTAAGATATCAGTAATAACATAGTACTTTTTAAATCAAAATCCGAGGGTCAATGAATTCCAAAGTAAGGAAGTCAATCCGCGTCATACGCCATGCAATCAGTCATAAACAAGTTTTTAAGTTGAATTCATGAACATAATAGTTTTGATGATAGTTTTGATGAGGTCACGTTAAGAGGGCCTCATAAAACATAACCATTTCAATGACCTCCTGACCATAAAGATCCCACCACTCTTCATCGCTAAGAATACCAGGAAACTCTTCATTGTCCTCAACCGGAACAACATCTGCCACTGAAATGTAACGTTAAAGTCTATATTACATTGATTTTATCATAACCACAATACATATTAAAAATGTTAAAGGATAACATAACATACCTGGTTCTAAAAAGGCTTCAGACATCTTTAGGAACTTTTCAATTAATGTAAAAAAAACAAATATGTTAGTATTTTAACATAAAAGAAATAATAATCTAACATATTAAAATATAACAAAATATTTTAACATAATAAAATATTTAGGGATACACACATATTCAAACAAAACATCCAATGTCCACTAATACCTGGGGATAGAAGCGTCTCGATGTATGCTGCTCCTTGAATTGCATTAAAGTACTTAGAAGGATATGAGTAAATGACTTTGTTCATACTAAAGTCCAACACATAAGTATCATCGTAATTCGTCATAAGAAGCCATTTGTCTTCATTCGTGACATACTTTACGCAAAATTCTATAGGAAGACGAATGTACATTACCTTCGATAATGAAACTTCCAAAGACCACTCATTACCCATCATCTTCCATACGTCAAAGGAATAGACATATTCATGCAGGCCATGAACAACAAAAAGTCTAATGTCATTATGGACATTAACAATGTGTAATTTATACCCACCATTATATCTAAACTCAGGTATTGATATATTCGTAAATTGTTCAGAATTTACGTCAAAGCGTAGAACCCACTGAAGATAGTACCCTAAACCAAAAATGCTAGCCAAGAAAAAGAGGGCATCTCCGCATAATGTCGCACATGACAACTGCCAATTACTGTTTGTCATAAAATGTGACATGCTGCACCATTCATCAAGTGTTATCATTCCAGGACATGAGAAATGTTTAATCCAGTATTCCCCTTCTAGCTTCCACAAATCGATTGACATCTCACGATAGCCGGTGCTGACAAACATGTGAAGTTCATTCTTTACATTCAATAATTCTCCTTTATAAATTCCATTACAAGGAACGGGTGGAAAGCTTATCTCCTTAAACTTTTCCAAATTAACATCAAAACAAATCACTACGTTTACTCCGTCAATGTAGCTTTCGGAAACCGTGAAATATAGAGTGTCACCGCATAAAGTACCGGATGACCAATAGAAACTCTGCCTAATATACTCCGGTCTTGTTATGAAAGGTATATTCCTCCAAGAGTCAAGTCTCCTCGAATAGACATGGGCGCCATATACACCACACCTACGCTTAATATGCAGGACCTTGTAATCTTGAGAAGCGTCAATATATAACCCAACCGCATCAAGATTATATTGATAAGTGCCATGAAAATCAGGTGTTGACAAATTCTTGTAAGCACCGGTGACGGGATTCCAAAGAAGCAACTCAAACGTAGAATCCAAGCAAACACACAACAATCCATCCAAATGCGAATGGATAGAGATATCATTGAATGGAAAATCAACAATGGTGCCTGGCCCATAATCACATGACCGAATGTCGATTGGATGAACAGAGCATGTTAGCTCGCCAAAGTTGAGAATTCTTTGATTAGATGAATTTAATGAGCGGGAACAATGTATTTTTGCAAAGTCTTGTGTTGACAATAAGGCATACCATTCCTTACAAACAGACTTGGAACAGCCTACAACCTTCGTTGATGCCCTCGTTAATATCTCAAACACGATAATTTCAACAGAAAGGCCAACCATTGTGATACATTTGTTTACCCAAATAATAACTAATTAGTCGATATTAAGGAAAGTATAGATGATATAGCTAACTTACCAAATAGTATTTGAGTGGCAAATATAATATGATAAATGCAACAAACTACATGTAAGCAAAGTCATAAATTACTTCTAAAAACATAATATAAGATATCAAATATTCATAGATTGTGCATAGTACATATAAAAAGCAACTAAACAATAATCTATATAACTTTGTAACACATCTTCTATTTCAAACAAACAATACATTCTAATATATATTAAAAACGCATAATCCTAATTTGGTGTGCCTCTGGCATGTCTGGTTCATAGACGATCTTAGTATACTTTGTTGACTCCAAAATGTTCACTGAAGACACATATATAATATATATTGTAAAATTTGGGTTAATGCGAGAAGTTAAATTTTATTTAAAAAATATATATGTAGATTAAAATGTACTTGTACTCTTGCGAACCAGCTTAATCCTATATATATAGACAATAGATTTCTCTAACATTGCTCGAAAGGCCTTCACCAACAAAACCTCCGACCGGTCGTATAGAAATATTTGTATTGTTTTGTCGCTGTGACATGTAATTTGTATTGCCATTCATCATAAAATAAGTAATTATAAAGAAATTAAAAAGAAGTATTTAATTTTTATTTTTATATGAAAAATGGCTTACATAACATCTTGAAGTTCCAAAAAAAAATGTCGAAATCGTCGCTCATGACGTATTATCTTCCCTAAGACATCTACAACAAATTAACAATTAGTGATATTACATAGTGTACTATAGAATTTTTTTTGTGTATCAAAAATACTTATACGTACCGGTATTTAGTTTTAAAGACGTCCTGTCATGCGCAAGTGTTTCTATAGAAGGCACTAATGGATATAAACGGAATCGTCTTGGAATATCGTTTGTAAATGGAAGAAGTAGAGTGTGTTCACCAATCAATAAATTCAAATCACTCGCATATAAGACGTAGTTTTCATGCCTCGGCCATTCTTCATAAGCGAAACTCTCAATTTGGAAACGATGTAGTACAAACATTTGGTCTACCAGTTTTATGCTATTGTAAAGTCTTATTAATGATTCTGTGACGAAACCCACAACTCTTTGTCTCTAAAAAAATAAAATAATTATAGTGATTTAAGAAGAAAAAAGAAAAATGTTTTTAAAATATGAAAAAATAATCTTACGTTTTTGTGACATCCGAGAATTTCAAGGTTAACTTCCGTTAGACAAACCCCGTTAGTTACGTTATAAGTGTTAACTTAGTAACTAATGCATAACTAGGCCGAATACGTCCACGTCCTTTGGTTGATCACCGAACCCGCCCATATGTGCTATGTGTTCATTTATTGTTGTCATTATGTGCAATGTGATTTAAATGAATGATTTAATATTATGAATAGCATGACAAATTGTAAATCCTTGATTATGTGAAAACTGACCACTTTTGGGTAACCAGCGAAACTACCGGGCGAAACTATAATGTCGCCCGGCAGCTTGTTGGCTCACTTGTGACCAGAGCCAGTTTCGCTTGGCCAGCGAAACTGCCAGCGAAACTAGGCCCTGATATATAATAACATAAAGCCCTAGTTGCCTCATTTTGTTGCACCATTCTCTCCAAAACACACACACACCTCTGGAAATCTGGTCAGTCGAGAAACACAACCAAACATCAAGATCTCAGCCTCAAGACAACATCCATTCGATTCCTTGATCGAATCGTGAGTCCCAAAACCTTTCTTTTATGCCTTTTCTTTGAGTTTTCTTAAAAAGCATGCTTAAACCTTCATGAAACTGCTTGATCTGCTAGTATGTTGCTTAGGGATGCTAGATCTGTTATAAAGTTCACAACTTTGCGTATGAAATCCAACCATGATAGAGATTTATGCTATTTTAGCCATTTTAGGGTTTTATATGTATTTTGAGTGATTTGATGACAAAATGCATGTTTAAGGTGTTAAAGCTTGCTGATTTATGTTGGTAAATGCCTATGTATGCTAAACAATGAATTGCATGTAAAGATGGAAGCTGTTAGGTTGATTTTTAGGCTGATCCGTATGTTTTTCGCGACCAGCGAAACTGTGGTGTTCTCTGGGCGAAACTGTCCAGCGAAACTATGTATATCTCCTTCCAGCGACACTATGCAGCGAAACTGCAGTGTCGCCGGGTAAACCAACCAGACCAGCTCGAGCGAATCTACCGAGCGAAATTCCCTGAACGAAAGTTCAAACCAGTTTCGGGCGAAACTAGGCTAGCGAAACTGTGCCAACAGTTTCGAGCGAAACTAGCCTAGCGAAACTGTGTCATCGGGCATTGCCTAGCGAAAGTGCTGCCCGTGCACACAGCGAAACTGACTAGCGAAACTGCTAGCGAAACTGAGACCAGAATCCAAACTTGTGCAATTTGCTTGAATGTTATGCCATGACTTACATGATTATGCTATGATGATAACATGCTATGATTTCTGTATATATATGAACCTTTGTTTATGATCAACCATCGGTGTCGTGTGTCTGTATGTCGAGTCATAGTTCCAACGTGCTATGTTATGGGCCATAGTGACGTTAAGTAAAGATTAGACACAAAACTAATACTTAAGACCTAAACGTGTTCATAGGTCTTCGATAAGCAATACTTGGATTATTAGCAAGTGTAGCAGTGCAACCAAAGGTGAGTGTCACTAACCCGATTACCGTGAACCCGTTTGGGTCACACCGAATAACTAAAAGTAAAACAATGCTGACAAACTCGAGAGTGCTAGGCACCTCCCTGATAAACTTGAAAACCTGGAGTGCGCGGCACCCACGTGATGAACTTGAAGTGCTTTATGGGAAGCACTTGAGGATTACTTAAACAACTACTTCTGAAACGAAACTGAAAACATTTTTGGGATTCATGAGAATCCAGTAAACCGTTTTAATATGGCTAGTGTAGGTTAAAGTCTAAACCACATGATATCACATGTTTTCTAAGGATGCCTTGATAACTTAAAAGTCCTCAACTAAATTGTACCATTAATTGTAAAGCGAGGGGATGTTGGGTAGATCTACTGGAGTTTGACAAACTCCGCCCCGTGGCACGGGGAGTGCACGGAGGTACAATATCAGCCTATTTGACCGTGATCCCGAGAGGACACGGGGGAGGCAAAACCGCGATGACGTAGGTCCGCAGTACTAGATGGCACGGCCACTACATTAAATTATAGTCAGCTTTGGTGCAAACTTCCTTAGTGCATGGAACAACGGATTAGCTACCCGCGATATCGGTTGAGCACTTTAACTTTACAAAACTAGTTCATACCCGATGACGTAGGTCACGGACAATTCCTTTATAAACTAAGACATAACTTTTAGCATTGCTTTTCACAAACAAATACTATGTAAGTATATCTTGATACAATTATGATTATGAGACCGGGCCAATGCATGACAAGCCCACTGTGAACTCACCAACCGTTAGGTTGACACTTGCGTGGTTTAAACTTTTGCAGATCGCTAAGGAGTATCCGGAGCAGGTTGGCATGGCACGTGAAGACCATTTTATTTCTGTTAAACTTAATTGGGAATTTTAAACAAAGAATTTGTAAAGCACGTGGTTAGTGCTAAGACAATATTTATTCCGCTGCGTTTGTATTTGAGACTTTACTTTATAACTGATTTTTGAACTAACTCTGATTCATTTAGTATTTGTAACTAATGGTTGTGGATCCTGGTCTAGCCGCACCCCTTAACGGTATAAACTCCGTTAGTGGTTATTTGGGGGTGTGACAGATTGGTATCAGAGCCATAAGTTGCAGAGAACTGGAATCATTTTGAAAAACGATTTGGAAACTGCAACTTGAAACCTTAGTTACAAACGAACAAACAAATTCCCAAAACCAAAATAATTACGTGCCAACCTGGGATACTCGCTCTGCTGTGTAAGTAAAAGCTTAGTACGTATGTATGTATATATATATATATATATATATATATATAGACCGTGTCTAGGAAGTCTAACGGAAAACCTTAGGAAAATTTTCACACACGAATACGAAACGCGAACGCTACTGCGCGCACTATTCTGGGGGAAAGCGACAACGAAACGATGCTACACGCTACGTTCCGATTTCTACTGCGATGGCTACGCCGACGGTGACTTTTATGGGGAAGCCGACCTTCGACGATAGCGACTTACGACGTTCTCCGACAACGCCTCGATTTTTGCACAAAATTTTTCTGGACTAATAGTGGGATAACGGGAAAATGGTTAATATACATATTATGGGATATGTATAAAGTATAATTGTGACTGAACACTGGCTACTTTAACTGTTCAGCAAGATGTCTGGAAGGGGACACGGAAGGAACAACATCAACATGACGCCTGCACAGCTGCAAGCGATGATTAATGAACACGTGCAAGCCGCGGTGGCAGCCGTCCAAGCTGCATATGCCGCTCAGGGTAACTATTATGCCGGTTAAGGCACAAAGCGAATTCTATTTGAACTGTTTAAATTTGAACCCGAACTATTATTGCATCAGGAAACCACCACTGCACGTTTAAGTCCTTCATGGACTGCAAGCCACTGACATTCTCCGGCGAAGAAGGAGCGGTAGGACTCCTCCGGTGGATCGAAAAATCTGAGAAGGTTTTCTCCATGTGTAACTGCCCGGCTGAAAGCAAGGTGAAGTTTGCTACTGGTACCTTTGAAGGAGCTGCTCTCTCCTGGTGGAACGCTGAGATTCAGATGATTGGGATCGATGCGGCTAACAACATGCAATGGGAAGCATTTAAGGAACTGATCATGGATGAGTACTGTCCCCGTGACCAAGTGAAGAAGCTAGAGGGCGAATTCTTGACTCTGAAGATGGTTGGGTCTGAAATCGAACAGTACACTGCGCGTTACCATGAGTACGCGGTCTTGTGCCCCACGATGGTTGATGCTGAGTTCAAACGCATTGAGCGTTACCTGGAAGGCCTCGCGCCTCAAATCAAGAGTTTGGTGACCGCCAGCAACCCCGCGACCGTGCAGCAAGCCATCCGTTTGGCTCACAAACTTACTGATCAGGAGGTTGAGAAGGGTACACTTCCTGCGAAAGCCACTGAGAAGACTGCCCTTAGTGGCAAAAGAAAAGCTGATGATGAAGCTCCTGAGAACTCAATGAACAATCAGAGTGTTGGAAACAGCACTGGGAGATCTTTCAACTCCCAAGGCCAAAGCAAGAGGTCCGGGAATAACAGTGGAAACTACCGCCAGGGTGGCAATGGGCAAAGCAACTACAGGGGTAACCTGCCTCTGTGCAACAAGTGCGGAAAGCATCATGCTGGTAATTGTAGGAAGAATTTGAGCTGCGAAAGGTGTGGCAAGGGAGGCCACGAAGCAAAAGACTGTTGGGCAACTCTACCCGAGCAACAAAACCGCCCCAGGAGGAACAACAACAACTATGGGAACAATCGGGGCAATGGGAACAACAACGGTCAGAACCAGAACAACAACAATGGGGGAGCCCGTGGCTGCTTTGAGTGTGGTGCCCAAGGTCATATAAAAAGAGACTGCCCTCAGCTGAGAAGACAAGGGAACGGTAATCAAGGAAATAACGGTGGGAATGGTAATGGTGGAGGTAATGGTAATGGGAATGGCAACGGAAATGGTAATAACGGGAATGGTGGAAATGGTAGAGGCCGAGCTTTTGTCATGGGTCAGGGTGAAGCTCGCAATGATGCCAACGTGATTAACGGTAAATTCATCCTTAATGGTTTCTTTGCTACTGTATTATTTGATTCTGGTGCTGAGAAAAGTTTTATTTCCACTAAATTTGCTAAATTGATTAACGCTAAACCGATTGCCTTAGACGCTAAGTATGTGGTAGAGCTAGCAAATGGTAAACTTCATGATACGACCCAGATAGTTAAGGACTGTAAGTTAGAACTAGCTGGCCATACATTAGGAATCAACCTTATGCCTTTCCCGATTGGTAGTTTTGATGTTATAGTAGGAATGGATTGGTTATCTGAGAATCGAGCTGAAATCTTATGTAAAGAAAAAGTGGTTCGTATCCCACTCGAAGACGGTAAAGTGCTAACGGTTCAAGGTGAGAAAGGTGGAACAGTAACCGGTATTATTTCGTTTCTCAAAGCTCAAAAGTGCCTTCGTAAGGGTCACTTCGCGATTCTTGCTAACGTCACCGATTCGACACTTCCCGAGCGCAGAATAGATGACTACCCGATAGTCCGCGACTTCCAAGATGTATTTCCTGAAGATCTGCCTGGTTTGCCTCCATTTCGACAAGTAGAGTTTGGAATCGACTTGGTTCCTGGAGCGTCTCCGATTGCACGCGCACCTTACCGTTTGGCAGTAAGCGAACTCAACGAACTCTCCGCGCAACTTCAAGAGCTACTCGACAAGGGATTTATTCGTCCAAGTTCGTCTCCGTGGGGAGCTCCGGTATTGTTTGTCAAGAAGAAGGATGGAACGTTCCGAATGTGTATTGATTACCGAGAGCTTAACAAGGTTACGATCAAGAATCGGTATCCACTTCCTCGAATCGACGATCTCTTCGACCAACTGCAAGGTTCGAGTTACTTCTCAAAGATTGATCTACGGTCTGGATATCATCAACTCCGTGTTCGTGATGAAGATGTCCCCAAGACTGCCTTCAGAACTCGCTATGGTCATTACGAGTTTTTGGTTATGCCGTTTGGGCTGACAAATGCGCCTGCCGTATTTATGGATCTGATGAATCGAGTGTGCAAACCGTACCTCGATAAGTTTGTGATAGTTTTTATCGACGATATTTTGATCTACTCCAAGACAAAGGAGGAACACGAGGAGCATTTGCGTCTTATCTTGGAATTGCTCCGCAAGGAACAGCTTTATGCTAAGTTTTCGAAATGCGATTTTTGGATTCGCGAAGTCCAGTTTCTTGGACACATTGTCGATCAGAATGGAATTCATGTCGACCCAGCAAAAGTGGAAGCTATCAAGAATTGGCCTACCCCAAGAGCGCCGACCGAAATCCGACAATTTTTGGGACTTGCCGGATACTACCGAAGGTTCATTAAGGGTTTCTCGCAGTTGGCTCAACCCTTAACAGCTCTAACGCACAAAGGAGTGCAATACAGATGGGGTGACAAAGAAGAACGTGCATTTCAGACTCTTAAAGATATGTTATGTTCAGCTCCAATTCTTGCGTTACCCGATGGGATTGACGACTTTGTGGTCTATTGCGATGCATCTATTCAAGGACTCGGTTGCGTGTTGATGCAACGGGATAAAGTGATTGCCTATGGGTCCAGGCAACTGAAGGATACTGAAAAGAATTATACAACGCATGATTTGGAATTGGGAGCCGTTGTGCACGCACTCAAGATTTGGAGACATTACCTTTACGGAACGAAGTGCACGATATTTACTGATCACAAAAGCTTACAGCACATCTTTAATCAGAAGGATCTCAACATGCGACAACGACGGTGGGTCGAGCTACTGAATGACTATGACTTGGCAATTAAATATCACCCGGGAAAAGCCAATGTTGTGGCTGATGCATTAAGTCGGAAAGAGTATGAAAAGCCTCGACGGGTACGAGCGCTGCAACTTACCATCCACACGGGATTACCGGATCGGATCCGCGATGCCCAACAAGAAGCTTTAAAGGAAGAAAACTTCGCAGCTGAAGCACTGCGAGGGGTGGATGGAAATTCTGAAGTTAAGTCCGACGGACTCAGATATTACAATGACAGAATTTGGGTCCCTTTGCTTGGAAATCTTCGTGAGCTCGTGATGGACGAGGCTCACAAGTCAAGATATTCGGTGCACCCTGGATCAGATAAAATGTACCAGGATTTAAAGGGCTTGTATTGGTGGCCGAATATGAAAGCCGACATTGCTCGATATGTGGCTAAGTGTTTAACGTGCTCAAGAGTCAAGATCGAGTACCAAAAGCCTTCTGGGCTGTTACAGCAACCAAAGATCCCAGAATGGAAATGGGAGGATATTTCAATGGATTTTGTAACGGGATTACCTCATCGATCGAATCGACCGGATGCGATTTGGGTTATCATTGATCGGTTAACCAAATCTGCACACTTCATCCCGATGAGAGAAAGTGACAATATGGACAAGTTAACTAAGCTGTACATTGACCGGATTGTGGCACGTCATGGAGTGCCAAAGACTATTATCTCTGACAGAGATCCTCGATTTACTTCCCGACTATGGCAATCTATGCAAGAAGCACTGGGAACCAGACTGGATATGAGTACAGCTTATCACCCGCAGACTGATGGTCAGACGGAACGAACTATTCAGACTTTAGAAGACATGCTCCGAGCTTGCGTTCTCGACTTTGGTAAAGACTGGGAAGCTCACCTTCCGTTGGTGGAGTTCTCCTACAACAACAGTTACCATTCAAGTATCGGTGCTGCGCCTTTTGAAGCTCTTTACGGCAGAAAATGCAGATCGCCCGTGTGTTGGGCCGAAACGGGTGAGAAGGGACTCACCGGACCAGAAATCATTCATGATACAACCGAACGAATTATACAA
This sequence comes from Deinandra increscens subsp. villosa, assembly GCA_039602395.1. Lineage (NCBI taxonomy): Eukaryota > Viridiplantae > Streptophyta > Magnoliopsida > Asterales > Asteraceae > Deinandra > Deinandra increscens. The sequence continues at coordinate 29,027,878 of JBCNJP010000009.1, forward strand.
ATCAGAAAACGGATAGCCGCAGCACGTGACAGACAAAAGAGCTATGCCGATAAACGCCGTAAACCTTTGAAGTTCGAGGTAGGCGACAAGGTATTATTGAAGGTATCTCCCTGGAAAGGTGTGATACGCTTCGGGAAGCGTGGAAAGTTGAATCCTCGCTACATCGGTCCGTTTGAAATTATTGGGGAGGTAGGCCCGGTGGCCTATCGATTACAACTCCCTGCAGAACTCGATGGAGTTCACAACGTGTTTCACGTTTCTAACTTAAAGAAATGTCTGGCTGAAGACATCGAAATAATTCCCTTGGAGGAATTGGAAATTGATGAACATCTAAGATTTATTGAGCAACCAGTAGAAATCATGGGACGCGAGGAGAAAGCCCTCAAACGTAGCAAGATTCCGATCGTCAAGGTGCGATGGAACTCAAAACGTGGACCAGAATATACTTGGGAGCGAGAGGATCAGATGAAGAAAAAGTATCCTCACTTGTTCGAGCAAACGTCCACGGATATCCAAGGTATGATTTAATTTTGGGGACCAAAATTCCTGTAACAGGAGGAGGATGTGACGACCCTAAAACTTTTGCTTTCTTTCCCCAGCAACGACAGCTGATGCTGCGAACGCTACGGCACAAGAATAATTTTCGGGACGAAAATTCCAATTACAAGGGGATGATGTGACATCCGAGAATTTCAAGGTTAACTTCCGTTAGACAAACCCCGTTAGTTACGTTATAAGTGTTAACTTAGTAACTAATGCATAACTAGGCCGAATACGTCCACGTCCTTTGGTTGATCACCGAACCCGCCCATATGTGCTATGTGTTCATTTATTGTTGTCATTATGTGCAATGTGATTTAAATGAATGATTTAATATTATGAATAGCATGACAAATTGTAAATCCTTGATTATGTGAAAACTGACCACTTTTGGGTAACCAGCGAAACTACCGGGCGAAACTATAATGTCGCCCGGCAGCTTGTTGGCTCACTTGTGACCAGAGCCAGTTTCGCTTGGCCAGCGAAACTGCCAGCGAAACTAGGCCCTGATATATAATAACATAAAGCCCTAGTTGCCTCATTTTGTTGCACCATTCTCTCCAAAACACACACACACCTCTGGAAATCTGGTCAGTCGAGAAACACAACCAAACATCAAGATCTCAGCCTCAAGACAACATCCATTCGATTCCTTGATCGAATCGTGAGTCCCAAAACCTTTCTTTTATGCCTTTTCTTTGAGTTTTCTTAAAAAGCATGCTTAAACCTTCATGAAACTGCTTGATCTGCTAGTATGTTGCTTAGGGATGCTAGATCTGTTATAAAGTTCACAACTTTGCGTATGAAATCCAACCATGATAGAGATTTATGCTATTTTAGCCATTTTAGGGTTTTATATGTATTTTGAGTGATTTGATGACAAAATGCATGTTTAAGGTGTTAAAGCTTGCTGATTTATGTTGGTAAATGCCTATGTATGCTAAACAATGAATTGCATGTAAAGATGGAAGCTGTTAGGTTGATTTTTAGGCTGATCCGTATGTTTTTCGCGACCAGCGAAACTGTGGTGTTCTCTGGGCGAAACTGTCCAGCGAAACTATGTATATCTCCTTCCAGCGACACTATGCAGCGAAACTGCAGTGTCGCCGGGTAAACCAACCAGACCAGCTCGAGCGAATCTACCGAGCGAAATTCCCTGAACGAAAGTTCAAACCAGTTTCGGGCGAAACTAGGCTAGCGAAACTGTGCCAACAGTTTCGAGCGAAACTAGCCTAGCGAAACTGTGTCATCGGGCATTGCCTAGCGAAAGTGCTGCCCGTGCACACAGCGAAACTGACTAGCGAAACTGCTAGCGAAACTGAGACCAGAATCCAAACTTGTGCAATTTGCTTGAATGTTATGCCATGACTTACATGATTATGCTATGATGAAACATGCTATGATTTCTGTAATATATGAACCTTTGTTTATGATCAACCATCGGTGTCGTGTGTCTGTATGTCGAGTCATAGTTCCAACGTGCTATGTTATGGGCCATAGTGACGTTAAGTAAAGATTAGACACAAAACTAATACTTAAGACCTAAACGTGTTCATAGGTCTTCGATAAGCAATACTTGGATTATAGCAAGTGTAGCAGTGCAACCAAAGGTGAGTGTCACTAACCCGATTACCGTGAACCCGTTTGGGTCACACCGAATAACTAAAAGTGAAACAATGCTGACAAACTCGAGAGTGCTAGGCACCTCCCTGATAAACTTGAAAACCTGGAGTGCGCGGCACCCACGTGATGAACTTGAAGTGCTTTATGGGAAGCACTTGAGGATTACTTAAACAACTACTTCTGAAACGAAACTGAAAACATTTTTGGGATTCATGAGAATCCAGTAAACCGTTTTAATATGGCTAGTGTAGGTTAAAGTCTAAACCACATGATATCACATGTTTTCTAAGGATGCCTTATAACTTAAAAGTCCTCAACTAAATTGTACCATTAATTGTAAAGCGAGGGGATGTTGGGTAGATCTACTGGAGTTTGACAAACTCCGCCCCGTGGCACGGGGAGTGCACGGAGGTACAATATCAGCCTATTTGACCGTGATCCCGAGAGGACACGGGGGAGGCAAAACCGCGATGACGTAGGTCCGCAGTACTAGATGGCACGGCCACTACATTAAATTATAGTCAGCTTTGGTGCAAACTTCCTTAGTGCATGGAACAACGGATTAGCTACCCGCGATATCGGTTGAGCACTTTAACTTTACAAAACTAGTTCATACCCGATGACGTAGGTCACGGACAATTCCTTTATAAACTAAGACATAACATTTCAGCATTGCTTTTCACAAACAAATACTATGTAAGTATATCTTGATACAATTATGATTATGAGACCGGGCCAATGCATGACAAGCCCACTGTGAACTCACCAACCGTTAGGTTGACACTTGCGTGGTTTAAACTTTTGCAGATCGCTAAGGAGTATCCGGAGCAGGTTGGCATGGCACGTGAAGACCATTTTATTTCTGTTAAACTTAATTGGGAATTTTAAACAAAGAATTTGTAAAGCACGTGGTTAGTGCTAAGACAATATTATATTCCGCTGCGTTTGTATTTGAGACTTTACTTTATAACTGATTTTTGAACTAACTCTGATTCATTTAGTATTTGTAACTAATGGTTGTGGATCCTGGTCTAGCCGCACCCCTTAACGGTATAAACTCCGTTAGTGGTTATTTGGGGGTGTGACAGTTTTGGTCAAGAAAACTAATCCATAGTTTGTTTTCATGGTCGGAAGGAAAACGAACTCAACCCAGACGAAAGACAAAGTATACCAAGATCCATATTGTGTCAATGATGAAAATGAGTCAATGATAGAATGCGGGTCCATCATTAATTGTAGCTGATCATAAGAACAGAGGCATAATTTATGTTCAAGTAAAAGTAGAAACCAAAGAGGCGTTATAAACCACAAAAAAAAATCTAAAAATTAACTCTTACGTGAATGCAAAATATTGAAATTTCAATCAGTCATATTAACACACATTCACTATTGATGCTATGGCACAAATAAGAAGCAAGTAAAAAAAATTAAGACATGACTCACAGATAGTAAGCACCGAGAGAGATGTATCAGCAACAACGAAAACTTAATTCTCTCCAAGGCCTGCAAAAATACACCCAATGTAATATATGCAATGGTGTTTAATGGATACTATGGGCTAATGACCTTTAAGATACAATGGGCTAATGACAATACTTGAAGATGCAAACAATTTACTACCACATATTAGAAACTTATAATAGAAGTTTTAAGGTTTATAGGAGATAATAGTACGAGCCCAGAGATGGTTCACGAACCTGAAATTTATCCATAAAAACTGTCGATTCTGTAGTTCTCAAAGCCCAAATCCCTGCAGATCGATTGATTGACGATTCTGCAACAAAAATAGCAAAATAAATAAGAATTCTTAAAATTCGAAAAAATAAAACAATCATTGGAAATTACCGGATTATAATAATAATAATCATAGCTATGTAATGGCATACACATAATTATATACTTGTACATACATAGCAGTTGGTAGAACAAATACATATGAAGATTCATAACAACATATCATCAAGAAATACAGGGTCTTTTTATTTTTCATAGGCATCTACATGTTATTGTGAAGCCAAATCTGATGATTAAGTAAAAGCCATTTTTTACTAATGAGTTGTTATATTGATCATTTCTTAACCCCAAAGTGCATTGTTTTATGTTTTTCACCCTTTTTGTAAAGAATAGAGGGATTTAAATGAATTTGGTTAAGCTGATTACCATCATACACTCATGTCTTTATATGTATTTACATATAAATGTACTAGGTTTGTAACCCGTGTATACACGGGGTTGTCACACAACCACTGAATGATAATTGTTAAAAATTAAATGGTAATTGTTAAGAGTAACAATTTCTTCTTGTCTAACGTCATTACAAGAAAAAACAATAGAATTGCTCGAAGCGTTGTGTCAAGTTGAACACTGAAAAAAAAAAATACCATAAAGAAAAAGTATTTAACTTGATAGTTTGTCGGTAATTACACGTACGTACTTAAATGTATGATTGGATATTCAAATATTACACAACATAATATACATGAAGATAAGTTAAGGTAGAAATATAAAACACATTCATCTAAACTACCCAGCGGTCAATCTAGTAGTATGACAAAACACAAATAAGTTTTTTTTTTTGTTTAATTATTCAGAAAACCTAGTATCATTATTTTCTAATCATATTCCCAAAACAACTAAATTCGCATGGATCATTTTAGGGTACACTGGAACATCCCAACAACCATAAAATCTAAAGTTCAAACATAGATTTAGTATACAAATGACATGAAGATTAATCACTGAAACATTTTGCAGATTTAATAGAAAACCTCTTGTTAACCAATATGAAGGAAAAAACATATGAAAACTAAGTTCATAATTAAGAGGTAATAGAAATATAACCTTTTTACCCATCGAAATTGCATCCATCATCAAACGAACAGTGAAATAGGAGAGGGAGTTTGTTGAAATCTCAGACCATAAAATCATTCAGTCGCCGATGAATTTCCAGCAAGACCAAATTTAGTCTCCTCCCAAGTCCCAACCAAATTTGTGTAAAACTCAAAACCAAATTAGTCTACATGACGTTACAACTGTTCTATTAAGGAACCAAGAATTAAAAAAAAAAAGACACATTGAAAATGCAGGCCATTTTGATTATCAGATTACATAAGACAATGTAAACACATTACACAACATTCTGCTTACATTCTTGTACCTCTAAATCACAATTACATCTTTCTACAATGTGTTCTCAGATCGAATAAAATAGCTATAAAAGAAACTTATAAAGTATAAACATTCTTTTAGTTGCAAATTTCATCTTGGGTGGCTCAGAAGGGTATGCATCTACAATTTAAAAAGAAAAGATTAAGTATATATCACCTGATGTGCTTTATGCCCAGAAATTAACAATAAGGATCATTGAAACTAAGTTAGTTATAATATAACCATCCATTAAAAAAAATTAGAACTGGTCTAGAGTTTATTATCTGTGAGCTTGGACGCCATGCTTGAAGTTGTAATTATCATTTTCTAATTTCTATCATGTTAAGTATTTGAGAAAAATTGAATATTTAAGCAATCAGTTATACAAATGTGTAAAATACTCTATTCTATAATAATGAATAATCAAACCCCTCAAAAAGAACACATCCAAACACCTCTTTAGGCAAGCAAGGTCCCAAAAGAAAGTTGGTCATTATACATGCACAATTGTCCTTGTTTTACTAATTCAGCTTATATTGTTCTGACTATTACAGCAACTATGAAGCACTAATCCCAACTCAAGAGGCATTAAACATCAATAATAGGGGTTAACTAATTTTGTTGAGTTATTTGAAATCATTGAATAAAATGAAACATACCATCACCATGATCACTGTGGCTTTTATCAGGCCATTTTCATTTAAGGGATAAGATTTTTCCACTTTTTATGTGCAACACAACCAACTTCACAGACGGAGGAATACCTGCACAACCTAAATTGACACCTTGTCTTTAGGATGTGAACTCTAGCTCACAAAGGGAGGAACATTTTAAATATACAACTCGATGTCCAACGCCAAGGGCCCTTTGTATAGAAACAGTTAAGGAGTATCCACATTCAAGTACACTTTGGGCAAAGATTGGCCCATTTAGCAGTATGAGATCTGTTTCTTTTGTAGTGAAATCTTTTAACATCATATTTGACCCATTCTAGTTCAAACATAACCCAAAACAACCCATTTATAAACAAACATGTGGAAATTGACACCTCTAGCTTGAAGGAGAGATGTCAACGTGTTTCCTCTTGGTTATAACTTTTAGGCCAACCTAAATCAACCCATTTATTAGTCTCTAATTGGTGTTGTTAATCAAAAGTCTTCAGCATCTGGGTCCTAGAACAGATCCTTATAAAGAATACTAATAATCTAAATAACAAAATGTTGATTATACCTGAACATGTGAACTGTTGATGCATACCCACTTTACCAAAACAAAGGAAGTTAGAAAATAAACTCCTGCATTTCAGGTTGTGAAATAACAGAAGGAAGCAGTAACATAACACATGTTGTCACCAATGGTTCCCACCTAAAATTTCATGTTTGAGGTGAAAAAACAGAAGGAAGTAGTAACGTAACACATGGAAACACACGTAGGTTTTGTACCTAAACCACCATTAAATTGTAACAGGTTAAATAAATCTTAATTGGAGAAGGTACTAAACTGAAACAACAAACTTGATAAGAAAATGGGCACATCCCTCTTTAAATTTTAATTAGAAAGGAAGCATGAATATGATTTGGTTCAAATTTGTCTATAGTTAGATTGAAATAAAAAATAATGGCAAGTGAGTTAGCATGATTCACTTGACCCATTTAAGAAATTTTTGAACTGCTTGGACACCATCAATCCATTTCCATTAATTTTAGCTAAGATTTACAAAAAGATATCCTCCAACAGTATGTGCAACAATTTTGCCACTTCCATCTCCGATCCCCTGTCAATTGTTTAGGTAACACCATCCTTCATATAATAAACTGGTCTTATAATAAAAAGGTTTAGGTTTGTTTAAGTAAAATTGGACTGATTCAAAGATGTGAAGCAAAGCTTTTAATGAGGAAGTAAAAAGAACACATCTTTACTCTGAACTAACATTGTCTGAATGATGTAGGATTCCTTGTTACTATGTATTGGATTTATACACATCCTAGAAGGTATCATAAAGGTTCTGCAAGAAATAAGATGATATTAGAGTAACAAAAAAATCAAAACACTCCAGAATTGACTAATCTTCTAGCTGTCTATGAAGAATCAAATTTCTAGAATATCTATGAAGTGAATTATTAATTTTACAAACACTTCAGAACTAATTGATCTCATTTGCATCATATCGAAACCACCCATAACATAAAGAATAAACTTTCAAGATCTTTATCAGTGTACTGTAAAACTTTAACCCAATTGCATCATATCATAATCCTAACATAATCAAAATTTGAAGCACGACTACACCCGATCATAAACTTTAAAGATCTTTATGAGTTTAGCCATTAACAAAAAGAAACCCTACCAGATCAATCTCAAAATCCCGATTCAGTAAAAGGAAGGCCGAAAACGGCACGAAGAGAGAACCTATGTCGAAGGAAGAAAACTAAATGACGATTGACGAAATCTTAGATTCGCAGCCCCTGTAACACGATTTCATAAATCTAAGATCTGTACACCTTCAACCCGAATTTAAAAGCATGAAGCGATGGAGATCAGTTGCGATCGAATCAAATTAAAACTAAAACCAAAATAATACATTTGAAACTAACCTCTTACGATGATAAAGAATGTTAAAGAAAAGAGAGGAACAACTTGAGTTGGGATAAAGACGAAACGATGCCTCCGATTAACATAAATACTGGCTGATTGTGTATACGGTCCCCAATTGAAGGCATTGATCATGTGACATCAATTACGAAACCGAAACGCTTCAATGCCAATTAGAGTTAATGAGAAGGAGCTTTATCATGGAGCGCTTCAATTTCTAAACTGAAAAAAATTGAATTTGATTTAGGCTTAGGAAGTCGGAGTGGGAACACGTGTTGGGGAGGAGGAGAGGAGGAATGAGCGGGAAATTGAGAGCCAAGAGGTACTGGTAGAGAGACACGTGGAAGAAATTATCTTCACTTATTAAAGTAGTTGATTTGTGATAGTGCTCTATGTTATACGATTACCATCATACACTCATGTCTTTATATGTATTTACATATAAATGTATTTGTGATAGTGCTCTATGTTATACTGGATATTACAAGTTATCTTTTTTTTCTTGCAGGAAAATTGTGATACATGTTGCTATCTTTACTGTAAGTTTGGTTTCCCTCTTGCCAGTTACTTTTTAGTTTATGTTTTTTCAACTCTATTGTTTGTTGAATGCTGCTTTTGTGGGTCAGTGGTACCCATAACAGTTGGGTTGTATGTAAAAAAAAAAAAATTATGAGCAGTTACTAAGTAATGGTATCTTTTTAGGCTACTATTTAAAAGTTCAGCATGTAAAAAAAATCTATATGGGTAGCCACTAAATAATGTTATGTTTGCATCCTGCTGTTTCTAACCTCCTCTTATTTTTTTTATAGAATTTCATAATTCAAATTGTTTGTGGCTTCAATAGCCACATCTGCAAATGTTAAGGATGACATTCATTAGGTTATTTTAATCATTGTTTATTGACTTATAATTCATCAACTATTGGCCTTAAATGAGGCTGCATCATCAAATCTCCAAGGTATGGTGTTTTGGGGTGATATTCAACCAACGACTATATGTAAAGTTCTTGCTATTTGAACCATTAGAGAGCAATATTTGGTGGCCATTGACTTCAGAAGGTCATTGTGATTGATATTAGGTATACTTTTCTTCATCATATCAGCCAAGTGTGTAGCTTCTATTGTGGTTGTTTTGATCATCAAGTAGTGTAAACTTTGGTACCAATATTTCTATATTATGACTATCAAACTTCAAAAGTCAAATTTTTGGGTGCTCAATCACAATTCTCACAATTATGTTTTAATATGGCCTTCATTATGCTACATTGTTAAAGGTGAGTGTTTTAAGCTACATTATTGTGATTTTTATTCCTTTGAGATAAAATTATTATGGAGCATACATACATCTAAACTCAAATATGTTCATGCACAGTGGACAAAATAAACCATACAGACAAAAATAAAGCATAACAGTTTTAGAATAGGGCCTTACGGATTGCATAAAGTGCCTCATAACTCAGCAGCCCTGTAAAAAATAACCCATACATTAGCACACCCAAAACAGCTTCAAAAGTGTATAAAACATGTCTAATGACCAAAGAGCTCCTGAACCAACAGATTATTAACCAAACAGCCCATGACCCTGTTTAATATCACTTTCTATAATGACCAAACAGCCCCTTAAGCTACAGATATAAATTTTAACCTCTAACAACCATGAGTCAAAAATACATGGTTAAAATCAGGTTCCACAAATAAAAAGCTACTTTGGATGGCCACTCATGGACACAAAATATAGAAGGTAATATGATGGTTTTACCAATGCAGCCCTAACTTAACTATAACTCAAATCAGCATCAGGTTAGTCGAAGGATCAAGTGCCCAGTTTGACTTTATTAAAGTCAAACTGCCAAGAAAGATGAACTTGAGAAGAACATGAACATAGGCTCAAGTCAATGCCATTTTTATTAAACTAAAACTTATCATTAAGAAAACTATAGATACATAAAACATATTATAAACTTCTGGAATAATTAAACATAACTTTGTGATCCTAATACAGCCTTGGTACATTCAAACATAAAGAACCAAACGTAAACTATTTAAAATTTATTAACAACATGTTTATTTTCTAAAATCATAAAATACACCAGTTTTGGCAGCATACTTTTTTAGACATACCAGGACATCAGGTGCAGCTACATACACACCAAGATCGTCCATTCAAAAAACAGGTTTATCCAGTCAAAAAACTGGTTTGTCCAATAACCAGTAAAAAAGGAAAATCATTGTAATAAAAATACAAACAAACATTGGTTCACTCTTTTGACACTATTAAAACTTGCTTAGAATAGACCCAAAACAGCTTCTGAACCAATAGATTATTAACCAGCCCCTAAACCAATAGAGTGTGACCAAACAGCCCCTGTGAAAATGCGTGAGCATCGGATCGTCCACTCCATATAGCTATTCGGACATCGAAACGTAATTAACCGATTGTTTTATTGATCAACAATGAACAACTACAATTAGTAAACACTTAGAAACACAACACCGAGATACACCTTGAAAACACACACTTAGCAATCTCACACGCTCAGAACCCTCTATTACAAAGACAAGATCACTATTTATATAGCCTGGCCGATCCATGTCCAAACCTCAGGTTCGGCCAGTCCGAACTCCAGGTTCGGACCACGTTCGGCCAGTGAGACTTTGGCTTGAACTTGTCTTTCACTTGATACTTCATATGACGCACATATCAGGTATCAACAAACTCCCCCTCATCGTGTGCAGTATCTATTCAATATCATCAACTCTGTATCTTTAGTCAAGCTCCCCCTTAAGTGTAGAATCCGTCCGTTCAGTGAAATAAATCTTCGAACAAACTCCTCCTCAACTCAATCATAGCTTGATCTTGAATACTTGATGACATCTGATGTATCTCTGGTCTTTTATCAACAACTTCAGAAGACTTGAAGTGATGATATCTTGCACTTTAGCAATCCTGCATCAATAATTTAAATAATCTTGGTGCAAAACGTATCTTCGAGACTCCAAGATATGATTTTGAAAATTGAATTTTGTATCACGTGTCGATCAGATTGAGAATAAATAAAAAACAAAATCTTTTTGGCTTTTTAGAAAGTTTATATCAAAACAAGCCTAAAATCTTTTTGATTTTTCAAGGTTTATGCTAAAACACAACGAAAATCTTTTTGTTCTTTTCTGAAATGAAATGAAATCATAATACAGAATCAACACTATTTTTTATATGAGAAAGATCACTATATGGGATCATATTGGTCATAACACACTAAACTACACTTCAATTTTAACTAATTAAAGCTCATAAGTCATGCTGATTGCCGGTATAATAAACTCAGGCAGAATCATACTCATAACATCTGGATATGTTAAGGTATTGATTAGATTTGTTTTGACCAGTGTACCCCACACTATCAAACATATTCAGACATTTTTCTGTTTTTCTTTCTTTTACCTTTTTGTGTGATAGCACTTGTGATTTTTCACTATGCATAATATTTTCATGATATTGTCAACTGTGTTCCATGCAAAAAGAAATAAGAACGTTAAATCGTCTACCTTAAGGTCGATCTTTCAATACGTAGATAAGGCCTCGGATTTAACAAAATAAGAAAATAAAACAAGTTGAAATTGTATAACTCAACAACAATCAGGTCGGTACTCCCGTACACGCAGAGAAAGTCCGATGAGTTATATGAAACACTAAAGAAAATAAAGCAGAACGTCAAACGAACAACGATCAGGTCGATCTTTCGATACGTAGAGAAAGTCCAGTCGTTTGACAAAATAAAGAAAATCAAACAAGTTTAAATCTTTTGCAAAATAAACACATGTATACATAGTGACTTCTCAGTTTGAAATTTCACACTTATTTTTCTTTTTGTGTCATGAAATATGCATCAAGATGTTATCCGCATGGTCAAGCATTAGTATTTAGTGTATATCACATCTGAATACTTTCTGATTTGTCGAGCCTACCAAATATATCAAACAATGATCTTATGGCCCTTTCATCTACTCTATCCATGAGTTAGATACGTAAGCCAATGTACCATCATTTTCCAATGATCAATTTCTCACAATTTTATATTTTGTGCATGTATTCACCTTCCTTCTTTATATATTTGGCATGTAATCACCTTCTCCCCATAACATGCTTTTTCTTCAACTACTCCCCCTTACTTACAATTCTCCCCCTTAAAATGAAAACTCTACTTTTGGATTTTCATTTTACACAACAAATAAACAAGACTCTATTTTTGATTTTTTTAAAAAACTCGTAAGCAAAGAAAAATGATCAACCAACACGGATATTTTGCAAATCTAGACTTCAGAAAATATGCAGATTTAGAAATTTTGATCAAAAAATTTAAGTTATGCAGAATACTCCTCCATCAACAACTTTGCAATCATCGATAGGTCTTCTAGATGAAAGTGCGTGAGCATACGGATCTTCTACTTAGTCGTAACGAAATCAATATAAACGTGTAAAACACAGAGAGTAAATACAAATGAACTTTGTATTATCCACAGAGAACCACAGAGTACACAGAGAATGTTTGACACGGAAGCTTAGACTGTTATTGAATACAATACAAGACACACATATTTATATGATTGAAATACGACCGGCCGAACCTGAGGTTCGGCCACACATTCGGAGCCGTCCGAACTCCAGGTTCGCTGGGAGTTCGGACCTCAGCTATAATGTGTGAATCCGTCTTGTATTCGATACTTCACATGATGATCAAGGACCATGTATCAACAAACTCCCCCTCGGCATGTGCAGTATCATCTCCTCTATTCAAACTTGTATCTTGTACCATCAATCAAACTCTTCCTCGATCTTGACGACGAGTTCAATCTTGAATACTTGATATTGCATCGTGTGTAATCTTTTTATCAACAATCTTCAGAAGACTTGAAGTTGTGAAGTTCTCTTCCCACTTAGAAACATGCCAACATAAATAATCTTGGTGCAAAATGTCTCTTTCAGACTCCAAGATAGATTGATTTTGAAAACTTGATTTTGTATTTCGTGCTGATCAATAAAAAACAAATAAGAAACAAAATCTTTTTGGCTTTAAGAAATTTTATATCAAAACACACCTAAAATCTTTTTGATATTTTCTACTAAGGAATGTAAATGCAAAACAGAATCACTATTTTTGTCTTTTGTGAGAAAGATCACAACTTGGGATCATATTGGTCATAACATGCTGAACTACATTTCAATTTCAATTATTGAAACGCATAAGCCATTCCGATTGCAGATATAATTTGTCCAACTTTAAACTCTGGCAAAATCATACTCATAACATCTGGATATGTTAAGGTATTGATTAAATTTGCATTGACCAGTGTACCCCACACTATCAGACACACTCAGATATGCTTTTGCTTATCACATTTTGTGATTTCATTTGTGATTTTAATCACACAATGATTGTAACCATGACATAGTCAACCGTGTTCCATGCAAAAAGGACTAAGAACGTTAAATCGTCTACCTTAAGGTCGATCTTTCGATACGCAGATAAGGCCTCAGATTTAACAAAATAAGAAAATGAAACAAGTTGAAGTTGTATAACTCAACAACAATCAGGTCGATACTCCCGTACACGCAGAGAAAGTCCGATGAGTTATACGAAACACCAAAGAAAATAAACCAGAATGTCAAACGAACAACGATCAGGTCGGTCTTTCGACATGCAGAGAAAGTCCGATCGTTTGACAAAATAAAGAAAATCAAACAAGTTTAAATCTTTGCAAAATGAACACATATATACACAGTAACTTCTCATTTTATTTTTCACATATCCTTTTCTTGATATATCATGAGATATGCATCAAGATGTTGTCCACTAGGTCAAGCATCAGATTTAGTGTATATCGCATTTGTATACTTTCTGATTTGCTGAGCCTACCTTGCACATCGATCAAATGGTCTTATGGCTTTTTCATCTACTTTATCCATGAGTCAGACACTGTCAGCCAATGTACCATCATTTCCCAATCATGTCGGATACAATTTCTCATTTTTCAATGTTTTTGTCTTTTTCAAATTTCTCCCCCTAAAAATGACAACTCTATTTATAGATTTTCATTTTTACTAATAGAAAAACAACACACTATTTTTTTATTTTTGCAAAAACAAACTCCCCCTCAGAAGGAGACGGAATGAAAATCAAGAAAAATTGATCAAACAACACGAACACTAGCAGTTTAGCCGTTTGAAAACAAAATTGATTTTGAAAGTCAATTTAATTAGAACAGATATTTCACAATCAGCAATTTTCCAATCACCGAAAGGTCTTCCTAAAACACCTGCTTGACACCAAATAAAACATTAGTTGCGTTGGGATTGACCCGAATCAACAGCGTCGGGTCGCCCGGTGTCTTCCACAAAGTCCTTGTTGGCCTTGGAAACAACTTTTGGTTTCCAAATCTGTAAAAGTTTTAATTTTTGATCGGAACCTGAATCAGATTCAACCGACGAACTTGATTTAGACCAAGACGATTTACGAGTTGACTTAAGCATTGGGGACCATGGTTCATCAAAAATTTGACCTTTGTTATCCACATATGTTGCAGTTTTGTGGATATATGCAGTCGTCGGACAATCAGCAGCTAGATGTCCTGGTTGACGACATACATAACAAAGTCTTTCTCTAAAATTGTTTGAAAATTGTTTTGATTTTTGAGAATCAGATGAATGTTCAGAATGAAAGTTATCAAAGAAACCATCAGAAGAATCATACCTAGGAGATGGACTCCTTTAAGATAAAGATCTTCCAGAATAATAAGAAAAGTCCTTTTGAGATGGTGATTTCTTTGTAACTTTTGCTTTAGGAACCTTCTCAGCCTTCACTGATTTCTTAGCTTGAACTGGTTCTTCCAACACTTTGTAATCTAAACCTTTGTGTTTAGATCCTTGAGTCGTTGAAGAATTAGGCGAAGAACCTGAAGCAATTCTGGACTTAGCGTCACTCATAAATTTGGCTTTGATATCCTTCAGCTTGTTCTATCCAATCAAAACTTTTTCTTCTTCGGTTGCAGATGAAGAACTCGAAGCAACCTTATCAAACACTTTCTCATTTTCCAGCAATACAGACTTTGAAATAAACTTTGGAGCTTCACCCAAAGGTTTCTCCTTCCTTTTAGACTTGGACTTGTTCTTCTTGGGTGGAGTAGCAAACTTTGAATAGTCATGCAATTCATTGTTTGGATCAATCTGAGCAGAAGTAACTTCAATCAAATCCACTGGTTGAGGTACCAAGTGAATATTTTCTTCCTTAGACTTCTCGGAACTCTGATCCTGCTTGTATAAGAAATTGAGCAATGTCAGTGACAAATTGCAATTCTTAACTTGTCTTTTCAATTCTAAAATCTCCAATTTCAAGTCATTAATTTTCTGTTGACATTCAAACACCTCTTGTTGTGACTTGATGAATTTTGCATTGAGATCATCATACTCATAAGTTTGTAACTTCTGGATCTCACATTCAGCATATAATTCTTCAAGCACATTTTCTCTCTTTTGCTTGTAGTTTTCAACATCTTTTGTTAACACTTCATTCTTGTCTCTGTAAAGAACATTTTCATCTTGAAGCATAGAGATCTTATTTTTGAAGTTTCTCAACGGTAACAGCAGTTTTAGCAATAAGAGCAGTAGACTCTTCATATTTTTGCTGAACCGGATTAACTCTTCTCAAATAGATTCTCAAAAACTTGAGTTGCGTCTAACGCTTCAGCTTTGGCTTTCTCACACTCTTCAGCCAATTGAGCCTTTTCCTTCAAAACATCTTCATGAATATGAACCAACTCATAATATTTCTTTTGAAAATCCTCCAACTCTTTCTTTAACACCACAATTTCTTCAGTTGAAATTTGATGATGTTGTTCAAAACTTGCAATTTCCTTGAACAACTTCTCACATTTATAACATTTAAATTCATCATCTTTTAAATTCTCAGAAATCTTAGGTAATTCTTCTTGAACCAAAGATATACTTGAAGAAGAATCAGACTCAGTTAAAAAACTGTCATCATCAGCATGTTGAACAGTTAAAGCAATTGAGATTGGAGTATGATTCTTTTTAACTACTGAATCTGCATTCCAAACAAATCCATCTGGATGCATAAACGTATCAGTCCAATCATGAGCAAGAGTAGCAGATTTCTGTTCAACCTTTTCAGCTTTATCTGATGGATGGAAAACTAAATGTGCATGTTGACCAGTCTTCAATTTACTTTCTGCAGAACTTGGACATTCACGAGCAAAGTGACCATAAACTAAACACTTATAACATTTCACCTTAGATTTGTCCAATCCAATCTTTCCTTCCTGATTCAGTCTCTTCTTACCAGTTATATTGAAAAATTTCTTTGTTCTACGAACCAACATAGCATATTGCCAATTTAGATCCATTTCCTCCAAATGATCATAATCAATCTGATCGTAATCTTCATTTGCTAACTCAGCATTACTCACAGAACCAGTGATAACACCAAAGTATGAAGATACTAAATCATCGACAGTTTGAACAGACAATGCACTTTGAGTCGAAGAACTTGGAATTGACACAGTACAACCAGCAGAAGAATAACTTGGAATTTCAGATTTACCTGCCAGAAATGCTATAGGAGGAGCAGAACTAAGAATATTAGACTTCCCAGCATTCATTGTAGAGTCATTTTCACCATGATACACTGCAGGATTCTGAATTTGTGTAGGAAGTGATTTATTCACCATTAATTCCATATTCCGAGCCTGAATTCTTTAAACCAAATCATTGAAAGACAATCCCGAAAAATCCTTATCGTGAGTAATCATCATCACATAATTCTCCCACTTTTCAGGCAAAGCTTCCAAGATCGTTTCTTTCATATCAACCTCTTCTTTAGTAAGATTCACCAAACGCATTTCACTCATCAGATGAGCGAATCTTGCAATCAGATTGGGAATCGTTTCATTTTGATAATGCTTAAAACTATCAAACTCTTTCTTCAAAACCTTTTATCGACTTTTCTTGTATTGGTCATTGCCTTCACATCGTTTTTCCAATGCATCCCATAGACTCTTCGATGTGTAGTTACCATCAAATTGATGAAGTAACTCTTTAGGCAATGCCATCGTTAACGTACCATACGCCTTTTTCTCAGCTTGATACGCTTTCTTTTGTTCAGATGACATTTTTCTTTGAAGAATAGGTTCACCAGTTTCATCTTTAGGGTAAACATATTGCTCAGTGAAAGCTAACCACATATCAATGTCATTAGTATCGACAAACGCTTCAAATCGTTTAACCCAACTATGATAATCTTCCAATTTCAGCAATTTGGGAACTTTCTGACTTGTTCCGATTTCATTATCATAATTCATCATTGTTTGCATCGTAGCTTGAACCGAATTTTGAATAGCCGCGAACGCTTGAAAATCGGACATTTTCGAAAAAATTGGTTACTGTTCACTCCGAACCTTGTCTGAACCTCCTCCGAGATGCCTCCGAACTTAGTCCGAACTTGACAACGCCGAACTTTCTCCGAACCAGACCTTCGGAAGAAAAAAAACCAAAATACTCCGAACTATCACTGAACATAGTCTGAACGCTGACCAATCCCTCACCGAACTCTCACCGAACCAAATTAGAGACCGAACTTCGTCCGAACTTCAAGTTCGGAGCGGTTATGCCGAGCTTTTCCGAACCTCAAACGAGACAGATTTCACTCGACCTCATTTTCTCGATTTTCAACGTTTTTTACTGGAATTTTTGACAGGAATTCAAGCAAACTCGATAGAAACAATCTAGAAACAGATTTTTGATAAAAAGCACACTCGAAATGATCAAACGAACTCAAAAATGATTGATTCATAAAAACGTGTATTTGAACTCAAAACTCCGAAAAGCACTGATTTCCAACTAGTAGTGCAAACCTAATGCTCTAATACCACTTGAAAGTGCGTGAGCGTATGGATCTTCTACTTAGTCATAACGAAATCAATATAAACGTGTAAAACACAGAGAGTAAATACAAATGAACTTTGTATTATCCACAGAGAACCACAGAGTACACAGAGAATGTTTGAATACAATACAAGACACACATATTTATAGGACTGAAATACGACCAGCCAAACCTGAGGTTCGGCCACACATTCGGAGCCGTCCGAACTCCAGGTTCGCTGGGAGTTCGGACCTCAGCTATAATGTGTGAATCCGTCTTGTATTCGATACTTCACATGACGATCAAGGACCATGTATCAACACTAGAAGTACCTGCACACTGGTCACACTGATTAGTTCATAAATGACCCGAAGCGGATCGCTTCTGGTCGACCAGTGTCCGGATTTTTCTTAGAAACCACCTTAAGTTTCCAATGTTGTTTTGGTAATTCTGTTTTTGATGAATTTATCACAGGTGACTGTGACGATGAACCTACATTTTGAGACTTTTGAAAATTTGGAACAAAACATTATTGTTTTAGAAAGAATGCAGGTTCACATACATCAAAAACTCTGCCATATTCATTAACAAACATTGGTTTGGCAGATTTACCAAAACCCGGTTTCTTGTGAAACCGTTGTGATGAAGCAGCATGCAGTGGATAATCCTTTGCCATATGCCCTGTTCGGCGGCAAATATAACAAATTCTCTTTGTCTTGTCCCACTTTTGACGTACCTGCGATGGATTACACATAGGAATATCCCGAACATGATCAGAATCAGAATCATATACCTGATGTCTGTGATCATGAACCCATTTGGATGTTGGGCTTTGAGAATGAGAATTTTCAGAAGAAACTTGAGTTTTCACAAAAACTTCAGAAATCTTTCGAGCATCAACACAATGAAGAGGAAATTCCTTATCCGAAAAGAGTTGATCGGAACCTTTAAGCTTGTAGAATCGCTCAGGTTAAACTTTTTCAGCTTTGAAAATGTCCTTCTTCACTTGCTTCATCTTAATATTCTTCAGACCCTGTGATGTGGATGTTGTAACTTCCTCAGCTTTACCTTTCATGTCTTGAAAACCCAAGCCAGCCTTCTTTCCAGCAACCTTCTCCTCAGATGTAGAATGCCCATTCTTTGCTAACCGAGAAAATTCAGCTTACACTTCAGTCACATTCTTCTGATCATAAAAGATCTTATCATCAAACTCAGATTTAGACGGAATCTTGTCACTTGAAGTAGCTGACTTCTCATTATCAGCCGAAGATAAACCCGATACAAACATTGGAGCAGGAAGAATCTCAAATTTCTTTTCCTTCTGTTTCTTATTCTTTTTGTTCTTCTTTTTCTTCACACTCTTTTCTTCCTCAGCAATAGACGAGGAAACCTTTGAATAATCAAATTCAAGAACTTGCTCTTTCACTTCTTTAAAGGCTTCTTTGATTTGAGCAGAAGGTGATGCGGTTTTATCAAACATTTTCTCAAAATTTGCATCATTAGCTAAGAAGCTTGTGAAAACTTGAGAATTTGAAACATTATTGAGCAATCTGTTAACATCAAGAACTTGAATTTTGAGATCAGAAATTTGCTGTTGAGCCTCAGCGAATTCCTTCTCTTTAGCTATCAAACGCTTCGCAACTTTGTAAGTTTCAAACTTTTGCATGCGAAGATTATCTAATCCTTCAAACAATTCTTTCTTTAATTTATCTTCATTTCTCTTTTGAATTTCCAGGTTTGCAGTTTGAACCTTGTTAACACTAACCAATTCCCGCTTTTCATCCAACAACTTCTCCATATAAACTTGATAAGCTTCAATCTTAGTAGCTGACTCTTCAACATTCTTTGTAAGCAGATCAAGTTTGATTTTGGACTTGTCAAACAAATTCTGAAAATCAGTAGCAGCATCTTCTGCTTCATCCTTCCATTTCCTAACTTCTTTTACCAACTCATCATTTTTGTCACATAACTTTACTTTTGCAGATTCAACATCTCTTTTGTCTTGTTTAGAAAGCTCTAAAACATCATTCAACATTTTGACCTCATTAGTCAAACACTCATTCTTCTTAACTAATTCTTTTTCATGTTCTTTAGAAACATGCAACTCTGAATTAACCAAAGTGAAGTCCTCAGAAAGCTTTTGAATTTTATATAACAATGAATCATTTTCTTTAAAAAAAACTTTCCAAATTTTCAGCAAATGCATAAGAACTTGGTGTTGAATCAGTATCGGAACTAGTATCTGAATAAGAATCATCTGACTGAACATGAGTAACAATCAAAGCTGATGAATCATACCCAAACCGTTGACCCCAATAAAAAACACCATCATGTTGAGCTGTTAAAGCTATTGGCTTGTCTGAATTACTAGAAGATGGCTGAGTAAAACCAGGTTTGCTTGATAGAGGAAAACCAGACTTCTGTTGACATTCTTTGGCAAAATATCCAAGCTTTGAACATTTGTAACACTTCAACTTCGACTTATCAAAACCTAATTTTTCACTAAAATCAGCAGTAGATTTGCCATGCTTCTCGAAAAATCTCTTTGATCGATGACTCAACATAGCATATAGCCAAGATAGATCTAACTCAGTCAGTTGATCATCATCAAGAGTATCAAGATCATCATTGTGCATCAGCAACATTCTTAATGATCAAACCAAACGATGATGAAATTAAAGCAACAATCATTTTAGCACAATCATCCATTGATTCAGCAGAAAAGGCATTTTGACTTGAAGAATTGGGAATTGTAAAATTACAACCCCTTGATGAATTGTTATCAGAATTACCTGAACCTCCAGCCATAAAGGCAATATTTGGTGCAGAACTCAAAGTTGGTTTAGATTTAGCATTTATACTTGTCGTATTCTCACCATGATATAACTCAGGATTTTGTAAAGTAGCTGTTGACTTCTTTGAATTTAACATTTCCATTTATCGAGCATGAAGTTTTCCAGTAAGCTCATGAAATGTCAATGTAGAAAAATCTTTATCATGTGTGAGTAGCAGAACATAGTTTTCCCACTATTCAGGCAATGCTTCCATAATCTTTTCCTTCAAATCAGCATCAGTCTTCTCAATACCAACACCTTTCAATTCACTGATTAAATGTGAAAACCGGGAAACCAAAGCAGTAATGTTCTCATTGTCATAAAATTAAAAATTATCAAACTCTTTATTCAACACTTTCTTTCGACTTTTCTTGTAATCATCATTACCCTCACACCTTGCTAATAAAGCATCCCATAATTGCTTTGATTTCTTGTAAGTACTAAACTGATGTAGCAACTCAGTGGGTAATGCCATTGTTAGATAACTAAAAGCTTTTTGTTCTAAGTCATATGATTTCCTTTCAGCATTGTCAAAGGTATGAACTTCCTTAAAATCTCCCGCGTCAGTCGGATGTTGATAAAGTTTCTTGATTGGAATCCACAAATCGATATCATTCGTACTTACAAGCTAAAAATCGTTGATTTCAATTACGATTGTCACACCCCGGTCAACGGTATCCGGTGTGAGCGAGAATGGAATCATAGTCGAGGATACATAGAACAACATCTAATATATTTAAAACTTCACAAAACATTACGTCATTGTATTGCAGCGGAAAGTGATAGTGGACAATGATAATGTCTTACATTTGAAAACAAGTCTTAAATTAATAATAAAAACATTGAACGGTTTATTAAGATAGTCGGGACTTATGACTCCAAAAGCAGGTCCGATAGCATGGTTAAGCCCCATTTGCATGTCCTCCGAAAGTTCGCTTCAATTACCTAAGAAATCATGAATTTAAAAGGGTCAACATAAAGTTGGTGAGGTTCACAGGTTTATGACTCTACGTTTAAAGTTGGTAAAACAGTTTCGGTATACTTAAATATTACATTGGTTTACCGTTGTGGATGTATGAGCTCACCTGAACCTTGATTTCAAAAACTAACGGTTTACCCACCCATAGCATCTCTTGCCCAGAGATGATAAACAGAGCAGAATAACTGACGTGTACCCCTTGACAATGTACGGAGTCAGGTTTGGAACTACCAAACTGGGCAGGGTTGTCAACCCAAATAGATCTATTCACTAGCTATCGTTTCGTACAGAACTAATTGAAATCAATTAATGGTGGGATACGGTTGTACAAACGTTTATAACGATAATGTACTAAATTGGGCAATCAGTAAGAGGACAAGCAGTCATACGGCTAACATATAAACCATAATATTAAGTAAAAGTATTTATCAGATTTCATGATTTTTCCCCCAAAGTATAAAACAGTTAAAGGAAAAGGGGTCGTGAAACTCACAGATTCAGCAGATATGAAATATAGACAGTGAAGTAGCGGTAGCAAGTAATGCCCTAGATAAATAAATAAGACATTCGCTTAAGGTCTATGATCAATTGAGTAACACAAGTCACCCAAGTGATACCGGTCAAGTCTTGACATTTTAATCCCGTTTGTATTCGTTTGAAAGCCCGTTTGTTAGTATTTATTAAATAAATACATTTGTGATGTTTTATATTTATGTTCAATAAATATAATAAAAGACTAAACAATTAATTAGTTCAATCAAGTCCCGAATATTGGGTTTAAAAATAATAATGTTTATTATAATTTTCATGAGTTCATATAATTATTAAATAATTATATATTTGGTTTTGTTAATCATGCAAGTTAAAATCTATATATCACTAAAAGTTGAGCAATGGCACAATTTTGACACCATAATGAATGCTAAATCATAAATACGGTGTACTTGAAACCAAGCATTCGGTACTACACTCTTAAGCGTCGTCTTTAATTAACATCATGATACATGTTCATGCATCATCATGATGGTGGTGAATGGTTGATTAAATATGACAATAAATTTGCTTACTTCATTATCAACCCATACGATTTCTCTAACCCCTTATATTTGAGTTAATGGCGATGATTAAATTTGATAATTAAGAAAATCGTCTGAATTCTATAGTGTTTGTTAATTGTTCATAATGTGTATGTTAAATGACAATCTTTGGAGTTCTTGCAACTCATGGAAATAAATTCATCTTATTTAATTTTTAGCTACTACATGGTTCTAATGAGGTATATAAAGCCATGTAGAATTGGCTGTCAACCCCCCCCCCCCCTCCCACCCCTTCCTCCGCCGCCTCACCCGTCAGACCTCCTACGTCGTGTAAGTTCATTTTTATTACGTGTCCATGTTTATGCAATTTAAATGTTAATTTACCTATGGTTGGATCCGGTGGGAAGAAAATGTACCACCGGAGTGTAAAGGCCTTTTGGTTGCATCGGGTGGGAAGAAAATGTACCACCGGAGGCTGTCTCCCTATGCTTAGTTCCGGTGGGAAAAAAATGTACCACCGGATACTCACAAAATACCAACTTCATTACATATGATCCGAATATTACATTTTCTATTACATGTTTACCTATTGATTTTCTTCCTTTTCTTTCTTCTGCCCAGGTTCTTTCGTTGGTTGCAGCTAGCCAATATGGGCTTGATTATCGTACGCTTCAGGTTTTGACAGGTGCATTGGTATGTCTTCGTTTTTGCCAACGGGGCCACTGCATGGATTCTCATTGTTGCTATTACTTTGGTTCGAACCCCTTCTCCGGTGACTAGAATTGTCGCCAGTTTTTTCCCGGCTTCCAATGTAATGCATAGTGCTCGGGCATAACAATGAAGATAAAGAAACAATGAATAAATTGGTTAAGTAAGACACCGGTTATGATTATGACATTTGAATTGAAGCGTTATATTATTATTATGGTATTGTTTGAATAGATGGAAAAATACTAAACGGCTTAATATTAAAAGGTTTGGACCACAAGTGAAATTAAATTATACACGGATCATGAATGACCCGACCCGTTGTCTGTGTTTACGTTATCAGCGGTGTATTTCAGGAATTGTATTATAACCCGCTTATTATTTTCCTTTATCATCACTTTGGATTAAACATAAAATTATGTCTTTCAGTTGATGCTTGAAGTTATTTAAAAGTATATAATCAGTTTAACTCACATGTCACAGCCAGAAAATCGATAGATTTAAAAAGGCATAGATAGTATCGGCGAAATATATCTGTTGATTAACACAGAATCTTAAAACCAACACACAAAGAACACATATGTTCATGGAAACAAATGAATACAATTTCATTCAAAGAACGACAGGAGTATAGATTGACTCACCCTTTAATTATAAGACGTATCTGAATCATGGATCTGACAACTTCGGACCTCAAAATGATGGCCATTAAGTCACATGCGGCGAGTGAATCCCTGATTTGGTCTTCCGTTACGCCGATCTGACCACGCACAATTTTACAGATGTCGTCGATGATGAAGATGGCAGCGACCTAATTATCGACTCAGAAGTCGGGCCGATGACGCCGGCGTGGATGCCTAACCAGATGGGACGAGGGGCTTCGTGAGTTGTCGGTTGTGCCCTATAGGTTGGGTTATCGTTGAACTTTGTAGTTAGGGTTACTAAATTGTTTTGGTAATGGAAAAAAATCTAAGGTAAATCTGTTGATATTTTTTATTGATGAATAAAAACAATATTTCGGGTTTTGGGGTATCCGAGATGGTCTAATTTTTCCAAAATCACTATCTGGGCCCGAATCCAAAAAATCCAGATATCTGAATATTTTCGCTTTCTGGGAGCCCGAATGTCGGCTATTTTGGGCTCGGTTTTGGATCCAGGTAATTTTTACCACCCCTGTTTCAAATAATTTATTGTCTAATATGGATTTTAACATGGTTAGGTATTCTAATTTTGATAGTGATATTTATTGTGTTTAACATTTATAATATGTGAGATTTGGCTGAAACGTTCTGAGCATTTTTAAAAATACAATTTCTCATTTTGAAATTCCGCTTAATGTATTAAAATTTACCCCTTGAAAGTTGCCACCTTCAACTAAGTCATAAAGAAATGAGCACCCTATAAAGGTGCCATGGTTAATGTTCTTAGCAGACAAACTATTCTTAACTATAGAATTAGAACACGTTTAATTAATAATGAGAATGCTACCTACCCTTTTAATTTGCTGATGGTTTTATAATGTGTTTCGAAGTTTAATTATGTATGTATGTGTTATAAATTACAAATATGATCGTTACCGTAATGATAGTAAAACGTTTTTAATGACATATTAGCGTGTTACAAATACAAATACCAGCTAACAAATCCGGTAATATGGTATGTTGTCTTATATTTGTAATAGTGTTAGTATGGTCTAAACATTGAATTGTTAATGTAACCAGGTTTGGTATATGTAAGCATGTTTATCTAGCGAAAATGAAAATACTTAATATGGTTATTAAAAAATGGAAACCACTAAAGTGTAATGCTCGCGTGATTTCTTTGTTTGTATCAAAATTACTAAGTTCTACGTAAATGAAGATGATACGACCCATGTTGATGAATTTTCTCTGTATCGTCCCATTTAGTTTAAACGTTTTTTTAGCTAAATGATTTCCTGATTTGACTATTCCATTGTTTTTCCCCCTGATGATAAACCATACCCAATTGTATATGCCCACTTCATACGCGGTCTTATGAGGTAGTTTACTAATGTTGTCGGGATTGTACCCGTGTCTTCTGTAGTGTGTATTAACTCTGCTTCGGTTATGTATATCATATTTAAATAAAAGATTACATGTATATTACATCTTTATTCATTTGGGATATGAGAATATATGTGTCAATTATTGATCAAAGTCTTACATATTTTCAATTATCGATGGCACACAAAATTAGCTTAGCTGCCCACATAGTTCCTCTGATATTGTTTCAGGTATTATTAGCAATTAGCAATGGGAGGTTATTTTAAGGTTTGCTACTCTTCCTCTTACTGCGTTTTGATAGCTCAACTTGAAGGAGCCGGTGTGTGTTTTAGGCAAATTAATGGGTGTAAAGTCCCGACATTGATTAAGCCTTCTCAATTTCCCTCATTGCATTCAGTATCGTCCTGTTATCACTCATGTACTTTTAGGGCCGTTGCATTCATGCGACTGCCAGAAGCAACATTGCGCACTACTTTATGGATAAGCTGGTTGAAGGGGGAGTGTATGTGTTGAAGGATTTTTCAGTTCAGAATAACCGGAGTGAATACCGTATACTGAAGGACAATCAGTTTATGATTGAACTTCAGGTTTCAACAGTGGTTAGGAAGGTGCCTGGGGTCCACGAAGGTTTTGTGCGCCATCCTTTTTCGTTAGTGGAACTTGAAGATTTATAGGTTACTGGTAACAAGTACTTTGTTGGTATGTTCTATTTATAT
>JBCNJP010000009.1:29054511-29084851 GCA_039602395.1 Deinandra increscens subsp. villosa
TCAAGATATTGATGCAACTGCAGACATCAACATCACAAGCTTAGATCCGGCAATCCTATATGAGTCTCAGCTTATGTCAACTGCTCCTGCTCAAGTAATTGCACCTGGGGCAGATACCTCCTTGGTCCATCGAGAGTTGATCTTGGAGCAAAATCTTGAAATCTCCAACTCTTCGGTTCCTAATGAGCTTAAAGAAGCAACTGACAGAAAATGCATGAGCGGTGGATCGTGTACTTAGTCGTAATGAAATCTATATTAAACGAGGATGACACGAGATGTAAATACAAAGGAATTGTATTCAACCACTGAGAACCACAGAGTACACTGATAGGAAGTAAGACTCAAACGTACAAGTCCTCCCCATTACAACACAAGACAAAACTATATATACTAGAGCCAAACCCGCTTGGCCGAACCTTAGGTTCGGACCTGTTCGAACTTGGAGTTCGCCAAGGGTTCGGACAGCAGCATTCTTCCATAACTTGTCTTGTACCCGATACTTCACATGATGATCAGGAACCATGTATCAACAAACTCCCCCTCGGCATGTGCAGTATCATCTTCCACTTAAAACTTGTATCTTGTATCTTCAATCAAACTCTTCCTCTTCTTTGACGATGAGTCCAATCTTGAATACTTGATATTGCATCATGTGTAATCTCTTTATCAACAATCTTCAGAAGACTTGAAGTTGTGATGTTCTCCTTCCACTTAGAAACCTGCCAACATAAATAATCTTGGCGCAAAACGTCTCTTCGAGACTCCAAGATAATTTGATTTTGATTTTGAAATTTGATTTCGTATTCCGTGTTGATCAATCGAAAAGAAATAAGAAATAAAATCTTTTTGATTTTTAGAAATTTTATATCAAAACACACCTAAAATCTTTTTGGTATTTTCTGATATGAAATGTAAATGCAATACAGAATCAGACACTATTTTTGTCTTTTGTGAGAAAGATCACGACTTGGGATCATATTGGTCATAACATGCTGAACTACACTTCAATTTCGATTATTATAGCACATAAGCCATGTCGATTGCAGATATAATTTGTCCAACATTAAACTCAGGCAAAATCATACTCATAACATCTGGATATGTTAAGATATTGATTAGATTTGCATTGACCAGTGTACCCCACACTATCAGACATACTCAGATATGTTTTGCTTATCACATTTTTGTGATTTCACTTGTGATTTATCACATAGTGATTGTATTCATGATATAGTCAACTGTGTTCCATGCAAAAAGAAATAAGAACGTTAAATCGTCTACCTTAAGGTCGATCTTTCGATACGCAGATAAGGCCTCGGATTTAACAAAATAAGAAAATAAAACAAGTTGAAATTGTATAACTCAACAACAATCAGGTCGGTACTCCCGTACACGCAGAGAAAGTCCGATGAGTTATATGAAACACCAATGAAAATAAAGCAGAACGTCAAACGAACAACGATCAGGTCGATCTTTCGATACGCAGAGAAAGTCCGATCGTTTGACAAAATAAAGAAAATCAAACAAGTTTAAATCTTTGCAAAATGAACACATGTATACACAGTGACTTTTCATTTTATTTTTCACATATCTTTTTCTTGATATATCGTGAGATATGCA
Source organism: Deinandra increscens subsp. villosa (assembly GCA_039602395.1). Taxonomy (NCBI): domain Eukaryota; kingdom Viridiplantae; phylum Streptophyta; class Magnoliopsida; order Asterales; family Asteraceae; genus Deinandra; species Deinandra increscens. The sequence goes on from JBCNJP010000009.1 coordinate 29,056,132, forward strand.
TCAAGATGTTGTCCACTAGGTCAAGCATCAGATTTAGTGTATATCACATTTGAATACTTTCTGATTTGCCGAGCCTACCTTACACATCGATCAAATGGTCTTATGGCTTTTTCATCTATTTTATCCATGAGTCAGACGATGTAAGCCAATGTACCATCATTTCCCAATCATGTCGGATATAATTTCTCATTTTTCAATGTTTTTGGATTTTTGCATTTTTCAATGTTTTTGTCTTTTCAAATTTCTCCCCCTAAAAATGACAACTCTATTTATAGATTTTCATTTTTACCATTTGAAAAACAACACACTATTTTTGTATTTTTTGCAAAAACAAACTCCCCCTCAAAATGAGACGGAGTGAAAAACAAAACAGAAATTGATCAACCAACACGAATACTTGCCGTTTAGCATTTTGAAAACAAGATTGATTTGGAAATTCAATTTAAGTTATCACAGATATTTCACAATCAGCAATTTTCCAATCACCGAAAGGTCTTCCTGAAATACCTGCTGACACCAAATAAAACATTAGATGCTTTGGGATCGACCCGATTTAACAACTTCGGGTCGCCCGGTGTCTTCCACATAGTCACTGTTGGCCTTGGAAATAGATTTTGGTTTCCATATCATTGTGGACAAAATTTTTGAATCAGAACCTGAAAAATTTTCAACTGGCGTCTGTGGTTTGGACCAAAACGACTTACTAGTTGATTTACCCTTTGGGGACCATGGTTCATCAAAAATTTGACCATTATTATCCACATATTTTGCATTTTTGTGAACATATGCAGTCGTTGGACAATTTGCAGCCATATGTCCAGGTCGACGACATGCATAGCAAATTCTTTCACGAAACTTTGGTGAGAATTTGACAAAATTCTTTGGTTTCCAACTATGATTCGCAGCAGGAGAATCATAATAACCAAAAGAGTGATCAGAAGCAAATGAATCAAAGAAATTTTCAGAAGAATCATACCTGGGAGATGATCTTTGGGGTAAGTAGTAAGAACCACTTGAAGAACCTCCAGAATGATAATGACCATTTCTTGATGTAGAAACATTTGGCTTCTTCTGATGAGCTTGCTTTTGCTGAGTCTGAACAGGTTTAACAAACGGTTTCTTTGATTAGTAGTTGAGATTGATGAACAGGCTTAACAACTATCTTCTGTTTCTGTGTTGTTTGTGGCACTGAGACATCCTTGACTTGATAACCCAACCCTTTGTGCTTAAACCCTTGAATTTTTGATGACTCCAACTTTAGGATCAGAAACAATCCTTTCTTTAGCCCTTCTTGTAAATTTAGCTTTAATATCCTTTAGCTTATTCTCATAAATCAGAGATTTATCAAGTTCAGCTTCAGTCGAAGTACTAACAGACTTTTTACTCTTATCAAATATCTTCTCATCTTCCAAAAATGATGAACCAGCATCAAACTTTGGAGCTTGTCCATTGATAATTTTCTTCTTCCCAGACTTTGACTTTTTCTTTTTCTTTGTTGAGACCGGTGTGACAAACTTTGAATAATCATGCATTTCGCCATTTGGATCAATAAACTTTGAAGCAGATGGAATACTTGATACATCAACCGGTGACGGAACATTATGTAAATCAACCTTAGCACTTTCTTCATTCTTCTCCAGTTTGTAAATGTAATTCAGAAATGTTGGTGACAAATTGCAATTCTTCACTTGTCTTTTCAAATCAAGAATCTCAATTTTCATTTCTGAAATCTTCACTTGAGCATCCAACAGATCTTTCTGAGAAGCAATGAATTGTTCCGACAGCTCATTATATTCATACTTATGTCTTCTTCTCAAATCACATTCTTCCAAAACTTCTTCAGTAACCTTTTCTACTTTTTTCTTGAAATATTCAACATCTTTAGTCAAAATTTCGTTCTTTTCTCGAACCAAAACATTTTCATCTCGAAGTTTTGAAAGGTCTTCTTGAAGACTAATCAACTTTTCTGCAGCTTCAACAGCAATTTGATTAACCTTTTCATATTTCTGTTGAACAGGATAAGCCTTTTTGAATAATGCTTCAAAATCTGCAGCAACATCTTTAGCTTCAGCTTTCGCTTTTTCACATTCTTTAACCAACAATTTATCCTTTTCTTTCATCAAATTCTTATTAATCTTAGCAAGTTCAGCACACTTTGAACATACTAACAATACTCCATTCTGAACTTCTTCTATGTCACTTTCATCCCCTTTGTCATATATAACACAAGAGCTTGTTTCAGAATCAGAATCAGAATCAATGACACAACCATCAATTTGTTCAGTCTTGAAAACAATATCACAATCCTGTTTGTCTGACAATTTATCACTTCCTGATTCCAAACCACTCGATGCTGAATCATATGATTTAGAATCAGTAGAATCTGAGCCATCCTTCATAGTCTGAATGTTTGCATATGTCTCACCTTTTTCTTGCAAATCATTCCATTTATCCTTAGCAGTATAACCCACTGTGAGTTCAAGAAATAACTCTTTTGAAAGAGCAGTTTTAATAATGTCTCTGGCTTTTGTTTCATTATTTGTATAATCCCTTTCTTCTAGAGAAAGATATCGATGGATTTTTACATCTCCTCTTGCATCAGTAGGCCATTTGAATTGTTTATCAATTATCTTCCAAAAATCTTTGAAATGTTTGTTGATGTAAATCTCAAAATCAACTTTCCATTCATGATAATCTTCCCATTTCATCAATGTAGGTATCATAGAACTAGCTTGTAATGCACTCATTTTCGAACAATTTATGAAAAATCAGTTCAATACGCTTGAAAATCAGACATTTACGAAAAATGAATACTATCACACCTAAAACTTCACTGTTCCGAACCTGTTCCGAACCACCTCCGAACCTCTCCCGAACCTTTGCCGAACCTTAGCCGAACAGAGATTGACCGAACTCCTGTCTGAACCTCACCTTCGGATGATCCAATCGAACTTGTTCCGAACCTGTTCCGGACGTCTCGAACTTCAGCCAAACTTGTTCCAAACGTTGTCCGAACCTCGACCGAGTTTGGAAAGCAGTTGACGTTGTCCAGTGATACGTCCGAACCTCTAGACGAACCCGAACACTTTCGACACCATTTTCGCGATTTTTAGAGAATTTGAATGAGATTTTTGACAGGAACTCAGGTAAAACCCATAGAAATGTTTTAGAATAAGATTTTCACCGAAACAAATACTCGAGATGATCAAACGAACTCAAAAATGAATAACATTTTCGCAAACATTGAAATTTTTGACCCCAAAATTACGAAAAGCAGAGATTTCCGACCAATAAAGCAAACCAAATGCTCTGATACCACTTGAAAATGCGTGAGCGATGGATCGTCTACTTAGTCATAAAGAAATCTATATTAAACAAGGATTACACGAGATGTAAATACAAAGGATTTGTATTCAACTACTGAGAACCACAGAGTACACTAATAGGAAGTAAGACTCAAACGTACAAGTCCTCCCCATTACAGCACAAGACTAAACTATATATACTAGAGCCAAACACGCTTGGCCGAACCTTAGGTTCAGACCAGGTTCGAACTTGTCCGAACTTGGAGTTTGCCAAGGGTTCGGACAGCAGCATTCTTCCATGACTTGTCTTGTACCTGATACTTCACATGACGCTCAGGAACCATGCATCAACACTGACAGGATCAATGTACATGATCAAGAGCTTCTTAAAGCCAATGAGAAAATAAAGGAGCAAGCTAAAGAAATTGAAAGACGAAAGAGGCTATTAGCTGAATCTATGCAAAATATTCGAACTGCCAGAGCTAATGATGATGATGTGGGTGGTAGTGGAAATGGAAACCAAGTTGATGATCAGATAATAGAACAACCTCCCTCTGCAGAAAACATTCAACCAAATAAAGAGCCAAGTCCAAGCCAAGCCGGCAAAGAATCTGGAGCTAAATCATCTATCATCGTCACTGAGCAAGATATAGACGATACTCATCTTGCTGATTTTCCATCAGGTGATGATGAATCTACCGAATCTGACGTAGACATCTTTTATGGTGACACCTTTCTTAATGATGAACCAAATGCTGAGGAGGAAGATGTATAAGTTGATGCCACCCCGAATCCACTTCAAATTCAAGGAGAGACCCTTGCTTTAACCATGGGTGAACCAGATGTATCTCATGTCATCCCTGAGGTCTCATTACAACTCTAACTGGCTCCTCTAGTGCAACAGCCAATATGTTATGCCTGCAAATGCTGTATCCGAAATATCTGAACAACTAAAACACTTGCATGTTGATAGTGAGTTTCTAGATCTTGGGAGAAGTGCATTTCGTGAGTTTTATGCAAACACCCTTGCTACTGATCCTGGCAGCCGAAGCGGTGTAGTTGTCACTGAAGAAAATGTTGAAGCCAGAGAAGCACTGCAGATTCAGCCTCTCAGCATGATTCCAGATGATATCTACAACGACATTAGTTTGGCTGAACGTCTTAATAATCTTATTTATGACTCCAGCGCCACAAACTTCATAAATCTGGAATTCACAACTGATGATGAGTATGATGAGGAGATCATTTATGAGATCAAAGACGAACCAGTTGATATTGTGTCTCCAATTCCTCTAAGATCTGAGCCTGTGGTAAGTGAGCCTCAAATAGAAGATGAAGTTAATCTTTCTCAAATCTCTTCACCTGTTCATCATTCTGACGAAAGGGAAGTCAATCAAGAAGGAGTTGCAACCCAAACCTCAGTGCCTGAGTTTACTGAAACCACCACTAGTGCTGCTCCTGAAACTGTTCAGATTCAGCCAATAACAAGTGCAAGTGGTGGTCAAGCTACAAATAATCCAGTCCCTTCACAAGAAGCTGGTCCTTCTGGTAGACCCGACAAAGGTAAAAGGAAAATGACTCCTGAAGAAGTTTACGAGCAGGAAATGGAAAAACAAAGAAAGAAGGAAGAAGCTCTAAGACTTGCAAAAGAAGAAATAATGCTTGAGAGGACGCTGGATGAGATTGCCAGACAAGAGGCTATCAAAGAGATGATAGAATCCAGCCGTCCTCAAACAAAAATTGGCCCTGGATCAGAACACTTTGAGCCGAATGATCCAAATATTGATGAGGGAGAACCAAGAATAAGAATAATCCCCAACCTAGCTGGTGACAATGTTGATCCGTCTGACACTTCAGAAATTGCAAAATATGTCAGAGAGCTCATTTCTCATGGGATTCCTCTATCCTACTTGATGACTCTTACGGATGCACAGCTGGTTGAACTGTACACTGACGAGCAAGAAATGGAGAAACATCTCTATAACTACAAACTTGCAGAAAAGCTAACTGATCCTAGAGCAAATCCTTTTGCTGATACTGATAAGAAGTTTGAATATGTGCAATTCAACGACAACCTGAGGGAAAAGATCCGTGAGATGCATGCACAGTATATGCCTCCCCCTCCAGACATCTTTGATCATGTTTCACCTCCGCCCAGTCCCACTACAGCTACGCTTGGCGTTAACCGAATGACCAAAAGAGAGATGCAAGACTTTCTAGACCTGAGGGGATATGCTCGCAAAAGCTATAGCAGAAAGCAGCTTCCTGGTCTACGAAAAATGGTCAAAAATCACATAATTGAAGAGAATAAGAAGGTCAAGCGACAGCAGGACGAACGGGAAGCAATAAGGGTAGAGGAACACCGAAGGAAAGAAGCCCCTACCTTGGTTGACGATTGGAAGGAAATGGCACCGTATCGGAAAGCCTTGGTGCAGTTCACTGCTAAGAAGCTCAAAGATATGCCTCCAAACGTCGAATCCGATGATGGGATGAAAATCCTTGGATGGAAATATGATCACGAGTTCAAGGCATTTATTGTCAAACGCAGAAACGGATTTGTACAATTCTTTGCCAAAATAAGAGACCTTCTAAATCTGTTCTCATGGGAGCTGAAACAACTTAGATGGAGAAAGCTGATCAACCACTCAAATGATCCAGTGGGTAGAGATGCTGAAGAGCAGATAAAATCCATCTACAACGTTAGTTCAACTCGCCCCCTCAAGACAGAGAAGAAGAAGTACAAAACTTTCAGAAGGCAAAGAGTTGTGGTCCCACATAAGGTCATGTACAAGAGTATCAGCAAGGATTTGAATACAAAGAAAATAACAGGAGATCAGAAAAGCAACCCAATAAGATGTTGGTATTACAGTGGGGACACTCATGAGTTAGTCATTGAAAGGGAAGACGGCGATACAATAAGACTCTTCGCTGCAATTGAACTGAGACTGCTGCATAGAAGTTACCTTAAGTGGTTATTCTACAGTCGCCTGGACACCATCCCTCGAAGGCTTAGGCCATACGAGATAGTGGACGCAAACTACTTCGGTTTGTTTCTAAGGTGGTGGTGCTGGGAGTGCATTGCTGCCAAGAAGATGACAACAGAAAGCCTGAGTACCTTAAAGGACTGGATCATGGGTGGTCGCGGGATTTGCTACCTCTCCCGTGGTCGTGAAAGGATGTTAGAGATGTGGCACTATTCTGATTTGAAGAAGTTCTTGCGAGAAGACCTTTGGATACTGTACGATGCACAGATCGTCTGCTTAGATGATCGATACAGGAATCTTGCTCGTAAATACTGGAGGTTCTTGCTAAAGCTACTTGGTCAACTCAGATAGTCGTCAGTTTTTCATGTTTGTATTACCACCAAAGGGGGAATTTGTAAGATCTTTATAGGGTTGGTGGCAACTCAAACATAGCATCCTTAGTAGTTGTGCTCAAATTGTAAATCTTTCACTTTACTTGTATTTTGTACTTGGACAATTCTCTTGATGTTTATGATAATCATTCAAGTATTTGATGTTTTTGAAAGTACGTGAACGGTAGATCGTCTACTTAGTCGTATCGAAATCAATGTAAATGAGAGGAACACCGAGAGTAAATACAAAGATACTTGTATTAGACCACAGAGAACCATAGAGTATACTTGATAGAAAGTAAGACTCACACGTACAAGTCTGTTAAGCTCTACACAAGACAAACTATATATACTAGATGAAACCCCGATGGTCCGAACCTCAGGTTCAGACCTGCTTCGGACCAGTCCGAACTCTGATTTCGCCAGGAGTTCGGACCACAGCTATCTTGCATATCTTCGTCTTGTATTCGATACTTCACATGACGATCAGGAATCATGTATCAACAAACTCCCCATCGGTATGTGCAGTATCATCTTCCACTTAAAACTTGTATCTTGTATCTTCAATCAAACTCTTCCTCGATCTTGATGATGTGTTCAATCTTGAATACTTGATATTGCATCGTGTGTAAACTCTTTATCAGCAATCTTCAGAAGACTTGAAGTTGTGATGTTCTCTTTCCACTTAGAAACCTGCCAACATAAATAATCTTGGTGCAAAACGTCTCTTCGAGACTCCAAGATATTTTGATTTTGAAATTTGATTTCGTAATCTGTGTTGATCAATTGAAAACAAATAAGAAACAAAATCTTTTTGGCTTTTAGAAACTTTATATCAAAACACACATAATTCACTTTTAATATTTTATGATATGAAATTTAAATACAATACAAAATCAGACACTATTTTTGTCTTTTGTAAGAAAGATCACGACTTGGGATCATATTGAACATAACATGCTGAGCTACACTTCAATTTTGATCATTGTAGCACATAATCCATGTCGATTGCAGATATAATTTGTCCAACTTTAAACTCAGGCAGAATCATACTCATAACATCTGGATATGTTAAGGTATTGATTATATTTGCATTGACCAGTGTACCCCACACTATTAGACATACTCAGATATGCTTTGCTTATCACATTTTTGTGATTTATCACATAACGATTATATTCATGATATAGTCACATGTGTTCCATGCAAAAAGAAATAAGAACGTTAAATCGTCTACCTTAAGGTCGATCTTTCGGTACGCAGATAAGGCCTCGGATTTAACAAAATAAGAAATTATACCAGATAAGCAAATCTAATCAAATACAATAACATATCCAGATGTTATGAGTATGATTGTGCCTAAGTTTAAGATGAACAAATTATACCAGTAATCGACAAGAGTTATATGCTGAAGTAATTGAAATTGAAGTGTAGTTCAGCATGTCATGTTCAATATGATCCCAAGTTGTGATCTTTCTCGCAAAAGACAAAAATAGTATCTGATTCTGTATTGCATTTATGTTTCATATCTGAAAAGTCCAAAAAGATTTTCGGTGTGTTTTGATATAGAGTTTCAAAAAGCCAAAAAGATTTTATTTCTTATTTTTTCGGCCGATCGACATGTGATACGAAATCAAATTTAAAAAACCTATCTTGGATTCTCGAAGAGAAGTTTTGCGCCAAGATTAAATTAAGTTTTCAAAAGAAAAGGAAATCGTGTTTCTGTCTTATGAAATTGCAGGTTATGTGTGTCAAGACTCAAGCATGGTGAAAGGGGGAGTTTGAAGTATCTTTCACAAGTGGATATTGAAGTCCAAAGATGATTCAAGAGTGATCCAGCCATGCAAGCTCTATTTCTGACAAGATTTCAAGTTGAAGATCGGATGCAGCAATGTTGAAGATTGAAGACTGAAGTTTCGTTAGAATATAAATACACTACATGTTAAGGGGGAGTTTGTTAAAGCATATACCTATGCTATGATGTGTCTCGTGTATTGTATCTAGATTAGAGTGAGTCTTTGTGTTGTAGTGACAATATCATTTGTGCCGTACCAAATGGTACGCCCGTACCAGATGGTTCACCATTTGGTACGTAGGTTATTTTGTCACTAACTATAAATAGGTTCGTGTTAGAATGATAAAACACTTATGTCATTTCTACACCGTTACTCTGTGTTTTCTAGAGAGAGAAACCAGAGAGAGTTCATTGTAATCTTCAAGTGATTCAATACAAATCTATTATTTACATTCGTGTTTACTATGATTAATTGATACACGCAGTAGTAAGATCGTATCTCGGTTTTACACTTACTTCTGAAAGATTGGGTACTTAGTTATGATTTTCATTCATTAGTTTACAATGGTTCAATAGAAAATTTGAAAACCAAAACAAGAATGGAGACCAAAAATTGTCTCTACGGCCAACATAGATTTTGTTGAAGACACTGGTCGACCCACAACCGTGAAGAGGGGTCGGGGTTTAAAAGACTTATAATTTTTCAATGTATGCAGGTATTTAAGAAGACCTATTAGTGATTGTCCAATTACTGAGTGAGATACTTGTGGTTGATTTACGCTAAATTGAATCGTTCCTATCTTTGAAAATTTGATTTTCAAAAAATATCATTTTCAAAATTGTGTCACGTGTTCGATCAATCATTTTCGTTTTTGTTTTTCATTTTCTTTTCTTCATACTTTTAGGGGGAGAAAATTTTGGAAAATTCAAAAAATAGAGTTTGTTGAGTTTTAGGGGGAGAAATTATAGAATATATAAAAAATTGAAAAATTAAGAAATTGATTTGACAAAAGCGAGAAATGATAGTACATCAGCATATATGTTTATCTATCATGGATAGATTAAGTCTAAAGTCTGCAGGTACTTGCATAATCTGTGAATGTGCATGACTAATTTGATATCTATAAGTAAGATATAAACATAAATCTTGCATGATGATCTTTGGTTATTTGCTTCTTGATGAATGCTGTGTGATGATTCTGACAAAAACAGAATAAGAGATATCCTGATGAACACATGTTTTCATTTTGAAAAATTTAAACCAGCTTAACTTTCTTTATGTAGGATCGGTGTTAATTAGTGTTTAACTTAACAAGAAACCCTCTACTTGTAAATATAACCCTGCGGAATTAAAGTTATATTTCACTTTACTTAAGCAAGTTTTAGTTCTCTTGTGTAATGTAAGTGTTTGATTGCATAAGGATAGTAACAACGAAGTAAGAAATACTCGGCACTATTTGCATTAACTCAAGTTTACACTATTACAAGTTGATCGAGAACTGTGTGAAAAACTAAGAGCTAACTATGCTATATATAGTGCTGATGAGATCAATGACAACCATTGATCTCAAACGATTTAATCTAAACCGTTAAACAAAAGTCAAATACAAACTACCAAAAGAATAAACTTCGACATATGGAATATCTTGCGTGTGATCAGCAACATTCTACTTTGGGAGAGCGGCTTTGATAGATTTGGAAGCAACCGAGAAGCTTTTGCAGGATTGGACGACTGAAAAGACTTCTCAGGAAAAGTCCGGTTGAACTCATTATCTGGTGGATAATCGAGTTCACCCGGAATATTCGCTATAAGACAAAATTGCTTCTTCCGGTTGAACTGCCAGTTCCGCTTGAACTTGAGACTTCCGCTCGAACTTCAACTTCAGCCGGAACTGCTCAAAATTGGCTTTCAGCCGGAAATCTTCAAAGCGATATTCCTTACAATCTCCCCCTAAGCTGATGCTGTCAAATTTATTTTCCATCTCGAAGCTGTTTCCAAAAATTGACTTGTACCCAAAAGAGTCTTCTCCTTGACCTACTTGTCAAAAGATTTGATGCCTGCATTCACATCTTGAGAAAGCACACTCATGTTTGTCATTGTCACTTTTACATGCTTGAGAGCTTCCCAATCCTGTTCATTCCATTGTTCTTGAACATTGATTGCTTCATGAGTGGTGTATGTGCTATCTGCCCTGTGCACATAGAATAACTTTTCTTCTTCTTCCCAAATAACAAACTTTATCTGACTGACCGGCTCTTCTTCTTCATTATCAGTGTCACCCTGAGATACAAAGGGCATCCCATGCTCGAGCACTTTAGTTTCTATGCTCATTCTCAGCAGATGCTCGGCTCTGGTTGGGCTCATGATTTCTCTCAGTTTAACAAAGATATCAGTCAGTTGGAAGATATCAAGCATTCTAGTGGCAAGATGAGCATTTACCACTCTGGAAGTGCCATTCAGAAATTGGAATTTGAAGTCAAAATTGTCTTCATTGGCTGTCCACCCAACAATTTTGTTCTGTCTGGGTGGGCCTTTCTTCCTTGGCTTTTGCTCTTTCTTTCTCTTGGCATGCATCAGTCTCCTCTTTCTCTTCTTCTTTTCCTCATTTGAATCATCAACTGATTCTTTTTCAATTGGGGCTTTACCCTTTGATGAGGGAGAAGAGGGACCAAGTTGAGCATCAGTTGGTTGTGGGTAGGAGCAATGGTGGTTGAAGGTTCTCTTATGGTAAGAGGTGGCAGGGATGTTTGAGGTGGTGGTCTACTGGCTTCAGGTGTTGGGCTAGTAGGAGGAGTTGGTGGGAAAATATCTGAAAAATCTATGGTAGGTGCAGGTTTCTTCTTGAAGGGAATGATTGGAGTGAAGTTATCGGTTCTGTATCTTGGGTTTGAGAGTTTGGTGGCAACTTTCTTGGATATTGAGGGTGGCTTGTAGGGTATGATGGCAAGTGACTGAGATGCTGATGAAACAGCTGTAGGTGTAGGGTTTGGGTTAAAAATGAAAGAAGGTGGAGGTAGGATATCTGCAACATCATCAAATTCTGGTTTAACATTTATGTTAGTTCCCATACCTGAAGTGAATTCTGATGGTAGGGGCAACACCAGTTTTGGGTTTACAGCAACTTCATCTCCTCTGAGCTCTTGAAAAATTAAATCAATTAGAATGCACAGCTCCCTAACCTTCATTTGATTTACCTCATCCTCTGATTTCCAATTTCTGAAAATCAGGACCCTCTTAACCTTTTTCAGCAGTAAGTAGTTCTCATCATTCTTCACCAACTTGGTGGGCATCTTGGAGGCAATAGCAATTAATCTTTGCCTTTCTGCATCAGTCATAGCATCCAAGTTGTAATCCCTCAATCTCCAGTCAAATGACCTTCTCTTTGCTTCTTCAAACAAACTTTCAACTACCCAGTTTTGAGAAAATAGATCCAACTCTTCTTGAAACTCTTTTGCTAACCTTTCATGTTCTGCAGCCACACTAGCATCTTCCACCATTTTGCTCACAGCTTCTGATTCTGGAGTTTGAACAACCTGCTGAATAGTTCTGACAGTTTCAGGTTGAACTTGCTCTTCAGCTTGAATTGACTTATCAGCTTGAACTTGCTCAGTACTCCTCATAGCTATCAGTGTTTCAGCTATATCCTCAGTCTGATCTCTCGGTTGGTCTTCCGGTTGAACCACAGGAAATTGATCGGTTTTAAATATTGACTGGTTAGGACCAAATACTGGATCAGGAGCATTTTTATCGATCATAATAACTTCAACCTGTGTTTCTAGCTGAACTTCCGGTTGAACTACTGCTTCCGCTTCATGTAGAACTTCAGTCACCACCTGAAGTTGGGTGACTTCAGGTTCTTAATCAGTCATTTCAAGCACCTCAGTTCCTTCACCTTCTCCTAACATGTTCTCATCTCCTCACTTCAATCATGGTTCCCACTGCTGCAGTTTCAGTACTGTCTTCAAAGTTTTCAGCAGTTGCTTTGCTAGTGGAAGCGATGCTCTTTTCAGCTTGATCACATGCTCTTTCAGCCGGAAAAATTACATCTTTCAGCAGCCTCGTGATCATGTTTATATGCTCAGGGAGAGCACCAGCAATCAGCATTGAGGATTGAACCAGTTCAGTAAGATTTGGGTCTTCAAATGGTGAGATAGCTATCAGTTGGCTACTCTCCACATTTACCCAACTATCTTCAACTGAGAAGGGTTGAACACCAACTTTCCTACAGGCTGTGGCTCTTACTTCATCCGGAATTCTCTCTGTTTCTTCAATTTCGATCACAGCAGGTGTTGAAGTCATCTTCTCCCCCTAATTTGACAGCATCAGCTTCATCTTCATTTCTGTTTGGGTTTGAAGGACCTGCTTCAGCTTGAACAGGAACAGCCTTGACCAAAGAAGTAACAGTAGCATTCAGTGAGTCAACCTGTTGTTGGAGAGATAGGTACAAGTTCATCAATTCAGGTAGTGTATAACTATCCTCAACTGGCTTTTTACCAGTATCTCTGGACGAAACCAGGTTATCAATCTTAGATTGATCAACCCTGGTACCCATGGCTTCTTGGCACCTGGGATTCCCTTCTTCTGTTTCAGCAACCCTTGGTTCCAATGAAGGACTAATTACCAACAAGTTTTCTAAAGCCACTTTGATTGAAACTGGTATTAGGACACATAGATCTTGAAAACAATACCCAAAAACTCTAGTTTTGACTCTAATAATTTTCATGATCCATGTTTTGGTATAAGTGGGTTTTGATCAGAAAACATGTTTTTAGTGGCTAAACTCTAACATAAAGACCAAAAATGGGAAAAATCATTTTGTAGAAAAACTCGGGCTAAGACGGTAACTTTTGAGACGTGAGACCCTTAATTTTGACAAGTTCGGTTGTCACAAACTAAACTCGGTGTTTGGAAAGTTGTGAAACTAGAAATATCATAATAAATACTCACCGAGTGTCTTGGAAGCTCAAAATGGCATAAAACGAGTTATAGAAACGAAACCGACAAAACCGACACTTTTACCGGCAAAAAAAACGTCTTTTGGAAACTTGAAGTATAACGATGTATATTTTGGGTTAACATAATAGAATTATTTTTATGAGACTTTAATATTTTCTGAAATATTAGTAAATACCGCGTTTTCGACACGCGACAGGAAAAAAAACCCGTATATTTTGGACGTCGACTATGAACAATTTTATTATTTTTCTAAGTTATCCAAAAACTATAATAATATTTAACGACTTTATATATTATCTTTCGTATTGCATTGACCGGTGAGAATGTTTATATATTTGCCTAATATATAATTCCTTGATATTCTCCCGAACACGAACTGACATTTATATATTTATTAGAATAATAAATATATTTCCCACACTTGCATATTTAGTTGAACAATAAATATATTTTTGAACAAATGGTTTTCAACAATACTAATGGGTTACTAAAGTCAAGACTTGACCAAGTTCGTTGGGTGACATAGATGTCGACCCTATGTATTGAACCCTAAGTTGTCTTATTACTATTTTAGGACACGGCTAGGTTGTACAATCAAGTACATTATCATTCTGATTTGCCTTGCTCAGGTGAGTTTTCACGGCCCCTTTTCTCTTTAACTATTTTCAATTACTTGGGGGAGAATTCATATTACTTTTACAATGCTAGACAATTAGACATTGTTATCCTATCTGTTACATGTGCTTTTCAATTGTGCACACCTGTTATTTCATGTTTATTCATGTTATAACCAAACCCCACTATTAACTGAATCCGGTTAATTATCATGTGAAATGGTAACGCTTGAATAGATCTATTAGGTTAACGTCCTTGCTCTGATTTGGTCGCTCCAATCATGACTCTGTTTTATTAGTCAAAGGGTACAAACTACTTTGTCTTGTTTTTGTGGTATCAACTGGACAAAAGATACCAAGAGTGAGTAGTTAGTCAGTTTCGGCATTTAGGGTATATGGTAACATTTCAACAAGTCTTATCTGATATTGTTAATGAGTAGCATAAACTGTTTTCACACTGGCTTTTACTAAACTTTTACTACATGTAAACTTTAAACCTGTGAACCTCACCAACTTTAGGTTGAACTTCAGTCACCACCTGTGGTTTGGTGACCTCAGGTTCTTTATCATCCAACTTAATTACCTCTATTCCTTCTCCTTCTCCTTCTCCTAACACATTTTCATCTCCTCCTTCGGTTATGGTTCCTATAGCTGCAGTTCCTGTACTTTCTTCAACATTATCTATTGTTCCTTTGCTGGTGGAGACTGTGTTTTGTTCAGCTTGAACAAAGGCTCTTTCAGCCCAAACTATCACATGTTTCAGCAGCCTCGTGATCATATTTATATGCTCAGGGAGAGCACCAGCAATTAGCATGGAGGATTGAATCAATTCAGTGAGGTTGGGATCTTCAAATGGAGAGATAGCTATCAGTTGGCTACTTTTAACATTCACGCAACTGTCTTCAACTAAGAAAGGTTGAACACCAGCTCTTCTGTAGGCAGTGGCTCTTACTTCGGCCGTAATTCTTTCTTGTTCTTCAAACTCCCTTATAGCAGGTGTTGAGATAAGCTTCTCCCACAATTTGATAGTATCAGCTTCAGATATGTTTGGGTTTGAAGGTCCTGCATCACCCTGAATAGGAACAACTTTAACCAGTGAAGCAACAGTGACATTGAGTGAGTCAACCTGTTGTTGGAGAGATTGGTACAGATTCGTCAACTCTAGTAGTGTCATGCTATCCTCAACTGGCCTTTTACCAGTATCCTTGGACGAAACCAGGTTATCAATCCTAGATTGATCAACCCTGGTACCCATGGCTTCTTGGCACCTGGGATTCTCTTCAACTGTCTCAGCAACCCTTGGTTCCAATGAAGGACCCATGGGTGCTGATTCAAAGAAGATTGCCACAGATTGGGTCTTATTGATGTTACTACTAGCACCAAGGTCCAGTGGGGACACATGGGCAGCAGCAGCCCTTTCTGTATGAATCTCTTCATCACTCCTGAGATTCACCTCCGGTGAAGAGTGGGGGCTCAGTGTAGCAGGGTCTTGATCCATCGGTATGTTCTCATGTAATGAGGTTGGTGAGTTAATAACACCCTCATTTGGATCAAGAATGGGTACACTGTCACTCCTGGGTGATAGGGGATGTAGGGGTGAGAACCTCTCGGATGGGGATTGTACATCCTTGTCTATTGACTCCCCCTCAAAAGAAGGTTCATCCCTAAGAGATAATCCCAATTTGGTTAGCTTCCGCTTGGGCTTTTTGCCTTTAGCGGGGCTTGAAGCTTCAGGTTGGTTGGTGGTATTAGGTGGAGGAGACCTAATGACCACATTTCTCTGTCTTTTGAAAACGACATGGTGGGGATTCAGATGAGGAAGTAGCAGTGGTGGTTGTTTGAGCAGTGGTCTTCCTCTTTTTAGAATGGTATGTTTTTAAAGTAGAGGAAGTGGGGACAGATGTGGGATCAGGAACTATTGGGCTTGTAGTCCTGTCATCTTGAGCAGGTTGCTCATGTGCAGCAACAGTTTCCGTTTGAACCACAGCCTGAGCAGGTTCATCATAAAACTGCCTTGGAATTGGCATGGGATAGTCAGTATCCCTTCTAAGAAAAACTGTCTTGTTTAGGGCTAAATTAGAAAAAGTTTTCTCATTTAGGAGTTTGGGATGTAAAATTGAACCACCCAAAATGATTTGAGGGTATTCCTCCCTAAGAATGCAAGTTAAAAACCTGGGATAGCACATAAACATACTCTGGTGTGGTGTTTTCCTTTAGGCCTTTGAAAATCAGTTTAGAAAAATTGAAATTTTGACCTTTGACTACTGCATAGAATGCCGAGGCTTGTTCAGCGGCAAGTTCATCAAAACCTCCTTTCTTGGGAGTTAGACAAACCAGAATTGTGTGGGCCAGGAACCTCCAATTGTATGGGAGTTGCCCCTTCTTGATTGTCTTGCTTTCTAATGAACCTCCGTACCCAATATCTCTGAACAGTGGCAGGTACACTTTGGAGTCTACAAACACATAACCATCTTCATCCCTTAACTTTAGCACTTTTCTAATTTTTGCCTCATCTATTTCCACTCCAGTGCCCTGAACAGTTGACACTATTGCTTCACCACCGTTGCTATCTTCAACAACCCTAGCATGAGACCAGAATTCTTCCATGATTTCTTCAAAAATCACCGCTTCAACTGTCAGCGCGTGATGAAGGTGGGAGTTCTTTAAGAATTCGATCATGCCATTGTAAATATCAGTTTTACTGGGCGCTTCAAGATAAGCCACCAGATTGTGTTCCACTGGGAACTTCGAATCGCTGGCAGGCTTCTTGCCACTTTTACTCGCTTTGGGAGCCATTGTTGATTTGGGATTCGAGAGAGAAATTGACAGTTTGTGGAAGTTATGGAGAGGTTTGAGAGAAATTTGGGAGTGGGGTTTGTGAGAAATGGGGAAATGACGGTAATCTAGGGCTTTTTACCTTTTTCGTCGGTGACGTGGAGGAGAGAGGTTTTAACACAACCGTTCAGTAACTGATGTGACTTGTGCTTTTTGGGTTATACGGTACAACACGTTAAAGCATGTCATTATCCAAAAGGATATTTACTGAAACCTCGGATATTTAATGGTTAAAAACTTAATGGGTAATTTATTGTGTATCCGCTTAAAAAGGTGTGCCTTCCGGGTAATTTAATGAAAAGTGAATTTTGACTTGTTGACCCGGAAGTTCAAGCGGAACCCATTTTCTCCTTTATTTTAAAAACCAAATTTCTTCCGTTTGAACTTCAAGCGGAAGAATTTTTCCGCTTGGAAGAATTGTTTTCAAAAATATTTTCCACGTAGGATACAAAGCATTTTTCCGGTTGAAGTTCACCCGGAGATTTTCAAAAGTTCTTTTCTCACAGGTTGAACCGGAACTTGGACCGGAAAACCAAAACACATGATTTTTGAAAATTTGTGTTAATTTTTCATAGTTTAACAGCAGTTACTGACTATGAACTGAAATGGTTTCTAATTAACACAAGAGATTTTCTTTTTCTTTTTCTTTTCTTTTTGTATCAAGAGACGGGCTCTTAGACACAAATTTTTCTTTTATTAAGATTGTGAAAAGTTTTGAGTTAATCAAAGTTCATCATCCCAATGGCTGTGATGAGGTAGAAGAATCTTGCCTCATCAAAAGCTTTGGTAAACAAGTCAGCCAGTTGATGATCAGTGTGAACTTTGAACAATTTAATCAGATTCTTTTCTGCACAATCTCTAATAAAATGATACCTTATATCAATGTGCTTTGTTTTGGAGTGCTTGACTGGATTGTTGACGATGGAGATGGCACTGTTGTTGTCTGCAAAGATTGGAGTTTCCATGAAGGTGATCCCATAATCAAGCATCTGATTTTGGATCCAAAGAACTTGACTGCAGCAGCTTGAGGCAGCAATGTATTCAGCCTCAGCAGTTGATGTAGAAACACAAGTTTGCTTCTTGCACTGCCAGGAAACAAGTCTTTCACCCAAGAATTGACATCCTCCTGATGTTGATTTCTTGTCTATGTCACATCCTCCATAGTCACTATCGGTGAATGCTTTGAAAGAGAAGTCAGAATTTTTGGGATACCATAAACCCAGTTTCTGGTTGACCCTTCAAGTACTTGAAAATTCTCTTGACAGCTAGCATGTGAGACTCCTTTGGTGAGGACTGATATCTTGCACATAAGCAAACACTGAACATGATGTCAGGTCTACTTGCAGTGAGATACATCAGTGATCCTATCATCGCCCTGTACATGTGTACATCCACTAGCTTGCCACTTAAGTCATTGGTTAACTTGTGGGAAGTGGAGATAGGAGTTTTAGCACTTGAACATGTCAGCATATCAAATCTCTTTAGCATATCTTGGATATACTTTAACTGGTTCAGAAAAATCCCAGCTGCAGTTTGCTTCACTTGTAGTCCCAAGAAGAAAGTTAATTCTCCCATGGAGCTCATTTCAAATTTCGACTGCATCAAAGTTTCAAATTCCTTGCACAACACAGTATTAGTTGAACCAAAAATAATATCATCTACATAAATTTGTACCATCAACATATCCTTACCAACATTTTTGACAAAAAGTGTTTTATCAATAGCTCCTCTCCTGTAGCCATTCTCTAGAAGATAGTTTGAAAGAGTTTCATACCAGGTTCTAGGTGCTTGTTTGAGGCCATACAGGGCTTTGATCAGCTTGCATACCCTGTTTGGATGGTGAGGGTCTTCAAAGCCAGGAGGTTGTTTGACATACACTTCTTGTTCCAGTAGGCCATACAGGAAGGCACTTTTGACATCCATCTGAAATACTTGGAAGTCTTTGAAGGCAGCATAGGCTAGAAAGATTCTGATTGCTTCCAATCTAGCCACAGGTGCAAACACTTCATCATAATCAATGCCTTCTTCATGTACATAGCCTTGCACCACCAGTCTTGCTTTGTTCTTAATGACAATGCCCCTGTCATCCTTTTTGTTTCTGAACACCCACTTGGTGCCAATTGGTTCTGCTTCAGCAGGCAGGTCTACCAATTCCCAAACTTTCTGCTTGTTAATTTGAAATAACTCTTCTTGCATTGCCTCTACCCAGCTGTTATCTTTCAAGGCATCAGCTACCTTGTTGGGTACTTCTTGAGACAAAAATGCAGCATGCAAACAGATGTTTGCATCAGCAGATTTACTTCTTGTTAACACATGTGCTGACATATCTCCAATAACATTATCCAATGGATGATTCTTGTTGATTCTTCTGTCTTGGAGCATAGGGAACTCATGGCTTCTTCCATTTGATGGTATGTTGAGCCTAGGAAGTAGGTGATCAAGCTCAACATCACCAAAGTGTGAACACAGGATCTGAAACTTCAACTGCTTCATGAGAACTGGTTTCTGAATTATGGGTCAGATGCTCAAAACTAAGCTCATTAGATGCAGCATCATTTGAATTTTCAGGTTCATTTGACCCTGAATCAGTGTTCTCCACAGTTTCTGAAATTGAGTTTTCCGGTTGAACTTGAACCGGAGAAGCAAGTTCCGCTTGGACTTCAACCGGAAATGCTTCAGTATCGATTTGAACTATTTCAGATTGTTTCTTTCCATTACCAGGCAAGATAGGTTTGATGCTCATTGAAGAGAAGAAGATTGGCTTCTTGCTGGTTCCATCATGGTTACTCTTCCAATGTTCATCAGCTGACCTGTAAAGATTCTGTTCCTGCACTGAAGAACTCACAGGCTTCTCAACAGTTATGTTGAAAGCAGTGGTTAGTGCATCAATATCGAATAACCAGGTGGGCTGAGACTCAAAATTGTTGGGAGATTTTTCATTGAAAGACACGTTTATAGTTTCTTCAACAATTTTGGTTCTCTTGTTGTACACTCTGTATGCCTTAGACACACCAGAATATCCAACAAAATATCCTTCATCTGCCTTTTCTGCAAATTTAGGCAATAGCTCATTGGTTCTCAATATTGTAACAGGACATCCAAATGGCTTAAAGAAATAAATGTTGGGCTTTCTTTTTCTCCAAAGCTCATAGGGTGTCTTGTTCTTGCCTTTGACAATCAAAATCATGTTTTGGACATAACAGACAGTGTTCACTGCTTCTGCCCAAAATATCACAGGGAGTTTAGAGTCTGCTAACATTGACCTAGCAGCTTCAATTAGTGTCCTATTTCTCCTTTCAGCAAACACCATTCTGTTGTGGAGTTCTAGGAGCACTAAATTGTCTAACAATTCCCTTTTCTTCACAAAATGAATTTAAAACATGATTTTTAAATTCAGTGCCATTGTCACATCTGATTGTTTTCACTTTGAGATTGGATTGATTTTCTAAATTTATCACAAGAGTTTTCAACAATTCAGCAGTTTCATCTTTTGTTTTAAGAAAGAAAACCCAAGTGTACCTAGAAAAATCATCAATAATGACAAAACAATATGACCTTTTCCCTAAACTCATTACTCTAGTTGGACCAAAAAGATCCATGTGCAACAGCTCTAGAGGTTGTGAAATAGAAGATTCAACTTTTGGCTTGAAGGAGGTTCTGTGTTGCTTGCCCTTGAGACATGGCACATAGTGTTCAGAACATGTAAATTGCTTGTTAGGAAGACCCTTAACCAAGCCAAGATTGACAATTCGGTTCATGTTCTTGTAGTTTACATGTCCTAACCTCCTATGCCACAAATCAGATTCATCAATTGAGGCTTTGGATATAAAGCAAGCAGTGCCACAGGAGGGTGCAGCAACTGACATATCCAAAATGTATAGTCCATCTCTCCTGGGTGCTTTAAGCATGATTAGCTCATCAGGAATTTTCACACCAGGTTTGAGAACTATAGCCTCTCTCTCATTAAACATCAAATTTAAATTCTTGTCACACATCTGTGAGACACTGAGAAGATTGAAATTTAATGTATCAACAAAATTGACTCTATCAAAGCTTACCAGTCCATTACTCACATCTCCTTGTGCTGAGATATGGCCTTTTGTGCTTCCAAAGGCAACTGGTCCTCCATTGATTCTTTTTGTATTTTCCAGTATGTGCTTATTCCCTGTCATATGGCAAGTGCATCCACTGTCTACTACCCATAGGCTATGTTCGCCTTTATTCTGCACCTGCACATATCAGAATTGATCAGTTTCTATAGGGGACCCAAGCCTGAGTGGTCTTGGGTCTGCCATAAGCATCATTATACTTGTACTCCTTGAGTACTAGAGTATTCACAACTGGAGCATCAGTAAGCAGATCATCATTATCAAGGTTCAAGCTCTCATAGGGAGTGCTTGTTTGACTGAATCTCTCACTTTTGCTTGTTTTTCCTTTCAGCAATTTTTCTCTCACGGTATTCCCTGAATTTTCTTTGTTTATTGGTCACTTTCTTGGGCATTTCACTAGATGAACAGTGAGCTTGATTGACCAATCTAGTTCTTTCAGGTGATTGTGGAAATCTTTGTGAAAAGTAGTTGTTTTGTTTCAAGTTTTCACCCTGAAGTGGAACACAGTAACTTCCACTTGAACTAGCAACAAGTTCCGGTTGGTTAGATTTCTTGCCTTTTGAAAAACTTTCCCTTGAGGTGGTCTTTCCTCTTGAGGGATTTCTTCTTCCTTGACTTTCAAAAAGTTCAAACCCCTCAGCAAAATGTACTTTTGGTCTCTGCTTGGGAGCAGTAGCTGATCTGGGTTGTTTTCTGTTTTCCGGTTGAACTAGAGTTCGAGCGGAAAGTTGTTCCGCTTGAACTTCAGCCGGAAAACGATTTTGCTTTAAAACAGAAAAACTTCCATTTCTTTCATTTCCAACTAAAATCCTATTAGACTCAGATCCAAAATACTCCATTGTTTGACTTTTCACAGGTGAGATTCTACCTGTGAGCTTCTTTTGAAAATCAGTTTTTGGTTTTTGAACAGGTTTTGGTTTTGAAAGATGTTGGACTTTACTCAATGGATTGAACAAACACATGGCAGCAAGGTGCCCTTTTTCACCACAAAATACACACTCAAGACTTCTGGCTTCATAAAACTCACTTTTCCTGGGAGACTCATTTTTAGTTGTTTGCTTGTAATTTAGTTGACCAAGTCTTTGAGTTTGACTTCCCTTGGGTTGTTCAGGTTGTTTTCCTCCAACTTTTGAATCCTTTGATTCATAGATAGTTGAGGGTGGCACAACAATTGATGGTTTCAAAATTCTTGATTGGTCAACTGATGCAGATGTGCTTGCATCAGTGACTTCAGGCTTCTTGGTTTCAACAGATTTTTCAATGCTTGACTGTGATGAGGTGTCATCAACAGTGAGACTAATTTTGCATTCTGTTTTCAAAGCTTTGATTGGTTCAATTGCAGGTGAGTATTCAATTGGTGGCTCAACACTGTTGTAGCCAACACCAGTTTTACCATACATCCCTCCCATCCATAATTTCTCAGCCTTCTTATTTGCAGTTTGAAACTTATCACAAGTGAACAAAGCATCTTTCAGTTTTATCTCAAGAACATCAACCTCAGCCTTAGCATCTTTGGTTTCCTTTCTTGATTTTTCAAGTTTTGACAACAAATCATCCAGTTGTGTTTCAAGAATTGAGTTGGTTTGTTTTAACTGTTCAAATTCTTTGTTTAAATTGTCAATCTTAGCAATGTAAGATGACTCAGTTTTCTTAAAGCATTCCTTTAACTCATTCAAATTTGAAACTTCATCAATCAGGTCTAGTGTTGTGATTTCTGTACTTTGTCACTTGTTCAATGCAAGCAGGGCTGCATAAGTTTTCTAAAACTTTTTCAGGAATTGAATTTACCTGATCTGAAGGGGAATCTTGTTTGGCCATCAAAGCATGATTGATTGGTTCAAACTCAGCTAGGAAGTCTTCCCATTCGACACATTCAGTTTGGTTTGCCACAGCAGCAACCACATTTTGATGGTTTTGACTTCCGACTGGTTTTGGTGGGGTGGGTTGTTGACCTGAACTATGAGCAGAGTTGTTGCTTGAATTGTTGTGGTTGTTTCCACCATGATTCTTCATCTGAGTATGACCTTGATTCTGTCCTTCTCTTCTTGGTTGTGGACACTCTCTTGCAAAGTGACTAAGTTGGTGACAGTTGTAGCATTTCACCTTGCTTTTGTCTAAGCCAATGTGAGCACCTTTTGCTCCTTTGTAAGTTCTACCAGTTCTTTTGTAGAATCTTTGGGCTCTAACAGACACCATAGCAAGTTGGGTCAAAATATCCATTTCTTCTAAGTCATCAGCACCTATACATTCTAAGTCTTCACGAATGAAGCCTTGGTATGATTCAGTTGCTACATAAGCATTGTGAGAGTTGTCAAACGAGTTTGAACATCTCTCTTGACACCTTGGTGTCTCAGGGAAACTGACTATAGGTGACTGGTAAGAAGATGAATTTGAAGATCTTTGGTTATGAAAATCAGTAGTTACTAGAGCAGTTGAAAACAACTGAGTTGATTCAGAAGGTGAGTTTTGCTTAAGATTTAATTCCATTTCATAAGCACTGAGTATGCCATGAAGTTCACTAAGCCTCATCTTTTTCAAAATTTTACATTCTCTGATGCTTACAGTGTAAACTGTCCACACAGAAGGCAGAGAACGTAGAAACTTTCTGTTTACATCAACCTGATCTAGTTTTACATCTACTTTTTGCAGTTCATCAAGTAAAGAAACAAATCTCAAGTACTGGTTAGTCATAGATTCACCAGATTTGTAAGTGAAGTTCTCATATTTCTGTTTTAAAACGTCTTTCTTGTTTTCCTTAACTTCACTGGTTCCTTCATACATTTCACTCAAAGCATTCCACAGGCTATGTGCAGTTTTGTAACCCTTAAACCCACTTAAAATGGAGTTGGGAAGTGCAGCCTGTAGAGTCCAATATGCTTTATAGTCAAATTCAAGAGCAGCATAGTCAGATTCAACATATTTTTCTAAAGGTTTTGGTATCTTGACTTCAGGATCATCAGCTGATGGAACTGTGGGAGAGTAAGGACCTTCAGTCAAGGACTTCCATATACGGCGATCTAAGATCCTAAAAAAACCTTCCATCCTGAGTTTCCAGGTACCAAAGTCATCAGGAGTGAACATTGGCGGTTTGTTAGCGCTACCATTTGAAGATCCCAAACTGAGTTCATTCATTTTGAAAAACTTTTGAAAGACAAAAACAACAAAGCTTGTAAATTAAACAAGTAGAGTATCAACTTTGAAGCACTAAAAGTCTTCAAAGTAGGATCCAAAGCTCTGATACCACTTGTAGGATCGGTGTTAATTAGTGTTTAACTTAACAAGAAACCCTCTACTTGTAAATATAACCCTATGGAATTAAAGTTATATTTCACTTTACTTAAGCAATTTTTAGTTCTCTTGTGTAATGTAAGTGTTTGATTACATAAGGATAGGAACAATGAAGTAAGAAATATTCGGCACTATTTGCATTAACTCAAGTTTACACTATTACACGTTGATCGAGAACTGTGTGAAAAACTAAGAGCTAACTATGCTATATATAGTGCTGATGAGATCAATGACAGTCAATGATCTCAAACGATTTAATCTAAACCGTTAAAAAAATGTCAAATACAAACTACCAAAAGAATAAACTTTGACATATGGAATATCTTGTGTGTGATCAGCAACATACTACTTTGGGAGAGCGGCTTTGATAGATTTGGAAGCAACCAAGAAGCTTTTACAGGATTGGACGACTGAAAAGACTTCTCAGGAGAAGTCCGGTTGAACTCATTATCTGGTGGATAATCGAGTTCACCCGGAATATTCGCTATAAGACAAAATTGCTTCTTCCGGTTGAACTGCCAGTTCCGCTTGAACTTGAGACTTCCGCTCGAACTTCAACTTCAGCCGGAACTGCTCAAAATTGGCTTTCAGCCGGAACTGCTCAAAATTGGCTTTCAGCCGGAACTGCTGAAAATTGGCTTTCAGCCGGAAATCTTCAAAGCGATATTCCTTACACTTTATTTTCTCAAACGATCGGACTTTCTCTGCATATCGAAAGATCGACCTGATTGTCGTTCGTTTGAGGTTCTTCTTTATTTTTCTTGGTGTTTCATATAATTCATCGGACTTTCTCTGCGTATACGGAAGTATCGACCTAATTGTTGTTGAATTATACAATTTCAACTTGTTTTGCTTTCTTATTTTTTCAAATACTTGGGCTTTCTCTACGTGTCCACAAGACCGACCTGATTGCTAGGTATTTGAGATTCTGCTTTACTTGTGCATGACTCATCAAGGATGATTAAATCTCTAAGAATTAAAATGCGTAAGCGTATGATCGTCTACTCATCGTATCGAAATCAATATTAAACGAGGATGACACAATGAGTAAATACAAAAGGATTTGTATTAGACCACAGAGAAACACCACAGAGTTCACATGCAAGATATGACCTAGAAGCTTACTGAAAGCAACACAAGATAACTATTTATACTAGCCAAACCCTGACTGTCCGAACCTCAGGTTCGGACAAGGTTCGCCTGGTCCGAACCTAGAGTTCGCCTAGGGTTCGGCCATAGCCAATCTTGCACCATCTTATCTTGTACTCGATACTTCACATGACGATCAGGAACCATGTATCAACAAACTCCCCCTCGGCATGTGCAGTATCAATTCCTTCATTAAAACTTGTATCTTCAATCAAACTCTCTTTCGACTTGACGATGAGTTCAATCTTGAATACTTGATATTGCATCATGTGTAATCTCTTTATCAACAATCTTCAGAAGACTGAAAGTTGTGATTTTCTCTTTCCACTTAAAAACCTGCCAACATAAATAATCTTGGCGCAAAATGAATCTTCGAGACTCCAAGATATTTTGATTTTGAAATTTTATTTCAGATTCCGTGTTGATCAGTCGAAAAGAAATAAGAAACAAAATCTTTTTGATTTTTAGAAACTTTACATCAAAACACACATAAAATCTTTTTGGTATTTTCTGATATTGAAAGTAAATGCAATACAGAATCAGACACTATTTTTGTCTTTTTGAAAGAAAGATCACAACTTGGGATCATATTGGTCATAACACGCAGAACTACACTTCAATTTTGATTATTGTACCACATAAGCCATGTCGATTGCAGATATAATTTGTCCAACTTTAAACTCAGGCAGAATCATACTCATAACATCAGGATATGTTAAGATATTGATTAGATTTGCATTGACCAGTGTACCCCACACTATCAGACATACTCAGATATGCTATAGCTTATCACATTTTGTGATTTCACTTGTGATTTATCACATAATGATTGTATACATGATATAGTCAACTGTGTTCTATGCAAAAAGAAATAAGAACGTTAAATCGTCTACCTTAAGGTCGAACTTTCAATACGCAGATAAGGCCTCGGATTTAACAAAATAAGAAAATAAAATAAGTTGATATAGTATAACTCAACAACAATCAGGTCGGTCTGATGGACACGCAGAGAAAGTCCAATGAGTTATACGAAACACCAAAGAAAATAAAGCAGAACGTCAAACGAACAACAATCAGGTCGATCTTTCGATACGCAAAGAAAGTCCGATCGTTTGACAAAATAAAGAAAATCAAACAAGTTTAAATCTTTGCAAAATGAACATATGTATACATAGTGACTTCTCATTTTATTTTTCACATATCCTTTTTTCTTGATATATCTTAAGATGTGCATCAAGATGTTGTCCACTAGGTCAAGCATCAGATTTAGTGTATATCACATTTGAATACTTTTTGATTTGCCGAGCCTACCTTACACATCGATCAAATGGTCTTATGGATTTTTCATCTATTTTATCCGTGAATCAGAAGATGTAAGCCAATGTACCATCATTTCCCAATCATGTTGGATACAATTTCTCATTTTTTAATGTTTTTGGATTTTTGCATTTTCATTTTTTAATGTTTTTGGATTTTTTTGTTTTTTAATGTTTTTGTCCTTTCAAATTTCTCCTCCTAAAAATGACAACTCTATTTATAGGTTTTCATTTTTACTATTTGAAAAACAACACTATTTTTGTATTTTTGCAAAAACAAACTCCCCCTCAAAATGAGACGGAGTGAAAAAAAAACAAATTAATCAACTAACACAAATACTTGTCGTTTAGCATTTTGAAAACATGATTGATTTGGAAATTCAATTTAAGTTATCACAGATATTTCACAATCAGCAATTTTCCAATCACCGAAAGATCTTCCTGAAATACCTGCCGATACCAAATAAAACATTAGTTGCTCTGGGATCGACCCGATTCTACAGCGTCGGGTCGCCCGGTGTCTTCCACATAGGCATTGTTGGCCTTTGAATCAATCTTTGATTTCCATATCTTTAAAAATGTTGATTTTTGATCAGAACCAGAATCAGTATCAACTGATGTACTCGGTTTAGACCAAGACGGCTTACGAGTTGATTTAATCTTAAGATACCATGGTTCATCAAAAATTTTACCTTTGTTATCCACATATTTAGCAGTGATGTGGATATATGCAGTCGTCGGACAATCAGCAGCAAGATATCCTGGTTGACGACATGCATAACAAAGTCTTTCTCGAAAAATGTTTGAAAAATTCCTTGAATTTTAAAAATCAGATGAATGTTCAAAATCAAAGTTGTCAAAGAAATCATCATAGGAATCATACATAGGAGATGGACTCCTTGAAGATGATGACCTTCCAGAATAATAAGATTTTTCTTTCAAAGGAGGTGATTTCTTTGGAACTTTAACTTTTGAAATTTGCTTAGCTTTTTCTGGCTTCTTAGCTTGAACCAGTGCTTCCTTTACTTCATAACCCAAGCCTTTGTGCTTGAAACCAGGCTTCTTTGATGAACTTGAAGAAGAACTAGAAGCTTCTCTCCCCTTGGCTTCTCTAGTGAATTTCGCTTTGATGTCTTTCAGTTTATTCTTCTCAACCAAAACTTTGACTTCTTCAGTTGCAAATGAAGTACTTGAACCACCTTTATCAAAAACTTGTTCATTTTCTAGAAAAATAGACTTTGAACTAAACTTCGGAGCTTCATCCAAAGACTTTTCCTTTTTCTTAGACTTTGACTTCTTCTTCTTGGATGCAGTAGTAAACTTTGAATAATCATGCAATTCGTCTTTAGGATCAAGTGGATTAGACGTAACCTCAAATAAATCCACCGGTTGAGGAACCATGGGAATATCATCCTTAGAACTATCCTCACTCCTATCCTGCTTCTATAAGAAATTCAGCAATGTCGGTGAGAAATTGCAGTTCTTCACTTGCCTTTGTAACTCTAAAATTTCCAACTTCAATTCAGAGATTTTCTGCTGAGCATCAAACACTTCTTTTTTTGACTTGATAAACTTTGCATTGAGATCATCATATTCATACGTTTGCTTTCGGATCTCACATTCAGCAAACAATTCTTCAAGAACACTTTCTCTTTTCTTTTTGTAAATCTCAACATCTTTTGTCAAAACTTCATTCTTATCTCGAAAAAGAACATTTTCATCTTGAAGTGTAGAGATCTTGTTTTGAAGTTTTTCAAATGTAGCAGCCGATTTAACAACAAGTGCATTAGCTTTTTCATATTTTTGCTGAACCGGATAACTTTTCTCAAATAGATTTTCAAAATCTTGAGCAGCATCTAAAGCTTCAGCTTTTGCTTTTTCACATTCTTCTGCCAATTTACTCTTTTCTTTCAAAACATCCTCATGAACATGATATTGGGATTTTACAGTGGGATCCGGGTTACCGATTTTAACTTTTTTTAAAACCGATTTAATTA
>JBCNJP010000009.1:29085351-29106911 GCA_039602395.1 Deinandra increscens subsp. villosa
ACACTACTACAAAAACTGCTTTCCTTGACACGCGAACGATGACACTCGATAATTCTTGACGTGCAAAAACTGAAGTGTCAAAATAAAATGTCATTTATAGGTAATTCTTAAGAATTCATGACGCGCATTTTTGAGTGTCAAGAATTTCTGTCATATTTCAAAAAAAAAAAACACGGACGACATATAAAAACCGCGTGTCAAGAAGAAAGTGTCGTCTTTTAATTTTTGGCTCCAATTTTCCCCCCAATAATTTGCCCTAATTTTCAATTTTCAGCCTTTCCCCCACACCCGTCTCCTCCATTCTCTCCATTCTCTGCTCCATTCTCCCTCACACACACTTTCACTCAAGAAAGTGGCTACGGATCTCCGTCTTCAGATCGCTCACCCGATTCTCACCCGATTGACTCCACCGTTCTGCTCGTCACCCGCTGGCATTTTTGCCCTAATCTCCACAGACCATCTCCGGCGATCTCTCCCCTTCTCGTCTCAACTCCGACCGGCGACAGCCGCTCGCGTCGCCGCCGCCTCCCTCCAGCCGGCGACGCCGCTGCCTCATCTGACCGCCCGCTCGGATCCATCAGACTTCAGTCCGCCCGCTCGCAGGTACCTATGTCGTCCATCAGATCTTCTTTTTGTTTGAATTCAGTCTTCTTGTTATACGATTGATGCTTATTGTTCGTTGTGGATCTCAGTTTGTTCCAATTTCTGGTACTTCTTGTTTATAGTTTAACCTAAATCGGAAATTTTTCATGATAAATTATGTAATTTGTGTGTTTAATCTGTAATCCGATCCTAATTAGGGAAATAGATTGTTGATGGCGTTCGCTGTGTTTGATTGACGTTATACGTTGACCTCTTGCTTCGTTTATTTGTAGTTCATCGTTTCTGATCTCAATTACACACACGGAATTGTAGAAATTGAATTCAGTGTTGAAAATTGAAATCGAACGGTTTACATTTTGGTGATAATGAAATTGACTGTGGTTGTAGAGTGATGGTATTAAATTAGAACTTATTAGTTTAGTAGTGTTTCAATTTGTCATACTGAACTTGGTGATAATACATGATGTTTAGCACAATAAAGTTAAGATGTGAGTCTATGAATCTTTGGTGAATTCTATGTTCCTTATTATATGAATGATTGATCTGTGATGTCACCATATATAGTCTAAGGTTTCATATGGGTTTTGTTTTTCAGTTTCTAATTCATCATCTTCCAATGGCTTCATGTATGATAAAAAAGTGAAGATTATATCCTTATTATATGAACAATTGATCTGTGATGTTAGTTAAATCTTTGGAACAAACTTATAATGTTTGTTATATGCAAGTTTGCCAAGAAGGGTCTCACACCGTCCCAAATCGGTGTTATTCTTCGTGATTCCCATGGGATTGCTCAGGTGAACAGTGTAACTGGAAGCAAGATTCTTCGTATATTGAAGGCGCATGGTACCACCCTTATTTCTTACTGGTCATTTTTTAGCTAATGTTTCTTGTGTCAAAAACAAGAAGACTAAGAAGTCCCCATTTGGTAACCTTTTGTTATCGGGTTAATAATAGGGCTTGCTCCTGATATTCCTGAGGATTTGTATCACCTCATTAAGAAAGCAGTTGCTATCCGGAAGCACTTAGAGAGGAACAGGAAGGACAAGGATTCCAAATTCAGGCTAATTCTTGTTGAGAGCAGGATTCACCGCCTTGCTCGCTACTACAAGAAAACCAAGAAGCTGCCCCCTATCTGGAAATAGTATGTTTTTGTTTCCCTTTTCAAAAATCTATTTCTTTTTGAAAGTTTTATCTTATTTTTAGTTTAATTGTTTCAGTTGTCTAGCATGGCTATGATTACATGCACTAGCATCTCAAGAGATTGATTTTTTTTATGTATCCATAGAACTATAATACAAAACAAAGATGCCATTACTGCAAATTTAGGAATTCGGCCCAAATTGCTTTAGGGTACTTTTCTCATAGTGGCAAATTGTTTAGTTTACACAGTTGACAACTAGTGAAAAATTGACGGGCCAAGCTGGTTGTGTGATATTAAATTATAGGGCTTGAAACTGAGAGCAAAACAAGGATGATAAATATGTATGTGTGTGTTTGTAATTGTAGGTAAATGGCTTGACTTCTTCACATAAATTGCTGCTATGGTGAGGCGCTGGATACAATACCTCGGATGTGAAGAAGCTATTAAGTTGATGATTTGGAATAATAGCGATCTTAGGTTTGGTTTGAGGTTTGGATTGAATCCATTTAATTTGTAAACTCATATTAACTTTGTAATATTTGTTATATATATGAAATGCATTATTTTTTTTATAAATCTATTTTATTTTTGTATTATGAGGCTAATTGTCATTTAATGTGGAAACTAGTGATTTTAGAAAAATATTTTTTTTATTAAAAATTAAAATTCTTGACGCGCAAAAATGCGTGTCATCTTTATTTATGACTGGGGCTTCCTTGACGTGCATTTTATGACACGCATAGCGCGTCATAAAATGCGCGTCATCGTTTGCGCGTCAAGAGCTTCTTGACACGCATTTTGCGCGTCAAGAAGCTTCTTGACCCCCGCATCCTTGACGCGCATTTGCGTGTCAAGAAGGCCCTTTCTTGACGCGCAATGCACGTCAAGAAAGCCAGTTTTTGTAGTAGTGACAGTTTGTTTTGTTGACTTGAACAGAAATGGCGGATTTTAAATCAATTGGAGAACAAAATGTGTGTGCTTTTCTTGATGTTGCAGAAAAATGGAGGCCACATTTTCTAAACATATATGAGTTCATCCGACGATCGAGGATATTTTTTGCTGCTACTCATGAATGTCCTCCGTATAAAGATTTGTTAGTCATGTTCTGGAATTCAGCACAAGTAGATTGTTCGGTGACTCCATCTATAATACGTGCAAATATACTTGACACTGATGTCGTTATTTCTGAAGATGATGTGCGGAGAGTTCTACGGTTAAATGATCAAGCTACTTATCCAATTGAATTTCCTGAAGAGGATTTGGTAGCTTTGTTAAAAAGAATTAAGTATGATGGACAATTGTATGTCCCATGGTACCTTAAAGCAAATTTGAGTCCTCCTTATAAATACTTGATGCACGTGATTATTAAGTGTTTTGGAAACAGAACAAGAGGTCAAGAAGAGTTTGATTTGAAGGTGCTTTCTTTCTTTTGTGCATTGGTGCTGAACAGAGAATTCAACTTTTCTGGTTGGATCTTTAACTATATGAGAGAGAATATTCTGGTAAAACAAGTGCGGAGCATTATGTATCCGAGATTTCTACAGATGATCTTGAATGATATGCATCCGAACCTTCCAAAGAATGCTGCTGCTATTATTGATATGAAGCACATGAATAGAGTAGCTGCTGGAAAGATTCCAGTGTACTACAAGCGGAAGGGAAATGCTGTTGCTCCACCAACTAAACGGTTGATTGGTCATCTTGCTAATCCTGATTATAGAGCTCCAGAGAATGGTGCTGCTAAACATGATGACAGTTCTGATGATGAACTACATTATGATGATAATGGCTTTCCGACTGTGATTGTTGAAGATGAAATTGAGCAACCGGCGAATCAAGAACCTGTTGTGCAACAACCTGTTGTGCAACAACCTGTTGTGCAAGAACCTGTTCAGCAACGTCAAAATCCAGAGCAAGTTACTTCTGCAGCTGTCAATGAGTCTGAACGGGTGAATGTTCCAGATGATGTTATTGGTAGTTCGTCTGAAACTGAATCAGATTCTGGTGAATATGTTACCATTTTGCACAATACAAGAGAAATTCCTGTAAAGAGAGGTTCTAAGGCTCATATTGCTTATCTAAAATCTCACAATCAAGATACCTCTGTCTTTTAGTCTAGAACTAAACAGGCTGACGATACTGAAAATGATCCATCTTATACTCCTAGTATGGAGGAGCCTATTTCAAAGTCAAAGTCTGTAGATAAAGGCAAAGCTCCTGCAATTGCTACTGGCAAACGTTTGAAGACTGTGGCTGTTGGGTATAAAGGAGTGAAACCTGGTTCATTTCTTGCTGATGCCAGAAAATCTGGGCAAAGTCCTCCCAGCAAGAAGCAAAAGGTGACTACGTCGTCTTCTATCCCAATCCAACCAACCACCAAAACAGCTGATGTTCAAAGTTCACAACAACCTCCAATCAGAAAGTTAACTATCAAAAGACCGTCTACTACTGGTTCTGCTTGCACGTCTTCAACTACTTCCACAATTTCTTCTACTGATTTAAAGCTCGCATTGTTTCAAGCTCGATTTGAGAGAGTAGAACATACAAACAAGGTGCAGGCTGAAGAGATTTCTGGGCTGAAAATTTTGTGTAAAGAATTGGTTGCCAGAGATCAATCTCATACAAAGGAACTTGCTCGATTAAAAGCTCAGGATGAGGCAAAAGATCGGGAAATTGCTCAGTTAAAGCTATTATCTTTGTCTATGAGTGAGCAGCTTAAGCACGTGCTTACAGCTTTAGCTGCTCAGGGGGAGACAAAGGCCAAATCCTGAAGAGACTTGCAGAGAAGAAGAGGATGTGATGAAGTTTTTAAACGATGATCCTGATAATCCTGAAGGTGGTGCTGGTGGTTCTGGTACTGGTACTAATGCGGCAGGAACATCATCTGCTGCTGCTGGTACAGCCACGACATCTCAGGGGGAGTCTACTGACAAAGAGATATATGATGTGACTTCGATATCGAGGGTTGAGATGAAAGAGGGAGAGTTGGTTAATCCTTTTTCTAAAGAGCAGCTGGCAGCAATATTTGCTCTAAATGTGGACGATGTTGAGAATGTGCCAGTTGCTGAGCCATATCAGGAAGATGATTCAGAGGAAGAAGTGGTGTTTGAAGATGAACATGTGGAAGTGGAAGATATGACGGCAGAAGAATATCCTAATGATCCGACGAGGTATGGGAATTTTTCTGATAATGACTATTCTGAAGGTTTTAATTTCTTTGGAAAAGACAGTGAGGATAAGGTTGAAACAGAGAAGCCATCAGAACAACCTGAAGCATCTGAATCTGTTAATATGTCTGAAGAAGAGGAAAAGAAGTTGTTGTTTGAAGCCTGGTTAAAAGATCAAAGGGATAAGAAACTTCCAGTTCCAGTCCAAGTTGAAAAGTCTTCAAAACCTATTGATCAGAAAAGGTTTTTTAATAGAAAAGGAAGACAAGCTTCTGGAAAGATTATTAGCTGGATGTATGATTCTGAACTCAAATGCTATGCTATCAAAAAGGAGTTCGGGATTGTATATCTGAAGAATGCTACAAGGTTCAACACATTACCTGTTTGTGATGTGAGGGACTTGGCTAGAAGTCCATTTTTGAATCCTGGAGGAAATATTTTGGCTGCTGTGTTTAAGGAGAAGTTAATTGAAGAATGTCAAGGAAGATTCAGGTTTTTGACTCCTCAAAGGCCAACTTACTCTGAGCATCCAACAGATATCCATCCTATCACAGGCAGACCAGTAGTGATTCTGAAATATAAGAAGCCGATTCAGCTCAAGAAAATACCTCTAAAAAGACTTGAACAAGATTTCATCAAGACTTTGAGGTGGTGGTATTATGATGAGGTGTCTGGTGAAGCTGTTATTGTGATCCAAGAAGACAACAAGGTTGTGAGAATCTATGACCCGATGTCATTGATAAATTTGTCAAAGAATGATATTGAAAAGCTACATTCTAACAAGATTCTCTACAAACCTGAATGTTGTGATCAAGCAATGCAATTTCAGAAGGTGATAAATGTTTGTTTTGGTGGTGGAATTCATGCTGGAAATAACAGAAGACGGGATTGGAAGAAGCACAGAGTCAAAAGCTTCTGAAGACTAGCACAAGACAAGGGGGAGTTTGTTAGAGCATTTTGTGTTGTCTAGTGCTAGGTCTTGATAGTTTGAATATGTAAAGTTATATGTTTGTGTTTTATAGATCCAGCGGATCAGTGGCGGATCAGGTGGTACGCCGGACCACCTGATACGCTAGTAAGTTGGTCCGCCGGATCAGTTTCTATATATAGGTTTCAGTTTGATTCAGAGAGTGTGAGTGAGGTCTGAGCTTTCTTAAGTGTGTGTTTTACATGGTGTAACCTGAATACTCAGTGTTCTCTCTGTTTACAAGCTGTGATCAATATAAAGAAGATTATTTACCTTGTGTGTCCGAATCCGAATGTAATAATGCACTAGCAAGATCAATTACGTGTTTAACAATAAGTCATGCTGATTGCTGGTATAATTTGTCCAACTTAAACTCAGGCAGAATCATACTCATAACATCTGGATATGTTAAGGTATTGATTAGATTTGCATTGACCAGTGTATCCCACACTATCAGACATAATCAGACATTTTCAGCTTTTCTTTTCTTTTTCCTTTTGTGTGACAACATTTGTGATTTTTCACAATGCATAGTATTTTCATGATATCGTCAACTGTGTTCCATGCAAAAAGAAATAAGAACGTTAAATCGTCTACCTTAAGGTCAATCTTTCGATACGCAGATAAGGTCTCGGATTTAACAAAATAAGAAAATAAAACAAGTTGAAGTTGTATAACCCAACAACAATCAGGTCGGTACTCCCGTACACGCAGAGAAAGTCCGATGAGTTATACGAAACACCAAAGAAAATAAAGCAGAACGTCAAACGAACAACAATCAGGTCGATCATTCGATACGCAGAGAAAGTCCGATCGTTTGACAAAATAAAGAAAATCAAACAAGTTTAAATCTTTGCAAAATGAACACATGTATGCACAGTGACTTCTCATTTTGAAATTCACACTTATTTTCTTTTGTGTCATGAACTATGCATCAAGATGTTATCCACATGGTCAAGCATTAGTATTTAGTGTATATCACATCTGAATACTTTCTGATTTGCTGAGCCTACCAACCATATCAAACAATGATCCTATGGCCCTTTCATCTATTATATCCATGAGTCAGATACGTAAGCCAATGTACCATCATTTCCCAATGATCAATTTCTCACAATTTTATATATTTGGCATGTACTCACCTTCCTTCATTATATATTTGGCATATATTCACCTTCTTCCCATAACATGCTTTTTCTCAATTACTCCCCCTTACTTACAATTCTCCCCCTTAAAATGAAAACTCTATTTTTGGATTTTCATTTTACACAAAAACAAGACTCTATTTTTCGTACTTTTAAGAAAAACTCGGAAACAAAGAAAAGTGATCAATCAACACGGATAATTTGCAGATTTAGAATTCAGAAAATTTGCAGGTTAGAAAGATTTATCATGAATATTTAAATTAAGCAGAATAATCCTCGATCAACAACGTTGCAATCGTCGATAGGTCTTCTAGAAGTACCTGCACACTGGTCAAACTAATTAGTCCAAAAATGACCCGATGTGAATCGCTTCCGGTCGACCAGTGTCCTTGTTTTGCTTAGAAACCACCTTAGGTTTCCATTGTTGTTTTGGTAATTCAGTTTTTGATGAGACAATCACAGGTGACTGTGATGATGAACCTCGATGATGAACCTACACTTTGAACCTTTGAAAACATTGGTATAAAACGTTTTTGTTTATGGAAGAATGTAGGTTCAATGTCATCAAAAACTCTGCCTTGTTCATCAAAGAACTTTGGTGTGGCAGGTTTACCAAAAACTGATTTCTTGTGAAATCTTTGGGGTGAATCAGCAGGTGATGGGCAGTCTTTTGCCATATGCCCTGGGCGACGGCAAATATAACAAATTCTGGTCGTTTTATCCCATCTTTGATGTACCTCCAAAGAACACACATGAATATCTCGAACATGATCAGAATGAGAATCATATACCTGATGCCTGTGATCATGTACCCATTTGGATGTAGGGCTTCGATATTGAGAACTTTCAGAAGAAATAATAGCTTTCACAAAAACCTCAGCAATCTTCCGAGCATCAACACAATGAAGAGGAAATTCTTTGTCAGAAAATAATTGATCCGAACCCTTGAGTTTGTAAAACCGCTCGGGTTGAATTTTATCAGCTTGAAACACTTCCTTCTTCACTTGTTTCATCTTTAATTTCTTCAAATCTTGAGATGATGATGCTGGAACCTTCTCAGCTTTGTTTTGGATCCTGTGAAAACCCAATCCTTCATGCTTTCCAGAAATCTTCTCCTCAGATGAACAATGTCCATTCTTTGCTAATCGAGAAAATTCAGCTTTTACTTCTGTTACATTCTTTTGATCATAAAAGATCTTTTCATCAAACTCAGGTGGAGACTGAAGCTTGTCCCTAGAAGTAACCGACTTCTCATTATCAGCAGACGATGAACCAGATACAAACTTAGGTGCAGGAGAAACTGTAGATTTCTTTTCCTTCTTTTTCTTATTCTTCCTGTTCTTCTTCTTTGGCACAACTTTCTCATCCTCAGCAGTAGATGATGAAATCTTTGAATAATTAAAATGCGTGAGCATCGGATCGTCTACTCGATCTAGCTAATCGGACATCGAAACGTAATTAACCGATTGTTTTATTGATCAACAAAGAACAATTACAAGCAGTAAACACTCAGAAATAGACTCAGAGAATACACACTCAGAAACACACACTTAACAGATCTCACACGCTCAGAAGTCTCTCAAATACAAAGACCAAACATCTATATATACTAGTTGGTCCGAGCTTCGGCCGAACCTCAGGTTCAGCCAGTCCGAACTTCAGGTTCGGACCTAGTTCGGCCAGACCTAGTTGACTTTGATCTTGATCTTGCTTGATACTTCACACGACGCACATATCGGGTATCAACAACACACCTAAAATCTTTTTGATTTCTCTAAATTTATGCTAAAACACACCTAAAATCTTTTCGGAATCTTCAGATATGAAACATAAATGCAATACAGAAATGAAATACTAAATCACACACTATTTTTGTCTTTCGCGAGAAAGATCACAACTTGGGATCATATTGAACATGACATGCTGAACTACACTTCAATTTCAATTATTTCAGCACACAAGTCATGCCGATTACTGGTATAATTTGTCCATCTTAAACACAGGCACAATCATACTCATAACATTTGGATATGTTATTGTATTGATTAGATTTGTTTTGGCCAGTGTACCCCACACTATCAGACATACTCAGATATGTATTTCATATCACACTTTGTGATTTCATTTGTGATTTAATCACATAATGATTGTATTCATGATATAGTCAACGGTGTTCCATGCAAAAAGAAATAAGAACGTCAAATCGTCCACCTCAAGGTCGGTCTTTCGATATGCAGATAAGGCCTCAGATTTAACAAAACAAGAAAATAAAACAAGTTGAAATTGTATAACCCAACAACAATCAGGTCGGTACTCCCGTACACGCAGAGAAAGTCCGATGAGTTATACGAAACATCAAAGAAAATAAAGCAGAACGTCAAACGAAAAACAATCAGGTCGGTCTTGTGGACACCCAGAGAAAGTCCGATTGTTTGACAAAATAAAGAAAATCAAACAAGTTTAAATCTTTGCAAAATGAACACATGTTTACACAGTGACTTCTCATTTTTCTTTTTCACAGATCTTTTCACAATCTTGATATATGCTTCAAGATGTTGTCCACTTGGTCAAACATTAGTATTTAATGTATATCACATTTGAATACTTTCTGATTAAATGTCGAGCCTACCAAGCACACTCAAACAATGATCTTATGGCTTTTTTCATATGTTTTATCCATTAGTCAGACACGTAAGCCAATGTACCATCATTTCCCAATCATGTTGGATACAATTTCTCATTTTTCAATGTTTTTGCATTTTTCTATTTTTCCATGTTTTTGTATTTTTCTCTTTGTCTCCCCCTTAAAATGAAAACTCTATTTTTGGATTTTCATTTTAACAACAAAAACACAAAGACACTATTTTTGGTATTTTTAATTGTCTCCCCCTAAACGACAAACAAAAAGCATTAAAGAAAGAAAATTGACCTTTCGACATGGATACCTTTTCGATTTAGATTTCAGAAAAATTTCAGTTTTTGAAATATGATGTCACATATAATTTAACTTAGATCAGCAGAATACTCCTGCATCAGCAACTTTTCAATCACCGATACGTCTTCTAGAAGTACCTGCACACTGGATTTAAATATTAGTACTCAAATGATACTGAAGCACACAGCTTCTGGTCGACCAGTGTCTTCCACAAAATCATTTGCAGCCTTGGTGACCAACTTAGGTCGCCACTGCATTTTTGGTTTTTCTGTTTTTAATGAGTCACTTCCAGTGGATGAACTATCCATACTTGAATCATATTTACAAAATTGTTTCTTTGAAGATTTAAAAGATGTGGATGTGGACTCAGTAAAAACTATGCCTGATTCATCAATAAATGTAGCAGATTTGTTAGAAAATGATCTTTTGACATTTGCAGGACAATCCTGTGCCATGTGTCCCTTTCGGTGACATTGATAGCACAAACGATATGATCGTTTAGATTGTGGTTTTCGCTTGATATTTATGACATTTTTCATCAGATTCATAACTATCAGAATAATCATCAAATGCTTGAAACCAATTATTGTGCACCCATTTGGAAGTCGGACTTCGAGGAGTCGGATTTGAACCAGATGAAGAAGCCCATCCATAATGTCTTTGACCAACGGGAGACGAAATTGGGAAAATCTCGCTTCTTCAAATCTTTCTTCGATTGTTGACTCCCGAATCCTTTCTCCATTGTGGACATGAACACCTGAGCCAAATGATAAATTTGATCAAGGTTCGTATCTTTCTTTTCTTTCGGAGCTTTCTTGGGCATATTTCTTTTTGTCTTTCTTCTCAAATTTCTTGTGCTCACTACTCAAACCAGACTGTTTGTAACCTGGTAACTTTGATAAGTCTACTTGAGAACTCGAGGGACCAGTTTTAGCAGCTTGATTGAATGAAGCTTTAATATCCTTTAATTTGTTAGCTTCGACCAGCTTTGCAGCAACATTTTCTTCATTCAACTACTCTTCATCTTTTTCAACCTGTTTCCCAGCCGAAATAACTCCCTCCTCTGAAATAAACCCACCAGAGACAAACTTAGCAGTAGGTTTGTCAAGCAGACTATCCTCCTTCACCATTTTCTTGTTAGTTTGAGACTTTGATTTCTTTTTCTCAGATTTCTTAGAACCAAATTCAGAATAAACACCATTTGCATCAGAAGGTTTGACATCAGCCAGAGGATCAGTTTGAATCACCGGGGGTGGTAGGTGGTAATTGATTGAATTCTTCTCCTCCAAACACTTTCTTAAAATTATCATCGTTGCACAAGTAGCTGGTGAATGAATGTGAATTTGTCATATTATTCAACTGTCTTTTAAGATCCAAAACCTCAACATTTAAGTCGGATATCTTCTTTTGAGCTTCACCCAATGCCTTTTCGGAATCGATTAACTTTTCTGAAGCTCGGTTTGATAAGAATTTTTCTCTTCTCATTTTATCATGAGCATCATACACTTCTTGCGTAATTTTCTTCACCCTTTCCACATGAATCTCAATATTTCTTGTCAACAAATTGTTGTTATGTGCAAGGTTGTGACTTTATCGAGTAATTTTGAATGTTCCCATTGACGATAATTTTCCTTAGCATTAACTTCATCATCCGCTTTCTGAAGATCATTATACAATTGCTGAAGCGAATCCAATCTAGCTTTTGAGTTACTAAACAGAGCATCAAAATCGCCAATGGTATCTTTTGCTTCGTGCTCCCATTTTTTCAGCATTTCTAACCAACTCTGCATTTTCATTTTGTAACTTCAAAATTTGTTGTTTATCTTCATCAACTTCTTTTGATAACTTTTCATTCTCAATCAGCAATTTGTCAATTGTCTTCTTTAAATCCTCAATTTCAATTTGAAACTTCAATTCTTTCATAGCAGCTTTATTCTGAACACATTCTTCGTCTTTCTTGTGATTTTCATCACTTAAGAAATTAGAATTAGTAAACAATTCCCGAATCATTGTCTTTTTATGTGAAATCACTTCACAGTTATCAACCAGACGAGAAAATTTTGACATCAACTCTGAAATCTTTGAATTTTTGCTTGTCTCAACGACAGAATCAGATATTTCTTTAGCATTCTTCTTCCATTTCTCCAATTCTTTTATCAGAATACTATTTTCTTTAGTCAACTTTGTCACTTGCTTTCCTAACTCCTCAATATCATCATTAGAACTCTTGTTGGACCTTGAATTCCGATAAAGTTGCATATTGTGATAGTCACATATTATTTTCAGATTGTCCCATAATACTTTTGATCTCCAACAATCCTTAAAATACACAAACAATTTTGTTGATATTGCCAACTTCAGAAATGCATATGTCTTCTTTTCATTTTCATACTGCTTCTTTTGTGCATCTGAAAGATCCATTGTCCATATGGGATCTCCATAAGAACTAGTTGGATAGACATATAGCTTATTGATCGGAATCCACAAATCTTTATCCACGGTATCAAGATATGTTTTAAATATTGTTACCCAACTCGGATAATCCTCACACTTCATCAATTTTGGCACAGTCTGACGATGACCCGCAACAATTGCATCAATTTCTTTCATTTTGAAAATTGTGAAATTGGATATCAAAACTTCAAACTCGAAAACGAGGGTCTTCCATGCGGATTTTGGAGGTCAAACCGGATGGTACAGCTAGATCTCGTCAAGACGGTCGTTTTGGCTAGTAATTGCTCTCGTAACTCTTAACGGTTCTCAAGTTACGTCAGTTTTAGTAACGACTACTTTTCTGCCAGCGAACCAGTAGCAGACCAAAATTACCAACGCACCAGATTGACTAGTGTACCAGCAGCAGACCAAATCAGACCAGCGGACCAGAATGCTCAGCGTACCAGTTTGGTACGGCGTAACTGCCAGCGGACCAAACTTGAAGATTGCCTAGCGTACCAAATTCCAGCGGACCAGAAACTGATGAATATTGCCTTGCATACCAGCAGCGTATCAACGGCGTACCAGCTGCTCTTCGAGCGTACCAACGACGTATCACGGTAAAAATCGATGGATTTTTCAAATTTTCGACTTTTGGGACTAGAATTTGACTCAGTGAGGTGCAAAAACTCACTAGTAACACTTAGAAATCATTTTTAACCTTGAAAACACTCGGAATTGGAAGAATTGATGAAAAAACTTAAGAAACTCAAACTTTCTCTATCTAAAAATCCAGAAATTTACCAAAAATGCAGCAGTAAAGCAACCAAATGCTCTGATACCACTTGTAAAACCACGGAGGGATCTTACTACTGCATGATTCGGTAATACGAGAATGCACACGATGTAAATAAAGCTTTGCTTTATTGATTTCACTTAGAGAATACACAAAGTCTAGAGAGAGAGAGAACACACTCAGTTTACACACACTTAAGAGATATGAAATGACAGAACTGACTCTAACTCTCTCTAACAAGAACTA
This sequence comes from Deinandra increscens subsp. villosa, assembly GCA_039602395.1. NCBI lineage: Eukaryota > Viridiplantae > Streptophyta > Magnoliopsida > Asterales > Asteraceae > Deinandra > Deinandra increscens. The sequence continues at coordinate 29,098,788 of JBCNJP010000009.1, forward strand.
TTTATAGGTGCAACATATTAACCTGCGTACCATCTGGTACAGACGTACCAATTAGTCCGGCGTACCATTTGGTACGGCCACCAATATGTTGCCACTAAGACTCATAAAGATGCTCTAACCTAGATACAATACACGAAACATAAGGTAACATAGGAATATGCTCTAACATTTGATCTTATATCTATCTCGTTATCACTTGATTAGCAAACAATCCATCGCTCCATGATTTTACAAAACCCTATAGCAAAATTTTTGGTATATAAAACATATAGCATATTCATTCAAAATATTAAAGCGTTAATCTTTACAACATACAACTTTTAAAATAGAAAACATTACCCCAGATGTAATCCCCAATTACACCCCTTTCTTCTATGGAAAACTTGTTTATCCAGGTACAACCTCCCATTCTACCCCTTAACCCTTGAATGATTACCCCAGCCACAATCCCCCATTGTACCCCTTAGTCCTCGTAAATTACTACTAAAGCATAACCCTACTCTGGTTTGCGTACCGCTAAGGCAATCGCCATCGCCTATGAAGAGAGTCAATCGTCACCAACTCTGGGTGTTCGAAAGACACCCAGTCCTAATTGTACAATCTGATCGTTCCACTTTACCCACTAGAACAGTGTCCCTCCGCTCCCTTAGAGGGGCCCCACCCCTTAGTGAGGCCTTTTGCCTCGTTCGAAGAACAAGGTAGTAGGTTAGCTTTGCCTTGCCCTTGGACCAGCTTTCCCCTTTCCATCACGCCTCCCTAGGCTTAGATGACTCCCAGTCAAATTATTTATTTGACCCTACCTTGGCACAATGAGCCTTTCCACCCTGGTCCAATGTCCATGAGTTAAGACTGTAGTCGAAACCCTTTTCTCCCCCAAGTCCCTCGCCAGTTTACTAAACAAATGATCGCTACATAGAATCACTATTGGTTTCGTCCCACTATGGCCATAACTTCTGCCTGCACGGGATTAACTCTAGTGTTCTCAATCAGATGCACGACGACTCCACTGTTTTAACCATGACATGAACCAACATAATTTATACATAGCCACCATTTATTACATAAACCCGCTTAGACTTCCCTTCCCTTAGCCCACCCCGCAGTTGTGATAACCCAAAACCATTTTTAAGAATTTCCCCCCCTTTGCAATACCCGTTACCATTACCCTCCCGGAAACAGTTTCAAAACAGGTATTCATAATTCATAAAACAGTTTCAAGTATAAAAACTAAACACATATGCATATAAGCCCAAAACATTCAAAACATATAAAAGTGGGCTCTTAGAACTCTCCTTAGCTAACTTTGTAGATTATTTGGTTAATCCCTTGTTAATCAACTATGCACCCAGATATCCCCCACTGTCTTTGCTAGGACTCCCTGAAGGTACCACAATGATTACAGATTAACCCCTAACTTAAACCCGACCCTATGGGCTCAATTCCCTAGCATACATAACTTTTAACATTCTGGTCCCCTTGGATACGGTCGTATCACATTTCCCCAATACGGTCGTATCGCGACTATTCACAACATACTCCTTTCTAACCTTCCTTGGATATGGCCATATCACTAAACCACAATAGGGCCGTATCGCGGCTACGTTAGCTAACATAGCATGCATGTGCTTAATCCATACATACGGCCACCAATACTCCCTCTGATATGGCCAGCCCTAGAATACATCTGTATCACTTATAACCCAATACGGGCATATTCATTAGCTATCCCTTTTGTGTTACTGCCAACCCAAGATACGGGCGTATTCCCCCTTACGGAATACAATCATATTCATATGGCAGTAACTTAAATCTGATCATTTGGTCATTTTCCAGTGGTTATTTACCCGTTTTCTTGCTAATAGAATCATTACCTTTACATATAATCATAAACCCCTTTGATCAAACCACTAGAAACAACCAGTTTAACCCTTGATCATCACATGCAACCCTAACTTTCCAAAACTAGAAATGTTACATGCATCATCTAACCTGGTTTTCTTGCTTCCTTGATTATCAAAAACCTTTTTTATCAACAAATGATCATCCTCTACCACACTTAATCTGACCAAAATCAGCAATTCATGATCAATTCTCAAGAACTTAACCAAAATCATGAATAATGCATAAAACCCACTTACCTCTGTGATCTTGGTCACTTTCTCAACATTCCAACCCTTCAAGAACATCTTCTCAGCTCCCTAGATGCTCACCAAGTCAGGGCATTTGAGAGATAGCTGAACAAATGACCAAAGATGGTCAAAATCAGCTTTTATACATTAGACACGATACATGTGTATCGCTGTAAACCAATATGGTTGTATCGTGCTTCGCGGACTTGTCGTCCTGGATCTGACCCACACGATACGAGCGTATCCCTTTCCCCAGATACAGCCATATCCCTTTCAAGACTTCAAAAATTTCTTATTTTCAAATACTTGATCCGATCTGCAAACACGATTCTTTTACCGTTCTCATTATCCATCGTAACACGGTCCTTAGCCTCATTCCTGTTCCGCTTTATGAAAACTGGGGTGTTAGACAAGATTGTGAATATGGATTATTCAATTTGCTCCGATACCAATTATTTTGACCCGAATAGGCTCTAATCAGAATTGGCTTAGTTGATTTAAATAATAATTAAGATTGTACGGAATGTAAAACCAACTGGAGGACAAGGACTCATAAGAAGATTTTTCTATATATCTCATGTAGGAAATTGTTACAAGAGTTTATTATGTGGACGTATTTAATACAATAGCTTTCTACAAGAGTATAATTTAAGCTCTTTGAAGATACTTAAGAAAATGTGAACTTGTGTCTTGCTTTACTTGAGGTTGAATACTTTCTATTTATAGCAGGTTTGAGAGAACAAAGTTGTTGGAGATTTTTGAATATAGCATTTAATTTTATCACTTTCCAACTACTTACTTTAAATAGGTGGACCCGCTAATTATAGAAAGTGATCAACTTTTACTCATGTTCATTTATTTCACTTAGAATCGTCTTGTCTTCTGATAATCTCGAACTCCTTCGAGATTCTTTTGTGAAGACTGACGTAGCTTCCCATTAGAAGTTTCCACGGAATTTTGTGAATGTTTTCACATAAATTCTGTGAATGGACAGAACAGTCAAATAACAAATAACAGATTCTGTTATTTTATTTGTTTCTTCATTTGATCTTCATTATCTTTTTATGAATAATTTTATTTTCTTTGAATACTTTAATTCACTATTACATCAGATTGTCCTAACAGTGATCCATGACCGTCGTATCACACAGATTCCGCCTTGACGGGGTGTAACACTTTCTTGCTGTCAGATAGTTTGTTGCCATAGTTTATTTTGTGTATTTTGTGGATTTGGTACTCTTACCATGTTTCTTACTTCTTCGTACTTTCTTTTGTTGGTTCGTATTTTTTTTTGTTGGGTATTGAAAAATAAGTTTTTATAACTGGTGGTCTTACTTTGACCATTTAAAAAAGAAGTTTTTGTTGTAGTGATTGATAATTGTCCATCTTGCATTACACATATGGGTTAAAATAATGCTATTTTGTTTTACAATACGTGCGAATGTGAGGATATGACAAACCTTTATACTAGGTAGTTAAGTTTTATTAATTTTCTCTATGCTAACTTTATTCACTATTTCTATATGTTGATAATTAGATGCCTAATATGTATTAATAGAATGGAATGTAATGAATTATTGTATACACTTCTAAGTAGTCGCGTTTATAGTTTTTAGGATGTGACAATTATTAATATTTTTGCATTTGACAAATAATGCATAACTTCTTTTGTATTAGTTCTAGGAAAGTAAACAAAGATAGTATATTATGAAGTATGGGGGATAGAAAAAAGAGAGATTGTACGAAGCTAGAGATATTGTTGACCCATGTGTCGTGATGATGGGCATAGCATCAATGTCGAGTACACGTAGTTACATCCAACGCAAGAAGTGACAAATATTGTATTCTCTTTTAAAAATCGTACCTCATTGTGATGATTTGAATAAAATCCTTACCCATTGTTATAGTTTTGACCAAAGATATGATATGAATGATTACTACTAAGCTTTCAAGTATGGTTCTCATATGTTGGCCCAGTTTATGATATTACATAAATAATTACCACTTTTTAATCTCATATGAATAATTACGACTAAGTTTGCCGGTGTGGCTCTCATATGTTAGACCCACTTTTTAATATTACATGCTGTCTCGAAGAGCACTCTTTATTTTCTAGGGTTATTGGATTTTATTAATCCAAATTATTATCAATTGGTAAATTTTAATTCTAATTTCAAAATTTCCTCACATTAATCCTAATTATTAAGGTGTTGGATTTCATTGAACTCCCGTTAATTTTTTTTAACACCGTTAGTGGTTTGTTGACGTGGCATATGACGAGAGGCTGTTTTATAATTACTTAAAATGGAGGGACTATTTTGTATCTAACTTTTTTTTTGTGGGTTATTTTGTATTTTATCGAAAGAAGATAGGGTAAAAGAAGATCTGAAACTTGTTTCTCGTTCCTCCCTCTTCTTCACCGCCATATCGGAGCGGCTTCATCCCCACATCGTCTTCACCGACCTTGGCCGCCACCACATCGTCTTCCTCCGGCATCCACTCCCCACCATCGTCGCTTCCACCATCACACCCACAACCATGTGTCCACTGAACACGATTACCCGCCACGCCATCCTCCGCCGTGAAACAAGGCGTGGCGGTTAAAAGAAGGATGACTCCGACGTCGAGGGCCATCTCGGTGGTGGAGGCGGACCTCCAACCCAACCCTTCACTGTTGTTCTCCGGCAAACGTCAACCTCCTTCCCCCCTCCCTCTTGTGTTTTCTGCTCCAAGCTCGTTGTCTCGCGGTGACCTCGAGTGTAGGATTTGGCTCAGCCGTGAACCTCTACAATTTCTGGTAAGAAAACCCAAAATTGGGGTTCAACTTGGTGTGATTTTTGGGTGATTAAACCCTATTGATTTTGATTCCATTTATGGGTATTCACCTGATTTTGATTCCATTTAGTGTAGGATTTGGCTTAGCCGTAGAAGATGGAGGTAATGGTTGCCTGTGATGGGTGGTGATGGGTGGCGGCGGTTGGTTAGGGTTTAAACAAATAAAAAAAATGTTCCTTTATTTTAAAGAAACTACAAACTAGCCCCTCATTTTAAAAATCCATTTAAAAATGCCAAGTAGGATGCCACGTCAGGTGCCTAATCAGCAAAAACTAACGTTGTTAGTGAAAAGTAAACAACACTCCAATGAATTCCAACATCATAATAATTATGATTAATGTAAACCATTTCCTTAATTGGGATTAATATCGGCTAACTAGTAATAATTTGAATTATTAAAATTCAATAAACCTTATTTCTATGAGTAGATGTAAGACTGTATATATCTTATCCTTTTTAGATCTTTTCTTAGTTTTTCTACATGAGAATATGAGATTTACTTAGTATAATAATGATGATAGTGACCCACTTTTTAAAATTACATGCTGACTCAATCGAATAGTTTTTACTTTTTACAATCTGTGAAATTTTAAATGCTTTCACTCTTCTATGTAACAAGCATTGGTGGAGATAACATATCATCATCCATTTCTTCTAACTGTATGTGATTATTTGCGAATTGTACATGTTTTTATTAGTTAATTATAAATATTTATATGTCATGTTGTTAATAGTATTAGAATGCGCTATATATAAAGTATCAATATATGGCCTTGGCCTTGTATTATGTATTATGGTTAATCAATACATGGGTCATATTTACAAATATTATTAGAATGCGCTATATATATAGTATCAATATATGGCCTTGGCCTTGTATTATGTATTATGGTTAATCAATACATGGGTCATATTTACAAATATGGTAAAATTTCTCAAAACCTAAATTTTCCCCTCCGTAAACCTGTCGTTGCTGTTTCCATTGAACAAAACACTCATCCGTTGTTTTTCTTTCTTCGACGGCAATTATATTATAGCTTGTCTTATAAGGGAAAATGTCACAGAAACATAATCAACTCTCAATTTTGTTTCAATTAGGTCACTCAAACTTTTTTTTATTCCAATCAGGTAACTTAATTTTAAAATATGTTCTAATCCTAGATAAATGACCTGATTAGCATCAAATTTTTTTAATCTGATTTTTTATAAAAACTGATTTTTTTATAAAAGAACGATTTTTTTTATAAAAACGAATTTTTTTATAAAAACGAATTTTTTTATAAAAACGAATTTTTAATAAAAACGAATTTTTTAAAAAAATTCGAAATTTCATAAAAAACGTTTTGGTGTAAAAAAATTGTTTTTTATAAAATTCGAAATTTTATAAAAAAAACGTTTTGGGTGTATAAAATTTTATAAAAAACATTTTTTTATAAAATTTGAAATTTTATTAAAAAACGGTTTGGGTGTATAAAATTCGAAATTTTATAAAAAAACATTTTTTATAAAATTTCGAATTTTTATACAAAAACTTGTTTTTATTAAAAATTTGATTTTAAAAAATTTGTTTTTTATTATAAAAATATTTTTTTTATAAAAATTTCAGTTTTTAGAAAAAAATGATTAGGTTACCTGCTAATCAGGTCATTTATCTAGGATTAGAACATTTTTTAAAGTTAAGTTAACTAATTGAAACAAAAAAAAATTTGAGTGACCTAATTGGAACAAAATTAAAGTTGGTTATGTTTTTACAAAGTTACCCGTTTTATAATAAAAGAATCCTTCTTTCTGGTTTGATTTGAAGACTCCACGTAGCAAGCAAAAGTATCTTTTTATTTTGCTTTGATTTGTGGTGAGTAATTAATTCCATTAAATTGGTTTTAATATTCTTTCTGGTTCCTGCGAAAAACATATCTAGGTTTCAAGCAAAAGAATTATTCTTTTGCTATAATTTGTGGTGATACTGAGCCACGTCGACGAGAAAAAGAGAGTTCACACTTTCAATCTTATTTTCTGTCTACTCTTTGAATTAAAAAAATAAATAAACATGTCTTCAAACTACCCAATGGCTATGGCCTTTAAACAACCGGATGCTAGTTGGTATATGGATACAAGAGCATCGACACACCTTACCGCAAATCCAGGTATAATTCAATCCTCAATGTCAAATCTACAATTTCACATATTTTTGTTGGGAATGGCTCAATGGCAACATGTTGACTATTCATGGTTAGGGTTATGCTTTACATCATCTCCCTAATTATTCATATAAACTCAATAATATTCTCCTTGCACCTAATGTAATTAATAATCTTATTTCGGTTCGCCAATTTACTCGTGAAAATCAGGTTTCTATTGAGTTTGATCCCCTTGGTTTCTCTTTGAAGGAACTCAAGACCAGCAAAATCCTTTCCCGACATAATAGTTTAGGAGATCTCTACCCCTTTACCACACCCACCACAAACACTTTTGCTTGCATAACTGCATCTTCCTCACATCTTTGGCATAACCGTCTAGGACATCCTGGTTTTCAAGTTTTAGATTTTTTATCCATTGGTCACTTTATATCTTGTAATATAGATAAATTGTATCTTGTTTGCCATTCATGTCAACTTTCTAAAAGTAAACGTCTCCTCTTTCATGAATCTTTAGCTGTTACGTTTGCACCGTTTGACATAATCCATTGTGATCCTTGGACATCCCCAATCCTTAGAAAATCCCGATAAATACTACATGGACTTAATTGACATTTTAGCCAACTATGTCTGGATCTACCCCTTAAAATTCAAATCCGAGGCATTCACTACCTTTCCTAAATATCATAGACTTATTCAAACTCAATTTAACAAAACCATCAAATCCTTTCAATGTGATTAAGTTTAGTAGAGGCCATACTTAGGGCTAATAGTAAGTTTTTCTAAGTGCGAGTACCTGGATTCAGCATCAAGAAGACTTTCACTTACGTAGTATACCGGGTGTTGTTGACCTTCTGCATCCGTTGGTTAGGACCGCGCTTACCGTGTTTCTTGAAACTGCAAGGTATAACGATAAAGGCTCCCCTGGATTCGGCTTCATCAAGGAGGGGTGCCGAGGATAGATAAGCTTTCAAATCTTGGAAAGCTTGTTCGTGTTGGACGTCCATTCAAACCTTTTATTCTTC
>JBCNJP010000009.1:29107411-29213160 GCA_039602395.1 Deinandra increscens subsp. villosa
GATGTTGTCTTCATTAGACAACACATGGGTAAGTCGCGGATATATGCAGGGACCCATTTACGTCGCTTTGCATACATTTTTCCCAGCCACTCATGATCTTGTAATTTGTACCTCTCCAAAAGCAAGTTCCATCTTTCTTCAAACGTTTCAGGTTTTATATAAACGTTCCAAACTAGTTTGTGAAACTCAGCCCGTAGTTTTGTATTCTTCAATAAATCACCACAAACCTGAAATAAATATTAAGAGATCGATGTAAGTGGTTGAACTCTTTCAGGCCATAATTATTAATGTACTGTAATATATTACAGTGGTGTAACAGATCTACAATAGCTTACATACTGAAAAAAAAGTGTTATAAAGTAAGGTACTGTTACATGCGTGTAAGAAACATAAAAGCAGGTATGAAACATTCGAAAAAAATGACCAACCTTCAATGGAAGTTTTTGAGTTATGTGCCATGTACATAGACGATGAACCATGCTGTCAAAAACAAAACGAACCGCCTTTTTCATGGCGGGATCTTGATCTGTTAATATCACCATTGGTTGTTTACCGTCATGAGCCTCCAAGAACTTTTCAAGTAACCATGAGTAGCACTCGGTGGTTTCAGCTGACAACAATCCAGCGCCGAATGTAACACATCTTTTATGATGATCTACACCGGTAAAAGGAACAAAAACTATTTTGTACCTAAAAAAGGTAGCGTCGTTAAAAATATTAATACTAAAAAAAGAATAGGCTAAAAAATATACTTACAAGTTTGTATCATAAGTAGCATCAAAAGCGATTACATCACCAAAAACCTTATAATTACGCTTTGAGACGTCGTCGGCCCAAAAGAGGCATCTAATTTTTCTGTCACTAGCCAAGTACTTAAAAGTGTAGTTCTCAAGGTTCTTCGATCGCTTTAACATTTTGTCAACAAACATTTGAGTGTCTCTTTTTCCAATGAACCCATTGTTATCTGTTGACCAGTTTTTAAAATCATTTTTGGTACCGCGTACGTTGTGGTGGCCGCCTTTCAAAGCTACTTGCAGATTATGAGCTTTTGTTGGACCGATTCTTGTCAAACGACATTTATTTATAAACTCTTATTCATGAAAGGTGAGCTTTCAACGTTTCTTCAGGAAATCCAGATTGTCCTGAGAGAGTAAACCATGATTGTGTAGTTCTTTAAACTCAAATACCTCCCATTGAGTTATATTCTTCACAACTCTTATCTTCATGATTGCTTTACAATCAGTCCGTTTGAAACTAGTAAGGCGAGCTGGAGATATGCCGGTTAAATCAACAGAATCTGTCTCTTTGGTAGTGGGTTTACAAGCTCTTGAACACATAAGGTATCTCATTGTAACTTTTCATGTTTTCTTTTGTTTCTTACTCTAACCAAGCTTTGTTGAAAAGCCAGCTTGTTCGGCGTACGCTTCGTAAAAAGCATAAGCTTTTTCCCAAGATTCAAACTTGTTATTCAACTTCGGTTTAATATCGGATGGCACACTAGGGATCCAATACCGAGTCCCATTCGGAGAATCATAGAAATTACTACAAACGGATTATAATATAATAATATAAGAAAAAGAATATTAGTAAAAGAATAAAATAAAGGCACTTACTGTGTTAGATAAGAAAAAATGTTAGAGCAATTTAATATATAAACGGTTACGGTGATGTAATGATTAATTAAAATCATATTTTAAGATAACGTGATTTACAAGATTTACACTGAACTAAAATAATAAGTAATATGCATCGTTACAATGATGTAACGGCGACCAATTCTAGTATACTATATCCTGATGAGGATACGTTATTACATCGCTGTAACAATTATTTGTAGTAGATTCAAACCTTCGTGATTAACTTCAGGAATATCGGCGGAATGAAGAACACGATCTAAACTGTTGCTCTTGACAGGCGTAGAAAGCGGTAGAGTACTATCTTCGTTAGCAATCAGAAGAGAAGAACCCTGATCGGCATTATTTTCATTCATATTATCTATATCATGTTCATTGTTGGATTCTGTCTCTTGACTGGAATCTTCATAGCTTATATTGAATGATTCCACACCATCAATGGATTCGTGCTCTTGACTGGAATCAGATTGATAGGACATCATACTATCACGGTCTTTGTTTTCTCCTCCTTTAAATTGGTCTTCAATCGCCATGGATTAAAAAACGGACATGAATGATTATCGATGGGTATGAATGAGGAGAAAAATAAGAAGAACGTGGGATATGATTTCACCGGAATATCGGCAGGTACGATAAAAAAAATAACGTGAATAAGCTTGAAGATTCCTAAAAATCTTCAAATTTGTTAATTAGAATTGAAATTTGAAAATATTTTACAAAAATAGTTTAGTTAAAGTTACCTTAATACCCTTGCAATACAAGAAAATATAAAAACTAATGGAAAAGATGTGATTGGTGGAGAAAGTTTTCCAGTTTTCCAATACTTAACTGGTTTTCCAATGATCCATCTTCTCTCTCTCTCTCTCTCTATATATATATATATATATATATATATGTGTGTGTGTGTGTGAAAGTTCAAATACAATGGGTTTTCTCCGTGCGAAACGTGCGAAGGAAGGGGAGGCCGACGCGTGGCGTTTTCTTTCTGGACGCGGAGGGACATTTTTGTCATTTTAAAGTTTCTTAATTAATATAGACGGTAGATAACGTCACAGCGTGTGTTTTTAATTAGATATCGTTGTATTATTGTTGTAACCTGATTTATGTCTAGTTTCTTCATGCGTCAAAATTGAAGTAACATGCGTGATTATAGATAGTCAAATTTCTATTTTTTTGAACTTATGTTCATTTTTTTTACGGGAAGACTGGGAGTTTACAATTATAGCATGCATAATAGTGCTGTATATTATGCGTGAAAATAAGAGAACCAATTTTTTGATAAATCTTAAACCAAATCTTAAACATACAAACAAATGTTTTTTAACCAGTTGTTTTTTGTACTCTGTCGTTGATAAGCTTAATTGTCGATTTCTTTTGGTCATGTGTATCCATGTGTTCCCCGAATATTCTCTTGTGGGCTTTGGCTTTGATGACGACGTCTGCTTTCAAATTATTTGTGTCGGAGAGAATGATTTTTAGGACATATATGTTTCTCAGTTCAATCAACTGCTTATTCTACACATAATTCGGATCTGACTCCTTAGCAAAGTTGCATTCCCAGTCGACATCACCAAAGAAAGTCTCCATATGCCTTATAGCGAATACTACACAATTAACAAAGTTTTTCGTGGTTCTCCATTTCATTTTTACCCTTTCGGTGTTTTCATGGTCGAACAACATATGATGAGGATGTTTTGTGGTTTCCAGATAGCCTTTAAAACATTTAAGCTGCAAATTTATGGCACAATGCGTTATTTTTTATTTGAACGGTGTGTGATTTTTCAAAGAATGCGTTATTATTATATAAAGTGTGCGTAATTATAAAATATGTTATAAAATTAAAGAATGCCTTATTTTTAAGAAAATGTTGCGTGATAAAGAATTACCACTTTATGGGGGACTCCTTGGTATCTTTTCTCAAACTTTTTCCGATCCACCATGTTGTCTAACAAGCTGACAACTCCAGTTCTGATATCCAAACAGATTACATAGAAGTGTTCGATCATTAGAATCGGAATAAAGCATAGATCCACGTTCCGTAGTGAAGACATCCCCAATCTTTCTACGTGTTTTTGCAGGTTGTCTGTAAAGAATTTTTGCCGATAAACATCAGTATACACTTCGTTGATGTAGAGTACATCAGACTGCCAAAAAAAAAGTTTAAATCAGCAATTAAAGATGTTGTTGCGTGATTTCTTCTATATAAGTTGCGTTATTTTTATTATTTTTTTGTACCAGCAATGTGGATAGGCAAAACAATCTCATTGGTTGGTCCTGCTTTCTGTGTTGCTCTTCATCATTTAATATCTCTATATATGCATCCAGAGCATATGTGTGTACGTAGATTCCAGGATGAAAGCTTTCCAATACAGCTTTATACATTGTTGTGCCATAGTTTGATTCATACACAACATATCTGCATAAGTTATAAAAAAACATGTAATTTTGTTATGAATTTTTTTTATTGTAATTGTGACAAATTTAACATGGATACATTCTTACAGTTCATCTTCGATCGGTGTGAACAACCAATCTGCAATCGTTTTTTCTAATACTTGCAGCTTTGTTGTTATTTCAACTGTTTTCCTGTAGTAGGGGGACCTAAGTGCAAAGGCCATTTTTCTCATTCTCTTTGTTCTTGGGCTATATTGATTTTCTTGTTCATCAATTTTCACCCTTTCAGGAGTTTTATCATTATCGTTCTCTTCCTCATCCTCTTCACTGTTCTCTTTAGTTTTTTAATTCATTTTTTAGGTTTTATGCATGATTATTTTCAAAAATTAATCTCATAATGAATACAATTTTTTTTAGTTATCTTGGTTCTCCTCATTCTCTTCTTCCTGCTTCTCCTTACTTTGTAGCAAATTTGTCTCCTCAGTTGTTTTAATGTTTCCTTCTTCAGCAGCATCCTTTGCAGCTTCTTCTTTGTTTTGATTCTCTGCTTCCACTACAGTAGGTGGTTGCAGGAATGGGATTGTTTGTATCAAAGAGATAACTTCATTTTTTTCTTTAGTAGAATCTGTTTTTTTTATCAAAGTCCAATAGGGTTATTTTTACTAAAGTTGAAAAATAAATATGCATTGCGTAATTACCTTCTATCTGTGATGCTTGAGGTTGAGTCCCCCCTTGAATTGTGTCATCATTGACAGCCACATCTTTGTTACCTTCTGGGAATAAAAATAGATATCAAATTGTTAGAAAGATTATTAACATGTGTTATTACCTTGGGTTGTTTCAGTTTTTTCTATCTGCTCCTCCAGATGTGTCACATCTACTTACTCATTTGCTTCCTCATCATCTTCTTTCTCTCCTTCTGTTTTTTTTCATTGAAATGGTCATTTGCATTATTATAGTTAGCAATTGCGTTATTATGGAAGGTGTTTTCATTTTTACCTTTCTGGTTTAGTTTGAATTCCACAATCTTCAGGTTCAACATCTTCAGCATCATTATTTTCATCATCCTTCTGCCCTTCTGTTTTTTTACATTCAAATGGTTATTTTTTTTAGGAAATGCTTATTGCGTTATTATAATTAACATTTGCGTTATTGTTTGAAGGTGTTTCTGTTGGGATTTACAGTGGATATCCGGGTCACCGATTTTAATTTTATCCGATTAAAACCGATTTATTGTATATAAATTAATGCCAGATTAATTTAGCAGCGGAAACGATTTAAATAAAATGCGCGGATATTACTGCAAACAGGATCAATCACCGTACACGACAAACACAGAAAAATATTTATTTAAACTAAATAAATAATATTAATATCTAATTAAGTTAGATATACCTTGGCGGGATCCGAGCAACCGCTCGAGACACCCGGATTCAACGGACTGTCGCTAGTACGAACTGAGACGTCTTACTCGAACCTGCGAGACAGATCATCGACGGTAGCGGCGGCCATAGGTGGCGGCGGCGGTAGGGTTACCACAAGCGGTTGTGACAAATATTTCTCCACCGGGATCGCGACTGGAACGGTCCCTACGAAGATCTCGTCAATGGTGACAGGCGGTGACGCGGTGGCGGCGGCCGGTGGATAAAGCGGCGCAGGCCACGATGAGGGGACGGGGCGCGGTGGTCTCGGCTGTACCGGCAGCACGAGGACCACCGGCCGGCGATCGACCGCCGGTGCGGCGGAGGCAGCGGCTTGGGCCGCGGCTGTGGCTCGGGTCGCGGCTTCGGCTTCGGCTCGGGTTGCGGCTTCGGCTTAGGCTGCAGCGGCTTCTTTCTCGAGACGAGCACATACACTGGCAAGACGGGGATCCATTGGAAACGTGAGGGATCACGGTGGTAGTGGTGGCGCCGATCGGAGGAGGGCGGCGGCTTGGGGAGCCGGCTAGGAATCGGCGCAGAAAGAGAGAGAGATGGAGAATTAGGGTTTTTGACTTCTTGTGTAATTCGCCTCCCTCTCCCTATTTTATTAAAAGAAATCACGGAACGGGGCTCTGACGAACTGGGCCCGGTTGCGATTTCCATTAATCCATCATGCTGATCAGTCTGTTAATCCGGTAACAACTGATCAATCCGTCTATTTATTTTACGAGCGTTTTTAGCCGATTAATTTTGTCATTTTAATTAAATAAATTATCAAATATTTATTTAATTTACCACATAGTTCGTTTTAATACTAATTAACAATTAATTAGATTTATAGTCTGTTGACCTGGGTGTAACTCTTACAGGTCAATATCGGTCGGGTTCATTAATTTGTCGGGTCAGGACACCTTGTTTCCAACAGTTTCGATTTTTACCTTTCTCTTCATTTTCAACATCAGTATCAACCTCAACATTTTCTTCTTCACCACCCTTGTTTTCTTCCTCTACTATGTTGACTTGTAATATCTCTGGATCAGTTTGTTCTGTTGTACCTTCTAGACTTTGTGGTAGACTTTGCAATGTTTGCTTACACTCTTCTTATTTTTCAATGTAGGTGTAGCTTTCACCGTGTTTTATTCTTCCATCTTTTATCAAACTTGTTATGTCAGCCACAACCTTATCGAACACCAGCATGTGTTGATCCATTGAAGTCATCCACTCCTATTTAGAGATGGTAATACAAAATTATGCGTGATTTTTATATAGCTAGGGTGCGTTTTTTTTAAAGCATGTGTGATTTTCTCAATTTACAATATGGATGAAAACTTACATTCTCTTTTGTCTATGTATCGTTTTGGGTGGGTGTGATGTAGTAGTCTATAACACTCTGGGTGAATGTTCCTACTGGCATTTTTATTATTAATGCGGGAGAGAGGATGTTTGCATCTTCATCAATCTCATAGTCTGCTGAGAAATCATAGTGTATTTGATCATCAACATCCTTCTCCATGTTACCTCTTTGAGAAAACTGCTATAAATTTTATATTCATAGCATGCGTTATTTGCAATTATAACATGCGTGATTTTTAATTAATACATGCGTTATTTTATTTAATACACGCGTGATTTTTTTTGTAAATGCGTTTAAACTTACAGGTTGTTGATCTTCATTAATCTTCTTCTCTTGAGTTGAAATTTCCACCACATCACTTTCTTTTATTACTGAGGTGCTGTTTCCATCAGTCAGGTTCTTTCACTATTTCTGGTGAGGTTTGCACCACTTCAGCTGTCTTCATTGTTTGCGGGGATGTTGCTCCATCTTTTTCTTTTCTGATACCAACATCCTCATCATCTTGATCTTCCACATCAGTTAGTGGGGCATTATCATACAAATATTCTTGCATCATCTCTAAGGTTCTATCTGAAATGTACAGTATTGATGGTGTTTGTTGTGGATCAATTAGTACCTCATGTGCCTTTTTTGCCATTCATGTGTGTACAACACCTGTGTTTAAAAACATTAGTGAACATTATTTCTATTGCTTTCTCAAAAACATATTCTACTTTTTTTTAATAAAACATACCGTGAGGAAGGTCAAAGGACCATTAAATCGATCCTCATGCCACTCTTTTGTAGTCATGTCCAGCATATCAATCATATAACTGCACCAGTCCATGTTTTTAATTTCAGACATATCCTCAATACTGATCAGGAACCTTTGATTTACAGTTGTGGATTTTGTGATGTAGTCTATTACTGTATTCCAAACAATAAGGAAGTTTATCTTGAACATTCTTCCTCCTTGAGTTTGGTCTTTCATTACATCAAGGACATTATTAAACGATACTGCTGGTTTGTCGAATTGGTTTTTGAAGTCATCAGTTGACTTGCTTGATCCCTTTCTTGGTTTGTTCTTCTCTGTTACCTTTATTTTCCCCATAGGGATTCCAAAAACCTCATGCACTTTTTGTGCAGTTACCTTGATTTTGTGTCTGCCCACATTTAGTTCATGTATAACTGTGTCATAGTTTTTAACCAGCTAGTAGCCCAATATAGCTGCGTGATTTTTTATTGTCAGATTTAAAGCACTTGAGAAACCAATTTCATCTATTGATTTTCTCTGATTCTCATTGAAATTCTTCATTGCATTAGTAAGATTTTCAATAGAGCACCTCATTGTTATGTTCTTGTTTGTGTATTCTACAAATCTGGTTTGCCTTTGTGTTTTAAGCTTCTTTTTTTCTTCTTTATCATCCTTTGCAGTTGCTTTTCTTTTTCTCGTTTTCAAAGGTGTTTGAAAGTCATCATCATCATTGTGACCTTCTGGTATAACTATCTTCCTCAACTCAGCCAACTTTTGTACTGAAATCACGCAAGTGGTTCAAAATCCACGCAAATAGGGTATAAAATTAATCACGCAAGCATATGTTTGAAATTACACAAGTTATATTTCAAGATGCTAGTTTTTCAGAGTAATCACGCAAGTGGTTTAAAATCCACGCATATAGTGTAAAACATTTCACGCAAGCTAAATAAAATCAATCGTATAGATTCTCAACAGACATTATTTTATACGATTAACGGAACATATTCAAATAAAACAACGCATATAATGTAAAGTAAATAACGCAATAACTATGTTTTAACAATTTTAACGATTAACGCAACCTCTCTCCATCTTCTCCTCTGTCATAATTGGCCTGTCGTGTCTGTTCTTTGTTCTTTTCTCGTCCTTTTTACCTGCGTTTTTAGACATGCATAACTATCAAACTGTTCAAATATCGCATCTCACGCAAAATGTTTTTCAGTATCATATGCTGTATAGATTCATTCTATAAAAGTTTAATTGTATTTTCAACCTTTTTTCGATGAAATTGTTGCTTTCTCCATTGTAGTAGGGTTTCAGATAGTATAGAATCGTATGGTTTTTGAATATTACTTCAGCGCCTGTTTGATTCCGTTTTTTTGGTGATGGGTTTTGAAATGCTTGCATTATACGGTTCCAATAGGTTCGCCTCGCCCTTTTGGTAAAATGATGTCGCTACCCTTTTTGTTTAATTCTCCGAGAAAAAAAGTCATTAAATTAATTATAAGCCGTCAGATAAAAAAAACGCGCAGATAAGCGGATGAGATCCCTATGCACGCTTCGCACGCAACTTTCTCTCTGTACAATAACTTTCCCCTTATATATATATATATATATATATATATATATATATATATATATATATATATATATACACACTAGGGGGTACCCGCGCGTTGCGGCGGCGACGGTTTATAGGGCGTTATACGTCATTTGTTCGCTTGTTATGGCGGCACGACAATTTACATCGAGATATTCGTGTTTTTAGAACTCAAAAAAATAACAACAAACACCCGAATTAACCAACACATGAGTTGTTTTCTGTTAGTTTATCAATCCTCTCGTGATACATTGTATTGTACGTCTTTTAGTTTCTTATTCGTAGCATCGGTGTAGTCTATACATGTCACGAATAAAGTTGGGCAACTGGTTATGAACATAGTAATTTAAAAATAAATATTCAAACACAAGAATAATAAACTATAAGTCATAAACATAGTAATTTTGAACTAAAAATCAGTGTGTCAGCTACTTCTATTGTGATGAGGTCAGGAAGATGGGATTAGATGATCATTTACATCTTGTTGGTGTACTTGGCGGGAAGGAATGAGGTCACGTTCAAAAAGATAAGACCATCAAGGTAGTCCAATGTTGGAGTTTCTTGTGGGTGAAAACATAGAGCTAAGCGAGCTTATTTAGATTCATAAATATATCGTTTTTAACTTGTAATTGGTGTTGTTTGCTGCTAAAAAAATACGCCTTTTATATGCTTTATTATATCCGTATATATGTGAAAAAGACGGTTCTAAAATATAAATCACGGGAGTAGAGGATGTTGAACGGTTTTTTTTTTGGATGGCAGAAAAGGAGGTACATTATTCAGCGAGTACTCTTGAAATGTCAGCTAGCTATGCTGCAACACTTTATTCAGATTCAAATACAACGATAAAATTATATGATCATACCTATAAATCAGTGTTTATAAATCCAACTCACAAAAATCAATGCCTAAATTAACCGTACAAAACACTAATCAAACGGACCATGATACATCCGCGAATTAATTACTAATCAAACATTAATCGTGGGTTAGTAGTGTAAAAACACTCCTCCATTGACTTTCTTTTTAACCATATGTGGAGTTGTATTGAACAAGACTTTTAAGCATAACTTCATTGAGCCCGTAGGAGACTCTGCCAACTTTTACTTTGAAGTACACAAATGATTTGAATCTTCTCAAGTCAAAGCTATAAACAGAAAAAACTAATATCCAGCTTTGCTTATCATCTTGTGAAAATTTCCTATAAAACCAATTACTCTTACTTTCCATAATTCAAATAATAGCAAAACTAATAATAGCAATAGTAATACCTAAGCCATAGAAGCATAAGCTGCAAAAGAAGTGATCCTTTCTTATTATTAAACCTGGATGGGTCAACTGGTTGGAAAAATATTTGGGTTAATAACCAAAATTTAACCTGTAGCCAAACATTTTTATGGCCAAATAATAAATCCCATAACAGCCTTTGTATACAAAAACTATATTATTTTCACAAGGTTTGATAAGGATATTTATAAACTAAAATTCAATAGTGGAATATCAACGGAAGTCCAAAACTTTAAAAGTTTAAACTAACACACCCATGGTTTCAATTAAAAACTAAAAGTCAAGAAAGAAATTACTAACACGGAATTGTGAAACTTAATGGAATCGGCTTCCTATCCTTTTCCCACCATTGGTGCTTGAAGCCTCATGATTTCTTCCATCCTTCCTACATTGCACAAACCCTTTAGTAGAAACTCATAACCTCCACCATTAATAATCAAATAAATCAGCAATAAATCAAATCGGTATAAACCCTTCTCTATAGATGACTTTGTACAGATTAGATTACAGTTATTGCAATGCAATAACAAGCAAACTTCAGGGATTTGACTAATAGGGGACAACCTCATTCAATAAGGAATAACACCAAAACTGTATGTTGAAGAGCTGGACTCGAATATATAGTAGAAAGAGGGACTGAGCTGCAACAGTTTGCTACTTTGTCAGAACCACAGAGCTTTGAACTCCATAAGGACCAACCAAATCCAGTTTTTGAATCATAAAAAAAGTATGTCATGTGAGAGTTAGATCATTGATACGTGGAATCACATAATTAAATCCCATGATCTACAACGGATAATGAATATGAAATGAATTCAAAAAATTCTTAAAAATTAATATAGAAAAGGCATTATTAAATTATGAAAAAATTAATTATCCAGAAATCAATACCTGTTGCATCAGCAAGAATTTGGTAAAACAAATGGGTCAAATTCTGTAATTCTAATATCGGTTTAAATGGGTCAGCCACCTACAAAACACATTTTGTCCCTTACAACCATTTCTTAACTGAAACAAGTTTGAATCTTTTTATGCATGTTTACCAGCCATGTAGGAAGGACCGAAAGCACCACGACATACTTTGCGAAACTGCATTAAATTGAAAAATAAAAGTTAGCTTATTAAACTGTGAAAAATTAAGCCTATTAAACCGAAAAAAAACTTATAGATGGATCAATTTCAATGATTTTGGCATCGGAATTACCATCTGGTTGTAGGTACCGAACCTTTACACGTCATATCCATCGAGCACTCTTTCTTCATCACATACAGTCAGTAGCATTGGTGGCGAAAGGTTCTGCATCAGGTTCTAAGATATCAGTTTGACCTGCATCACCGTAAACAGCAGCACAGACTTATCATATAGCTCATTAAGAAGAATCAACAATTCTTAAACTGCACCAGCTTTGGAACAGCAAGCACCTGCTGCAAATATAATCCCCAAAAAACAGCAGGATACTCCTAAACATGACCAGAAGACAAGCTTTGCTAGTAGAGGACTTCCATTAGCAATTATAGCAAAACAACTCACCGAAAAAAATTATATTTACCAATCCTCGACCCTTGAACTGGTTGAACCCTCAAAACATGTCGACTGATTCTATTGCAATTTGCAAACACTCTTATCATCTAACTCAGAGCTGTTATCCTTCCCAGAAAAATCTACAATTTCCAAAAGGCGGCCAAGTTTACTCTTTACTTATAAGAAACACATTATAATCACATTCATACCACCTACACATTTAAATAGTAAAATATCACCTACAAATCTTATAAAACTGACTTCACAAATTACCATCTACAAATCTTATAAAATATCAAAACAAGATATATACACATACACACAAATCCTTTTTTAAATATTTGACAAGAATAATCTAGAAGCAAAAACAAAATTGTACCTAAAAAGGATATACACCAATCGTCTCTCAGAGCTTTTTACTCCTAACATCAAAAAGTTTCTCCAATGACTTCTCCATAGTCCTCGTACAAAAGCATAAACTTAGTGAAGACATGGATTACATAATAGAAATATAAAAAGAGAAGTGAATCACATACACCAAGTTTTATACTCCATTCATCTCTAGATTAACAGCCATAAGACATCCTATATATAATAATGTTGCTATTAACATCCATAACATATTTTGAGAACCTGCAAGCAAAGAAGAGAGACGCAAGATACCACATTCAAATTATAATCCAATACACAATACAAAGTAGAAGTTGAAAGAAATCACATCTAATGGAGGCAATGGATCAAAATACCTCATTAATATGCTCCTTTTTGAATCATTTTCTTACATATTATAGCTTGATTCAATGGTACTTCCTTCAATCTGTTTCTAGAAATCAGAGCAGCCAAGAACAACAACCTAGATTCACACACAAACAGCCCTAATTAACCAAAAAATCACAAACGGGCAACCTGAAGAATAATGAACCTTATCTCCTCGTTTATGTTAACAATGGAATGAAAAAATTAGAAATAACTGAAAATCAAGTCAAAGAATCGAGAAAGAAGAAGGATGAGTACCTGTGTCAGTACGAACCAGTATTAGGGCTCTTTTTACGGATTTCATACCTGAACACGGAATTAAGAAAACACGCAATCAGATGAAAAACCAAATGGAATCAACTAAGTGAACACGGAATTAAGAAAACACGCCAATATGAACCACCGTAGCTCCGCCGCTGGACTGCCGTGAAATAGCTGGAAGTCGTTGGCCGAAGAACGGTGATTAGATCTGAGAGAGAGAATGAAAGAAATTTTTGAAATTTGAGTGAGACGAATCTTGACATATCTGGCTTTCTATGTACAAACGAAGGTGCATCTGCAAACCCTTTACCCGGTTATGGGACTGTGTAAAAGCAAGGGGAGAAAGACAAAGTAAAGCTTACCAGATTTGGGTTGGGATCACATTTTTGGGATCACATTTTTGGTCCTGCAAGTCTGCGATTTCAGAAGGATTTTGAATTAGGGCTTCATTGGGTATGGATGTATGACTGATCTCCTGATGCTCATCTAAAGAACAGATGAACCCTGACTCCTAACCCCTTTGGGTGCTGCCATTTTTGTTTTTATGTGATAAAGTCTCGTGATTTCTGTTCAAAAGGGAGACTCCGTGCATTCAAAGAGAACAAAGAGAAAAGGGTTTGTGAATACTTTAAGAGATTTGGGCTTTAGGTACTTGTACATGTAGCCTTAAAGATTGTACCTCTTAATTTTCACTTGTACCTTATGCATAAATAAGTTGTACATCTTAATTTTCAACCACTTGGATAGAATATGCACAAATAAAACAACGCATATAATGTAAAGTAAATAACGCAATAACTATGTTTTAACAATTTTAACGATTAACGCAACCTCTCTCCATCTTCTCCTCTGTCATAATTGGCCTGTCGTGTCTGTTCTTTGTTCTTTTCTCGTCCTTTTTACCTGCGTTTTTAGACATGCATAACTATCAAACTGTTCAAATATCGCATCTCACGCAAAATGTTTTTCAGTATCATATGCTGTATAGATTCATTCTATAAAAGTTTAATTGTATTTTCAACCTTTTTTCGATGAAATTGTTGCTTTCTCCATTGTAGTAGGGTTTCAGATAGTATAGAATCGTATGGTTTTTGAATATTACTTCAGCGCCTGTTTGATTCCGTTTTTTGGTGATGGGTTTTGAAATGCTTGCGTTATACGGTTCCAATAGGTTCGCCTCGCCCTTTTGGTAAAATGATGTCGCTACCCTTTTCGTTTAATTCTTCGAGAAAAAAAGCCATTAAATTAATTATAAGCCGTCAGATAAAAAAAACACGCAGATAAGCGGATGAGATCCCTATGCACGCTTCGCACGCAACTTTCTCTCTGTACAATAACTTTTCCCTATATATATATATATATATATATATATATATATATATATATATAGGGAGAGAATCATTTGAGAACCAATTGGGTTTGAGAACTAAAAAGAACTAATCTCAGCCACTACTTTATATATATGGAAAACCGCCCCATGAATTATAGTGGCCCCCACCTGAAATTAGTGGTGGAGATTTAGTTCTCAAAAGTTCTCAAAATAAAAAGTTCTCGTTTGAACCTATCCCTATATATATATATATATATATATATATATATATATATATATATATATATAAGGTGAAGTTCATTGTAAACACCCCCATAAGTGTAGACAGGTAGACACCCTATTTCACATGTGAAATAAATCTATTTCGCATGTGAAACTCAACTAAAAAAACACTTTTTTTTTATTTTATGTAAATAAATAAATAAAATCTAAGATAAACAATGAGAATTGTGAAAAATTTAATTCATGAATGATTACTTAATGAAATCTATGATGCACATGGCTTGATGTTGGAAAAAAAAAAGTAAAACGAAAGGATCAGAATAAGTGTGCGTAATCTGCATCATTCATGAATTAAATTTTTCACAATTCTCATTGTTTATCTTAGATTTTATTTATTTATTTACATAAAATCTACAAAAAAAAGTTTTTTTTATTGAATTTCACATGCGAAATAGAATAATTTCACATGTAAAATAGGTGTTATTGTCTACATTTATATGGGTATCTACAATGAATTTTTTAATATATATATATATATATATATATATATATATATAGGGAGAGGATCATTTGAGAACCAATTGGTTTTAGAACTTTGAGAACCATTTTTAGCCACAAGGTATATATAAGGAAATCCCCCATGAATTTGAATGCTTCCCCCTGAAAATTAGTGGCTTAGAATGGTTCTAAAAGCTTAGAAAAAGTTCTCATTTGAACCCAACCCTATATATATATATATATATATATATATATATATATATATATATATATATTAAAGTGATATGTTAATTAATCATTTGAATTAACGAGTGGTTTATCAAGATGCACATTGATGGGATGGATATTTATTGAAAACCTCTAAGTGCTGGAAAAACTGTGGAAACTCTCTTAAAATGTATATTTTTTCTTTCAATTTTTTTTACTGATTCTATGCGTTAATACAAGTCTAATGGTGAAAAAAATCAAAAAAGCACCAAGTAGGTTTTTTTTTTAAATTCCCGAAGTCTCACGTTACATCATGTTACATATGTAACAAAATGTGTAATTAATTTTTTTTAAATCTCTTGGTTTTTTTTTTTGTTTTTTTTTCACAAAAACCATCTAAAATGAATGTAGAATCTATAAAAAAATAAACCTAAAAAAACACAAATTTTGAACCTCTTTTTTTTGGCCAATTAACATTTATTTACAAAAATCGGGTTTTAAATACTTTTTTTAAAATTTACTCGGCGTTTTTTTTAATATATGATGTTTTTTTTTAACTTAGAGACTCACCATAAAAAAATCAGAAAAAAAATAAAATTTTCACTTTAGTTTTCACGATTTTTCCAACTCGAATAGGTTTTTATTTTACCCAAATCCTATGCATTGATATCACAATTATATAAAATCATAATTTAGGAAAAAAATAGGACACGTCTCACTTTAAAAGTGCAATTATATATCTAAAAGTAGATAGTAACTATAAAGTTAATTCAAAAACATATAAAACATTAAAAAAATATGATAATTAAAACTTACCTCACATGAAGGAGTTATCGAACTTTAATGAAATTTTAATAGAAACCTAAACTAAACGGTATATAAGCAACGTTAGTAAGCCGACACTCAAAAAAAAAAAAAAAACAGGTGTTGCTCATCTTGATCTAAAATAAATTATATACTATAACTTATATAGCAAACTTATAATCAATATTAATTTATAAAACATTATAAAAAATAGAGTGAGGTTATAATGAGAAGTTAAGTGAAAATAAGAAGGATAAGAAGCCTTCTCATTCGTTAGATCTGATGATCAATGGCCCAGATTTAATCCCTTAATTAAAACTCAAAAATAAATGGTCAGGTACACGGAAGGGCAATTTGGTCAAATTGCTTCTTTATCTCTTTCCCCCCAATTATTAAAACCTTCATAACATTTTCATACGATATTATTTTTTTTTTAAATTACACCATAAAAACAAGCGTTTTTTTATCTTTAAAACCCATACCATATTGCTATATAAAAAATAAAATAAAAAAATTATGTCAATGATGTGAACATATGACACAACGACCTGAACATATGACACAACTGACCTGAACATATAACACAATGACACAATGACCTGAACATATGACACAATGATCTGAACAATGTTCAGGTCATTGTGTCATATGTTCAAGTCGTTGTGTTATTGTGTCATATGTTCAGGTCGTTGTGTTATATGTCAGCTCATTCACAAATTTTATATATATATATATAGCAATATTGTATGGGTTTTAAAGATAAAAAAACGCTTGTTTTTATGGTGAAATTTTTATAAAAAAATAATATCGTTTGTAAAAGTTATAAACGTTTTAATAATTGGGGAAAGTGAAAAATATGCATGTTTCCAGATTTGTCCTCCTTCTTATCCTTCTTATTTTGCATAAACTTCTTACGTGAACTTCTCTCATAAAAAATATATGATAGAAAACTCTCGTTACACAAAGAAGGTCAATCTGAAATTTAATGAAAATTTAAATAGAAACCTATACTCATATAGTAAACCAGCACTCGAAAAAGAAAATCACCAAGAGAAATAAACATAAAAGGATAAAACGTAATGAAAAAATAAGTTGTTGCTAACAAGATTTTAACCTACGTCTCTAGAGTAAAATATGCAAGCACTAACAAGCTAAGCTTGTGCCTACCTGCATAGATTATACTAACACAAATTGTAAATAAAATCTATTTACTTGGATGGGTTGGGTTTTATAGAAAACTAATATTTGGCAAAAAATAAAAAAACTAAGAAAAAAAATTATTTTTTTAAAACTTTTTTAGATGTTTCTTTCATGATTTTAAGAATACTGGAAAAAGAAAAAACTTTAAAAACATTTTCAAGTTTTTTAAAAAATAAAATAAAATTCGGATTTTAGCTTGAAATTAATAATGCAATATGCAACAATAATATAAAATTGGTTTATGAATGTCAATTCTTTGTTTTTTACATTATTCGCATAAACCACGTCTATATTTAAGTTAGGTTTCTTCTTTTTAAGTAGTTTTAATTATAATTCATTATGCAATACTATTACTACAATTGAATGATGCACTAATAAAAAATTACTAAACTTTTTATTTTTTAATTTTTTTTCCATAAATAAAGCTAATAAAATTATAGACTTTTTGGTGAAATTCTTTTTAAAAATTATTAATATATGAAGAATTTATAGAGAAAAAAATGTTGGTTTTTTGGATAATTGTTGGTTTTCTGTAGATCTTTTTCCCTTACTTGGATATCTATTTTTTTATTTTTTTTATTAATTTTTTTTAAAAAGATCGGGATTTCATTAAAAACAACAATTACAAGGAAGTGGCGGGTAAACGGGCAACAAGCTGCGCCACAAACCCTTTTTGGATTGCAAACCCAATTCTACTAAATACAAAATTATGCGTCTTGGGGGATGTCGAATTGCTGTGCACGAACCGTTGAACCCGTCGTAGGAAATCAACCGCCTCCGGCGCAAGGAACCCAAAAGTATCAAAGGCAAAGGGGATAAACACGTGTTGATTTTCGAGACAGGCCCCCTCGTGTTTAGTGACTTTGCCAGCCTCGGCCTTTAGCGCTGCCTGCCCCGCGACGAACCTATTGTCCATAAGCCCCGCAAGAGGAGACATGCCAGTAAAGTCAACACAGGCGTGTTTCCCCCTGCCCATCCAACCACCAACACATCGACCAGCCGCAAGGTAGACCTCCCTTCAAGCGGATCCGTCAGAAAATTAACCGAAGCCTCGTTTTTAGTAGAGATACTGAAAATGCGTGAGCATCGGATCGTCTACTCGATCTAGCTAATCGGACATCAAAACGTAATTAACCGATTGTTTTATTGATCAATGAAGAACAACTACAACCAGTAAACACTAAGATACAGACTCAGAGAATACACACTCAGAAACACACACTTAACAAATCTCTCACGCTCAGAACTCCTCATTACAAAGACCAAGTTTCTATATATAGACGTCTGATCCGATCTCCGTCCGAACTCCAAGTTCAGCGGGTCCGAACCTCAGGTTCGGACCTAGTTTGGCCGGCAGCTTGAACTTGTCTTGAATCTTCACATCGTCTCGTTCAGATACTTCACATGACGCACAAATTATGTATCAACAAACTCCCCCTCGTCATGTGCAGTATCTGTTCGCCAGTTAAAACATATTCTTTGAACAAACTCCTCCTCAACTTGATGGTATCTTGATCTTTGAATACTTGACGATGAACAGTTTCTTTCATCTTTATCAACAGCTTCAGAAGACTTGAAGTTGTGATGAACTCTTTCCTTTGAGTACCTGGCCAACATAAATAATCTTGGCGCAAAACTTCTCTTTGAGAATCCAAGATATGAATTTTGAAAATGTTTTTTGTATCTTGTGTCGATCAATTAAAAACAAATAAGAAACAAAATCTTTTTGGCTTTTAGAAAATTTATATAAAAAACAAACCTAAAATCTTTTTGTTTTTTTTTTCAAACTTATGCTAAAACACACCTGAAATCTTTTTGATATTTCTGATAAAAAAAAATAAATGCATTACAGAATCAAACACTATTTTTGTCTTTTGTGAGAAAGATCACAACTTGGGATCATATTGGTCATAACATGCTGAACTACACTTCAATTCCAATTATTGTAGCACATAAGCCATGCCGATTGCAGATATAATTTGTCCAGCATTAAACTCTGGCACAATCATACTCATAACATTTGGATATGTTAAGATATTGATTAAGTTTGCATTGACCAGTGTACCCCACACTATCAGACATACTCAGATATGCTTTTGCTTATCACATTTTGTGATTTCATTTGTGACTTTAATCACATAATGATTGTAACCATGATATAGTCAACTGTGTTCCATGCAAAAAGAAATAAGAACGTTAAATCGTCTACCTTAAGGTCGATCTTTCGATACGCAGATAAGGCCTCGGATTTAACAAAATAAGAAAATAAAACAAGTTGAAATTGTATAACTCAACAACAATCAGGTCGGTACTCCCGTACACGCAGAAAGTCCGATGAGTTATACGAAACACCAAAGAAAATAAAGCAGAACGTCAAACGAACAACGATCAGGTCGGTCTTTCGACACGCAGAGAAAGTCCGATCGTTTGACAAAATAAAGAAAATCAAACAAGTTTAAATCTTTGCAAAATGAACACATGTATACACAGTGACTTCACATTTTATTTTGATATATCATGAGATATGCATCAAGATGTTGTCCACTAGGTCAAGCATCAGATTTAGTGGTATATCACATTTGTATACTTTCTGATTTGCCGAGCCTACCTTGCACATCGATCAAATGGTCTTATGGATTTTCATCTACTTTATCCATGAGTCAGACACTGTCAACCAATGTACCATCATTTCCCAATGATCAATTTCTCACAATTTTATATATTTGGCATGTATTCACCTTCCTTCATTATATATTTGGCATGTATTCACCTTCTCCCCATAACATGCATTTTCTCAATTACTCCTCAATTACTTACAATTCTCCCCTTAAAATGAAAACTCTATTTTTGGATTCTCATTTTACACAAAAACAAGACTCTATTTTTGGGTTTTTGAGAAAAATTTGGAAACAAAGAAAGGTGATCAATCAACACGGATAGTTTGCAGATTTAGAATTCAGAAAATTTGCAGGTTAGAAAGATTTATCATGGAATTTAAATTAAGCAGAATACTCGTCCATCAACAACTTTGCAATCGTCGATAGGTCTTCTAGAAGTGCCTGCACAGTGGTCAAACTAATTAGTTCAAAAATGACCCAAAGCGAATCGCTTCTGGTCGACCAGTGTCCTTGTTTTGCTTAGAAACCACCTTAGGTTTCCATTTTTGTTGTTTTGGTAATTCAGTTTTTGATGAAACAATCACAGGTGACTGTGATGATGAACCTACACTTTGAACCCATTGAGTACATTGGAAAAAACGTGTTTGTTTTTGAAAGAATGTAAGTTCAACGTCATCAAAGACTCTGCCTCGTTCATCGAAGAACTTTGTTGGGGCAGATTTACCAAACACTGGTTTCTTATGAAACCCTTGGGATGAATCAACAGGTAGTGGACAATCTTTTGCCATATGCCCTGGTCGGCGACAAATATAACAGATTCGTTTCGTTTTGTACTATCGGTGATGTACCTGCGAAGAACACACATGAATATCTCGAACATGATCAGAATGAGAATCATATACCTAATGCCTGTGATCATGTACCCATTTGGATGTAGGGCTTCGAGATTGAGAACTTTCAGAAGAAATGGTAGCTTTCACAAAGACCTCAGCAATCTTGCGAGCATCAACACAATGAAGGGGAAATTCTTTGTCAGAAAATAATTGATCCGAACCCTTGAGTTTGTAAAACCGCTCGGGTTGAATTTTATTAGCTTGAAAAACTTCCTTCTTCACTTGTTTCATCTTTAAGTTCTTCAAATCTTGAGATGATGATGCTAGAACCTTCTCAGCTTTGTTTTGCATCCTGTGAAAACCCAAACCTTCATGCTTTCCAGAAATCTTCTCCTCAGATGAACAATGTCCATTCTTCGCTAATCGAGAAAATTCAGCTTTTACTTCGGTTACATTCTTTTGATCATAAAAGATCGTTTCAACAAACTCAGGTTGAGACTGAATCTTGTCACTAGAAGTAGCCGACTTCTCATTATCAGCAGAGAATGTACCAGAAACAAACTTTGGTGCAGGAGAAACTTCAGATTTCTTGTCCTTCTTTTTCTTATTCTTTCTTTTCTTCTTCTTTGTCACAATTTTCTCATCCTCAACAGTAGATGATGAAACCTTTGAATAAACAAATTCGTCAACTTGTTTCTTCACTTCTTTAAAAGCTTTTTTGATATGAGCAGGGGGTGATGCTGTTTTATCAAACATTTTCTCAAAATTTGCATCATTAGCTAAGAAGCTTGTGAACACTTGAGAATTTGAAACATTGTTGAGCAATCGGTGAGCATCAAGAACTTGAATTTTAAGCTCAGAAATTTGCTGTTGAGCCTCAGCGAATTCCTTTTCTTTAGCTATCAATCGCTTTGCAACCTTGTGAGTTTCAAATTTTTGCAAGCGCAGATTATTCAAACCTTCAAATAACTCTTTCTTCAATTTATCTTCATTTCGTTTTTGAATCTCCAGATTTGCAGCTTGAACCTTGTTGACACTAACCAATTCTCGTTTCTCATCCATCAACTTTTCCATATCAACTTGATATGCTTCTATTTTAACAGCAGATTCTTCAACACTCTTGGTAAGCAGATCAAGCTTGACTCAAACAAATTCTGAAAATCATTCGCAGTATCTTCTGCCTCATCCTTCCATTTCTTTACTTCAATCACCAACTCATCTCTTTCCTCACATAACTTTGTGTTGGTCCGAGATCAAACTGTCAACACGATATCTAATCACAAATGAGTGCGGAATCCTTAAATGTGATTGATTCAAGAAACAAGTAGAAGAAATAGACACAATCTAAGAGAAAGATTGAATCTTGAATAAGAATCTCTAACTTGTGAAGCTGATCGTAAACAGAATGTAACACCGAAATCGTGAACTCGAAATTGTATTGAAAAGCTTGTTTTGATCATAAACACATGAGGTATTTATACTACCTCTTACAAAAGACCTAGCCCAATAGTAAACATAATAAGAGCCCAATCA
Organism: Deinandra increscens subsp. villosa; assembly: GCA_039602395.1. Taxonomy (NCBI): domain Eukaryota; kingdom Viridiplantae; phylum Streptophyta; class Magnoliopsida; order Asterales; family Asteraceae; genus Deinandra; species Deinandra increscens. The sequence continues at coordinate 29,129,622 of JBCNJP010000009.1, forward strand.
TAAACATAAGAAAATCGGCCCACTAATCTAATTAAACCCTCTAAGCCCAGCCCAACTTATTTAATATTACAAGCCTCATAATCTAGCCTCTACACTTTGCTATTGCACATTTTCTTTTTCAAAGATTTGACTTGAAATCTTCAGCTTCCCCTAAACTTGTGAGCATTTTCTTTGAAAAACTTTTCGAAAACTTGTAAAGACACCAACAACTTCCCCTGAACAGTTGCTTATTCAGATGGAAGTCTTGTCCGGCTGGTTCTTTAACTTGAGCAGTAGCAACATCTTTCTATCATCAACCTGTCTGACACACATTTGAAAAAAAAATATACTCCACCAGACATTTGATGACTGGTCTTTGGGTTAGAAGGTAATTATCATCTGTTCAGTTGATTCAAATTAACATAATTTTAACCAAAAACCCTAATATAGATTACGGGTTTTCTATAAAACTTCCCCTGAACCCAAGACCTCTAAAGACTTCCCCTTAGCTGATAACTTCCCCTCAGCTAAGGACTTCCCCTGAGATAATACATATTATCTTCGAGTTCCCTTCAGATACTATGTATTATGGAAGTCTTTTCATTAGATAATAAGTATCATCCTCGAGTTCCCTTCGGATAATACTTATTATCCCCCTCCTTCCCCTAAAAATTTGTCAAGATCTGACGGAGGAAGTCTTTTCCATTAGATAATAAGTATCATCCTCGAGTTCCCTTCGGATAATACTTATTATCCCATACTCCTTCCCCTAAAAATTTGGCAAGATCTGTCGGGGGCATATTGTCATGCATTAAAACCCATGAAAAACACATTTTGACTTCTCAAATCAACCTGGCCAAGACGAAAACACACCAAAAAGAACTTAACGACTCACACACGAAAGATAAAAACAAACAAATACTTACCAATACCAAACATGAGAAAGTTTACAAGGGATCAAACCGTATGAATCTGACTGAGGAACCCTTTTCAGCTTCAGTTACTCAACTAGTCCAGGTGATTGCCGGTATGTTTGTCCGCTTTAAACTCAAACCCGTTTAATCCCAACCGAATGCGTCATGTTTAATATAGTACAATATTACCATCATGTTTAATTGTCCCCACACCCAAGCGTACACAGCAAAACCTACCCAACCTCAGAGTTTATTGAGGATTCACAAACCCCCAGCTTGAGGAACCATGCAACACCGCTATGACTACCACTTATTTTCATTAACCATCAGTTGGTGATCAGGTCGGCCGCTAAGCACGCAAAGAAGACCAACTGAGTGATTATTTTTCATTTTCTTTTCTTTTTCATTTTTTTTCATTTCTTTTTCTTTTCTTTTTCTTTTCTTTTTATTATGTGGTGTAGTCATGACAGCAGAGACATGGCGTGTGAGAGAGTGAATACTAGGTAATTACCACTCTCAACCCATTTTTGTCGGGACTCAGTCTTTTAAACCATGCAACCTGGGATGGGAAACTAAACATATATATCTTTTAAGTTCACTGCACTTTCATTGGAGGTCATAAGTTTAGGTCGAGCCTACCGAGCATATCACCGTGGAGCTTGCCTTTCACTTCCGCCTTACGCGTGTCAGCCATCTCCAACCCGGACATTCATTTTACTTCCCCTAAACTTCTCAAAAACAAGACACAAACAATTAAAAATTGAAAAGCACACTATTTTTGAGGGGTCAACTTTTTCTTCATCTTTACATTTCTTCCCCTTGCTTTTTGATTTTTAATGTCACAATCTTGTGAACATCAGTTTTTTTTTAAATAAAAAATAAAACACACAAACACACTTAAAAGAACAAAACACAAAATTTTGAAGATATCTGGCCAAGCTAACTTTCAAAGTATTGATTTGAAATTTTTTGAAAATTGGGTTTCATGACATGCACACTTCATTGCATCTGAAGTCAAACACTTCAACAATCAATCACCAAGTGAAAATTTTAGGAAATTTGGTTTGACTCAAAACACCCTTTGCCGCTTCATTCACACAACCAAGTTAAGAACAGTACCTTTCGCGCTGAATTTTACCTTTTACCTCTCAAGGAAACATATCCTCCATAAAAAATTGCTTGTCATGACATGAAGATACGTCTCCTAAAATGTGCCTGGAACAATCACTTATCAACAAATAAATTAATCAATAAAAATGTTAGTGATAATCCTCCTTGACTGTTCCTGCACATAATGAGAGATTAGTTAGCCATTGGTACCCAGGCCATTGTTTTTCTGGGTACACCTGAGGAATCAATGAAAGATACCTCTTGTAAGAACATCCCCTTTGAAAAATCAGGAAGTTGGGATGGAACTGCCTTGATTTTTGGTTTCCAAGTTCCAGGTGATTTAACATTTGTTTTAGTCACCTTTGGAGTTGTGACCTTAGGTATTTCAACCTTCTTCGTTTTAGATTCACTTTTCAAAACAGTTTTTGTTTTAGTCACCTTTTGAGTTGTGACTTTAGGTATTTCAACCTTCTGCATTTTAGAATCATTTTTTAAAACAGTTTTAGTTACCTTGGGAGGGGTAACCTTGGGTTTTTCAGACTTTGTTTGTTTTGAAAATGGTTTCTTCACCTGTTTTTGGAAATTTTGGTAACTTGGAAAGCTGTTGTTTTGATTTAAAGATTTTCTTTCAGCTTTGGCAGCACCCCAATGTTGATCAGAGGGTTTAACCTTAGGAGTAACAGTCTTCATTGCCTTAGGTTTCTGCACCATCATCGGCTTAGACTCAACTGACTCCTGAGATGAAACCCTTTGACTTTGCGGATAGTAGGGTTCATAGTGGCGATAAAGACAGTTTCTAGCAATATGACCAGCAATGCCACAATTAAAGCAAGTCTGCTTCTTTAGATAGAAGTCAGACGTGTACCCATTTGTCTTTGGTGGCATATATGGAGCTGGTTTGCCTTGTGCCTGCTTCTTTGCTTTGTCTGCAACTCCAGATTTGACTTTCTGCTGGATCCTCGAAGCCTGTGTTGAACCTGTCCTCATCGTCTTTGTGCTCTCTGGATTTCCTGATGAAGAAGCACCATTCTTGCAACTGCACTTACAACTGCATGAAGCAACTGAAGAAATGGGAGACACAGCTACTCCCTTGAGTTTTTCATTCTTCACTCCAGCTGTTGGCTTCATACTCGGATGCTTGATGGTGATCTTTGGCCTCTCAACTTTAGGTTCACTTATCACTCCATCGGTTATGCCCTTGAACTTGGAGGAGAAGGACGGTAATTCATATCCTACATCTGGTTCTTGGTCAAACATTGATCCAGATGTCATAAAGATCTTCCCCTCAGGCCGTGTCGTCAAGATCACCTTTTCCCTTTCGACTTTGTCAATTACCTTGAAGTATGGGGTTTCAATTTCAGGGTATGGTTTCAACTCTATCCCAGCCTCATCAGACTTAGAGTTGTGACATCTGTTATACTCCTGGCACTCAGCATCATCTCTTGATACGTCCTCTATTCTCCCTTCACCATATGTCATGTTTGCCTCGTTGTCTATTTCCTCTTGAGTCAATGGTGTAGTTCCAACCAAGACACTATCAATAGGAGGAGCAGCTTCTTTATAATCAGACTTGGTTCGTTCAACTTGATCCTCACTAAGAAGTATTCCTACAATGTCTCTGGGAACTGGTGGAGGAATGATGCTGTTTGCAGACAGAGACTTATCAGACTTTTCTGACCCAAACCCAGTTTTATCTTTCCCAACTTGACCAGTCACAACAGCATGTGACAATTCCTTTCCAGCATCGAGCATTCTTTTGTTTCTTTCCTGATTGCAATCATACTTGACCTGCAGCTCATCAAATTTTTGTTGCAGTTCAGTTAATTTCTGTGTAAGCTCAGATATCTCAATCCTAGCCCGATCATATAAGATAGTCTTCTCCGTTGCTAGCTTCTGATATTTCTCAATGTCTCGTTTCTGAGCTTTTACCTTCTCCTCATTCTTTTGCCATCTACCCTTAAATGAACTCCTCTCGCATTTTGTCTCAAATAATTCTATCTGATAATTTTTACAAATTTGCCTAAGTCCAGGAATTATACGAGCACAAGTAGGATTGGGGCATATCTCAGTATTGTCAACTTCAGCTGCGAAATCATCCTTGTTCTCAACCAAATTATTTTCTTCAACCACTGAACTCATTTTCTTAATTAGATATGCAGCTTCTGAAAATTTAGAAAAATCGGCAAAAACGGCAAAATAGGCAAAAGTACTATTCAAAGAATAGTGTCAAAAACTTAAAACTGAAAAACGGAGGCCTTCGGAGTGGAATTTGGAGGTCCAAACGAGCTCCCTTGGACGTTAGTCTGGGGTAATTCTGGGGCTCGGTGTCACGAACGTCGTGTTCAAATTTGAGCTTCTAACTCCAAACGAGTCAAAAGTTACGTCCGTTTCCGTGAAAGTGTGAAAAACTGACTTTTTGCCGCAAAATAAGAGTTTCCGATCGTAATCACTGTTCCCGATCGTAAACACCACCGGGTCGTAAACACCTGATCGTAAACTCTCGATTCCGATTGAACTGGATCGTAAACACCGAATCCGATCGAAATAAATCGTAAACACTGATTACGATTCACGTTTCCGGTAAGAAAATGTCGTAAACCCTTGATTACGACCAAGTACAAGTCGTAAACACAAACTCAGCAGATCGTAAACACGATAAAGCATGCAGTCTTGGAATCGGAAACGCGATTCCGATGCAAATCTTCAACCAGACTCAGTCGTAAACACTCAAGAAAACCCAGAAAAACTGATCGTGAACTCGAAGAACAGCAGCAGCAGATGATCGTAAACACCAACAACAGCCTTTGAATCTTCAAAAACTCGAACTATAACCCAGAAAACAGCTTGAATCAATATCGTGTGAGCCTCGAATCAGTGATTCTTGGCTCTGATACCAATTGTAGGTCCGAAATCAAACTATCAACACGATATCTTAATCACAAACGAGTGCGGAATCCTCGTAATGTGATTGATTCAAGAAACAAGTAGAAGAAATAGACACAATCTAAGAGAAAGATTGAATCTTGAATGAGAATCTCTAACTTGTGAAGCTGATCGTAAACAGAATGTAACACCGAAATCGTGAACTCGAAATTGTATTGAAAAGCTTGTTTTGATCATAAACACATGAGGTATTTATACTACCTCTTACAAAAGACCTAGCCCAATAGTAAACATAATAAGAGCCCAATCGTAAACATAAGAAAATCGGCCCACTAATCTAATTAAACCCTCGAAATATTACAAGCCTCATAATCTAGCCTCTACACTTTTCTATTGCACATTCAACATCTCTTTTGACTTGTTTAGAAATCTCTAAAACTTCCTTCAACATTTTGATTTCAGTAGTCAAACACTCATTCTTCAACACCAACTCCTTTTCATGTTCTTTTGCAATATTTAAATCTGATTGAATCAAATTGAATTCCTCATAAAGCTTTTGAAGTTTATCCAACAAAGAAGAACTTTCTTTCACCAAACTCTCTAAGTTTTCAGCAGATTCATAAGAACTTGAATTTGAACTAGTATCGGAACTAGTATCTGAACAAAAATCCTCTTGTTGATCATGAGTAACTATCAAAGCCGATGAATCATACCCAAATTGTTGACCCCAATCATAAACACCATCTTTTTGAACTGTTAAAGCTGTCGCCTTGCCTGCATTACTGGATGATGGTTGAGTAATACCATGCTTACTTGATAACGGAGAACCTGATTTCTGTTGACATTCTTTGGCAAATTGGCCAAGCTTGGAACACTTGTAGCACTTTAATATTGACTTATCAAACCCTAATTGGCCATTGTAATCAACTGAACCCATGTTATGCTTTTTGAAAAATCGTTTCGATCGTTGACCTAGCATAGCATATTGCCAAGCTAAATCTAATTCAATCAATTGATCATCATCAAGCTCATTTAGATCATCTCTTGTAATTTTGGCATCAGCAACATCTTTGATAATCAATCCAAAAGAAGATGTAATCAAAGCAGAAATCATATTTGCACAATCAGATGTAGATTCAACAGAAAAAGCACTCTGATTTGATGAATTTGGAATTGTAAAACTACAACCCCGTGAAGAGTTATTATCAGAATTTCCAGAACTTCCCGACAAGAAAGCAACATTTGGTGTAGAATTCAAATTTGACTTAGATTTAGCACTCATGCTTGCACTATTCTCACCATGATATAATGCAGGATTCTGCAAAGTAGCAGTTGAATTCTTGAATTTAACATTTCCATTTCTCGAGCATGAAGTTTTCCAGTAAGCTCGTGGAATGTTAATGCAGAATAATCCTTATCATGAGTAAGAAGCAAAACATAATTTTCCCACTTTTCAGGCAATGCTTCCATAATCTTTTCCTTCAAATCAGCATCCGACTTGTCAATTCCAACAACTTTTAATTCACTAATTAGATGAGAAAATCGAGAAACCAAAGCAGTAATGTTCTCATTTTCATAATGTTGAAAGTTATCGAATTCCTTATTAAGCACTTTCTTCCGACTTTGCTTATAGTCATCATTACCCTCACATCTTGCTGATAAAGCATCCCACAATTGTTTTGATTTCTTACACGTGCTGAATTGATGTAACAACTCAGTGGGTAATGCCATGGTAAGATAACCAAATGCCTTTTGTTCAAGTTCATAAGCTTTCCTTTCAGTGTTATCAAACGTATGAACTTCCTTGAAATCTCCCGCATCAGTTGGATGTTGATAAAGTGTCTTGATTGGATTCCACAAATCGATATCATTCGTACTTATATAAGCCGAAAATCGTTGTTTCCAATTATGATAATCCTCCAACTTCAACAATTTTGGAACTTTCTGACTTGTTCCGATTTCATTATCGAAGTTCAACATAGTTTGCATAGCACTTTGCATCGCAGAAAACGCGTGAAATTCTGACATTGTTGAAAAATGTGATTCTGTCGGCCGAACTTGCTCCGAACCTTACACTGCTGTCCGAACCTACTTCGAACCTTGTCCGAACCAAAATCCAATTCCGAACTAGCTCCGAACCTTGACCGAACTAAAGTCAATTGCCGAACACCCGCCAAACTAGCTCCGAACCTAGACTTAATCCTGAACCTTGTCCGAACTAGTGACCGAACACAGAAAACCCCGAACCTTGACCGAGCTTACGCCTAACTCTCACCGAAGACTGTCCGAATGACGACCGAACTTCAAGTTCGGAGCAGTTACTCCGAACCTGATCAGGAGACTCCGAACTTCGAACCCATTTTTCAAAAACGCGCGAAAAATGACTGTTTTTGACGAAACTCGTTACTATGGATTAGTAAAACCAATAGAAAGTGATTTAGGAACAGATTTGACACCAAACACTCGATATTATTGATGAACAACACGAAAACAAACTCGAGAAACACGAAAAACGCTTCAAAAATCCAAAAATAGCAACCACAGATCAGTAGAGTGAACCAGAAAGCTCTGATACCACTTGAAAATGCGTGAGCATCGGATCGTCTACTCGATCTAGCTAATCGGACATCAAAACGTAATTAACCAATTGTTTTATTGATCAATGAAGAACAACTACAACCAGTAAACACTCAGATACAGACTCAGAGAATACACACTCAGAAACACACACTTAACAAATCTCTCACGCTGAGAACTCCTCTTTACAAAGACCAAGTTTCTATATATAGACGTCTGATCCGATCTCCGTCCGAAGTCCAAGTTCGGCGGGTCTGAACCTCAGGTTTGGACCTAGTTCGGCCAGCAGCTTGAACTTGTCTTGAATCTTCACATCGTCTCGTTCAGATACTTCACATGACGCACACATTATGTATCAACAGATACCAACACGCTTCAGGACATTGAACATCACGTCTCTGACCCAGTCATGCCTATATTTAAACCCCGACAATTCCTTACAATGGACCGCATGCTCGCCGAAGGAGTCCAGGATGGCCTTGCGGCAGACGGGGCATGACTCATCATTAGGAAGAATAGGGATCATGAGCCTGTACTTGAGGATAGCCCGGTACTCGACTGCGGACATGCGCTGACCCAAACCTTCGATGGGGATGACGGAATGGAAGTCTTGAGCATGGGGGGCCACGAAGGCAAGCCAACATAGCCTTTTGGCAGCGGGGGGGGGGGGGGGGATAGGACAAAATTCTTTTCCAAACTCTGGGTAATTTTGCTAAACAGGGCACTCGCCAAAGTATCCTGAGATTTAGGGGGGGGGGATGTCCTTGCAAGAAAACCCGCCCAAATCGAATTCGCGAAGTGAAGCACGTACGCGTCCCAAGCACACTCGAAATCAGAATCCATCCCATTAAAACCACATCCCCGAAGAATGGGGTCTTGCAAACTTTACGACTGGACCCTTGATGCCACAAAGGCATACGTGGAAACATCTTTCGCAGAACCTAACCCAAGCCCCCCCAAAACGGGTTGGGAGGAAAGCTAGCCTCCATTGGAGATCCCTGAAAAAAGCGCCCCCACAAACAACAATGTCTTCGATAGCCTCCCGGAGACCCTTGTCAAAGATAGATACAGCTTCCCCGACGTGTGTATGTTGGCACGTCTGGAGGCCAAACAACAGCTTAGCAACCCCCATACATGAGTGAAGCAAGCTCGCTTTGGGGGTCCCGCAGCCGCGGGAGACAGCGCATAAGGTCCACAGCCGAGGACGCCCTCTTCACAGCCAAGTTGCTAATGAACACAACATCACAGCTAACGGCCCCTCCAAGGAGTTTCACACCCAACTCCGGCCTCACGGCATCGCTCGGAAACAACCCATCCTGTATCTTCACCCCATTGCACAACGGCCATCATCTAGGTACCAGGCATGGAAAGGGAGTTGGCAAGAATCCCTAATCCGATGGTCAAGCGGGTGCAGAACCAAGACAAAAAGGAGAGCGCCCTGGGGGTCCCCTTGCTGAACCCCTGTGGTGGACCAACTATGACCATCGCCAACATATAACCTGGAAGGTTGCCCATATAGGAAATCCACCCAAGGAGAGATGGAGGGACAACGGGTCCGAACCTCCCGCAGGAGGGCAGTCCGATCCACCAAGTTGAAGGCATTAGAGAAATCCACAATAAGCATGGCCAACGACCCATTCGTGTGGAACTCATGCAGAAACCTGTTAGCACTATGGAGCATGGCCTCAGCCCCACGAGAAACCTGTTAGCACTATGGAGCATGGCCTCAGCACCACGAGAAACCTGTTGAGCCAGACGTTGAGTCATAGGTTGAGTCCTCAAAGGTTGAGCTTGCATCGGAAAATGACAAACGTTGGCCAGATGACCAAAACGTCCGCAATTGACACACTTCCAACAAGGAGTTGTGGTAGGATGATGATATTTACAAATATTGCACTCAGGATGGGGTCCAACATAAGGTTTCTTGGTAGGAGGAGCAGCAGGCTTGGAAGGAGTAGAGGTGGTAGGAGTGGTGGTTACAGCGAAGTTTTTAGCATTCCTCTTTCTTTTATTTGATTTTGCAGATGAGGACTCGGTTTTAACCTCCTTTTCCTTCCCCTTGTTCTTGGTTTTTGCTTTCTTCTTGCACCCTTTCCGAGTCAAGTTCCCGACTTTAACATGGTTATCAGTCAACCTTCCAGCAAGGCGCATGGCTTCGTCGAGAGTCGGGGGTTTACTTGCCTAGAGAGCGTTTTGGATGATCATGAGCAGACCACCAATGTAGTTTTCAATGCATCGATATTCAGGAAAGGCCATATCAGGTAACAAGAGTTTTAGTTCTTGAAAACGATCCATATAAGCTTGACTTTCTTGATTGTCTTGTTCCAAGTCATGAAATTCATCTTCGAGCATCTTCATTTCACTACGCGGGCAAAATTTTTCTTTGATTATATCCTTGAATTGACCCTAAGGTAAAGCCAGAGCGTTATTAGAACCACGGAGTCGTTTCTCGCCATTGCACCAAGTAAGGGCTTTCTTGGTCAAAGAACTGCTAGCACGACAGACTTTCATTTTTTCAGGGTACTCGCTATTGGTGAAGGTATTTTCCATACCCTCGAACCATTAGAGTAGACCGGTAGGGCCTTCAGATCTAGAGAACTTGGGAGGATTGCATGAGTTAAAATGTTTGAATGAGCAATTAGTAGCAGCATCGTGATTGTTGTGATTAGTATTCAGACATTGTTGAAGCTGAACCATCATATTAGGAATGACGGTTGCCATCTGGATGGCGATTAAAGAGGCCATTTTGCGGTCCTTGTTGCCCTTGCGCTGACCATGAAAACGAGTCAACATGCTAAAGAGAAAGAAAAATGTTTGTGAGACTAGTGATAAGACATGAATGATAATCAATTTGGAATACGAGTGATTCTTTTGTATATCATTAGAGAATCATAAATATCGAGGATCTTTGTAAAACATAGAATCACGTTGTCTTTGATAAAAATAGAGTGGTTCTCATTTCCCGATTGGGAAATTACAACCGTGACTAATCAGAGTTATTACTGATTCTTGGCAGTATGTGACATGCTTTGGCCTAATAGGTTCCGACACTCTCACCAAGGGCTTCCAAATAGGCATCCAGTTCCATATGGCTGATCCGGATTTATGCGCAATGCCTACTTAGATAGACCCCCAGCTACCGACATCTTTCCCCTTCCAGTTACTACATGTCTACTGACAGGAACCTAACCCCGACGGATTTAAAATCAGAAATCAATTTCCTAAAATGGTACGTAAGGCACCATTACTAAGGAAATAGGCTAGGAAGCCTGAAGATTTTGTGTGTGTCAAGTGTATTAACAGAAAGATGGGATTTTGAGAAAGGCATAGTTAAGTAACATATAAGGACATCATATAATATAATAAGCATACTAACATGAGTTAATCATGTGGGACACCTAATGCATAGTCTAGGTTATCCAGTTCTAATAACCTAAATCCCTATAACCAAGGCTCTGATACCAATCTGTCACACCCCAACTGACGGCGGAATATGTCGGGGCATGATGACTGTCCAGATGCTCATGAAAACTAATTAAAGTTGAAATATATTCAACATGCCTTTTTATTTCATTTATTGGAATATTTTACAAACAAGAAACAAACAAAACAACAAGTACTGTAATTAAACATTATTTAACTAGGTCCAGCATCATATAGTGATCATATACTGGCTCAAACATGATTACCTGCAACATGTATAAGATAAAGTGTCAACTACAAAAGTAGTTGGTGAGTAAACATAGGTTTAATACATAATATAAGTATAAAGCATGCGATCTATGTGTTAGGTGAATGTTCATAGAATATGATAAACAAGTATTGTAATAGTGTAAACAACCGCGTATCAAACCCTTGACAATTAGGCTTCCAATCACTTGACGCCTCTAGGTAGGCCAAATGGGTTGTCAAACCATTAGATATATTATTGTTACCCCGACTCGGTATGTTAATGAGTACGCATGCTAGTGTAATAGTATTTGAAATAGAATATAACAACAATAATGATCCAAACAAGTTTAACACATCAAGAACACACATCACGAGCATAGGATTCAAATTTTATTTTAGAGAAGTAAATATAGAGTTTGGAATTTGAGATAGAGATACATATTACACCCCAAAGTATTAAAAGAGAAGGGGCTATGAATACTCATCTGATATGGAGATGGGATAAGAGACACGCCGAATTGGGAAAGATAAATAACTTGGAGGTTATCCTAATAAATCAAATAGGGTATATGAATATAAGAGATCAAAAGAACCAAGTTCTAAGTATTTGATAAGTGCTATATTTGATTAGGTAAAAATTACCATTTTACCCCTTTATAGGTAAACTAGGGTTTTAATATTTGTTTAGTGTTTTCATTTATTTAACACTGTTGGACTTATATATATTTATTATATATATAACTATGTTTTAAGACCAAAAACCAAGTTTCAATACCTTCTGGTTTAACTATTATTAAATTATTATATTCAAAACCCTAATTTTGGTAAAATAATTAAATAATTACCAAAACTCATTAGATTTTGGAATAAACTTAGGGTTTTATTCATAATATTATATTATGAGATTCTTGAAGATATGAAACCCTAATTTCACCTGTTTATTCAGTTTTTGCAAAATAGTTTCCCGGAAACCCTAATTTAAGCATAAATATTAGATAAATATCAAAACTCATTAGATTTTGAAATAAACTTAGAGTTTTATTCATAATAATATATTATAATATTCACAAAAATATAGAACCTTAATTCAACACCGTTTATCCAATTTTGGCAGAACAACGACATGAAAACCCTAATTTTGACCAATTTTTAGATAAAATATCAAACCTTCTCAAAACCTGAAATTAACTCAGGGCTTTCTTAATATACATTATTTAAGATTACCTACAAAAATTCAGACCCTAATTCCAACCCGATTACCCAATTTTTGCAAAACAAGCTCAAGAACCCTATATTTTATGCATTTTTGGAAAACATACTTTGAAATCTAATTTGCAAAAACAGAGATAGGTTATTGTTAAACATACCTAGTGATGATTGACTGCAGAAATTCAGCTTCAAAGGACATCCCGGATTGAGAGAATTGCTTCAAACAAGTTTCTGCGTTTTTCTAGGGATTTTAGGAGGAAGAATTGATGAATTGTGCTTGAAAACGGACGAATTCGGCTGGTATTTAAGCTCATCAGCTGCGCCTAAGGCCCCTAACACGTGTCTAGGTGATAATCCGATCGAATTCGACACCTATGTTAGTCAATTAGGTTAAAACTTGGAGAATACGTTGAAAAATTGTGGGTGAAAATGAAGCTGATCCACTTCTGTTGACCATGGTCCTCGCGTACTGCCTGGGAGGAGGGTGAACTGGCGCGATACACGGACACTATGGGCATTTGGCAATTGTAGTCCCTAAGGTTTATTAATTGCTTTTTGACCCCTAAACTTCTACGAAACTGTTATTTTATGCACCAAAACATTATTAAATATGTTTATAAAAGTTTCTAAGGCTCGGGACATGTTTGATGATATACGGATACGTGCGTTTCATAACTTTCAATAATTTACACTTTTAGTCCCTCAACTTTTGTTTTATGTGTTTTAGCTTTGTATCTTTCGATGTAACTAATGTTTTAAGTTTATCATGATATTAGAATACTTTCTTAAGATTTATAAGACTCAGGATACATTTAACGAGGTATAAAATATTTATTTTATATATATTTATTTTATATATTATTTGTTAAAAATAGGAAAAATCACCAAAAATCACCAGAAATCACCATAATTCATCACATTAATTTGTGATACATAATTTATTAAATATAATGTTATGGAATAAGAAAATGAGAATATGTGGAATGTACAAACTCCGGTTAATACTGAAATCGCATGAAAACTTGTATTTTTGCTATTTTTGTTTTAAATCGCGAACTTTTACGAACCTCACATACATTTTCGTGTGTGTATGACTAGTATTACCCACAAGTATTATATATGTTTGGAATGCTAAAGTTTTCCGGTTTTGCATGAATAACAAAAACGATCGAGTTATGGATCCGAATTGCGATAAATTGAAACATCGAATGTCACGAATATTGAGATTAAAGGATTTAACCATGAAATACATGGGATAACAATATAAAACGTGAAATGATTCTTTATTGATTATCAACCATGATAGGAAACGGGTCGGGTAATTACAAATGGATTAACCAAAGTGTTACATTACATAACCTCTTACATTATGTCCAAGTTTGGACTATAACACACACAAATACGTTACACCCGGGCTAGGGAGATAACACGACAAATTTTGATGTATGATTAAAGTAGAAATCCTGTATATATCACATGTTATATAAAATGCTTTATCTTTTAAGTCCTTACTAAATCGGGCTGTTAATATTATGGGATACTGAGGGGATATTGAGTAGTACTACTAGGGTCTGACAAACACCACTCAGCGGGCATGAGATGCACCACCCAACTGGCAGTCGGACTGAGGGCAATGTCAGCCTAAACTTACCGTGATCGAGTAGACCTGGGGAAGGCAAAAGCACGTAAGGATGAATTCCTACACTTTTTCAGTCAGCTTTGGTTGTGAGCGTTTTAGTGATATGAACATAGGCTAGCTACCTACGATATGGGTTGTACTTGTAATATACCTAACTAAACTACGAATAATACTGTTGAATTCGTACTGCATGTCTATACTAGTTGTAGATATGTACTTATGTGAACTCACCAACCTTTTGGTTGACACTTCCTCTAAACATGTTTCTCTCAGGTCGCAGGTGTTCGAGTATCATGAGTATGCATGCATAAGCCCATAAAACCCTATTATGGTATTCTATTCAAGTTATATTATTTCAAATAACAATGTTTCATGTAAATACTAAATCTTTTGTTTATGCTTCCGTATTTTGTAAAACTCTTTTGGTGTAACTAACGGGCTGGGATCCTGGTTTGCTTACGCCCCACAGGGTAAAACTTCATTAGTGGAAATTGGGGGTGTGACAAATTGGTATCAGAGCCCATGGTTATAGCGAACTAAGGTTTTGGTCTTAGACTGTAACCATTTTGCATTAGTTGTACACTTAAAGGTTTTTTCTCATGCGACGGGATACTCACTCCAGCACGCACCTGGACTACATTATGTCATTTTGTTTTTATCATCCAACCTCTTATACTCATAGAGAGGAACCGGTTATTCTTGAGTCGTCTTTAACATCCCTGAGTCGTGTATCTCTTATTTAGCATCCATGGACGATGAGACGACGAATCAGATCAGAGGATCACATCTTCACTCTTGACGAGTTGTTTATTGCTCAGGATTATGCTAAATTGAAGGACTAGGCGTAGTACCCAGACATTGGACGTATGCTTACTTAGGAAGGTGGTGTGATACCCTTTCCTACTCTTTAACCTTTCTCTTAACTTAGGAGGTTCTTGTTATACCTACCTTGCATATACTGCTCAGTTCTTGTGTTCATGGAACGTAATAATGACGTGCTAATAGTGTGATCACTCAACTTCAGCAGGGGTAGCATTGTGTGGACTCAAGTGGTTTCTTATGGAGACACTTGTGTCAACTTTCTTTATCTTGATTTTTCACATTTGCTCTGATCTTCTACGATCTTTCACTTCCCGTAATTATCGCATGGTTGCGTTGGAATGAAGCAACTTGAATGAGACTCTTATAAACTAAACAGTACCTCATGTGTACTGACTGATTTTTTTCTCTCTCTATTCTCATATATATAGAATTTGTGATCAAGTTGGTATGTGTAGAAAATCATTCGATATCTTCGAGCTAAGCTTGGGTCATTATGATAAACCCTATTCAAATCTTATGGAGCTAAACTTCTGGATGACTTGCTTTGGGTGGTTCATTCCAAATTAAGCGAACATTTTACTCTTGAAACTTATCTCGTTAACGATTCTGATCAAGATAACTTTGGGTTAACGACCCCATTCTTGATTCCCATATAGTGAATATCTCATCTTGTGACACTCCGTGTTTTCCGGTCTTTTCTTAACTTAACCTAAACCTAAACTGCTATAAATGTTGTGTGAGCATTTATGAGATTGACTTATGTAGATTATATTATCTAGGGTTTGTGTAAGCATCACTATATGCGAGCATGGACTTGAGTCTAGACGTATTATATGATTGTATGTAAATTCTATTCTATGATTTTATGTGACGAGATGTCACGTAATTATGTGTAGCATTTTATGATTTTATGTTACTTTATACATATAAGTTATAGATTTGTATCTATGATTTTATATGTAAACTTACAGTAATAATTATGAAGTATTATTTATGATTGTATGTGACTAATTAAGGTTATTTATATATTTTTTTTTATAAATGCCACACGTAAAATATGTGCTGACATATACTCTTATATTCGTTGTTAAAGTGATCCTCCATTAACCCCGTTAGAGTTTATTAACACCTTCTAACCTTGAGGGACCTATCTTGTAATTTCCGAAACCTATCTCTATTTAATTAAATCTGGAGGGACCGTTTCTGAATTTTCCAGAACTTGACTCCCCTTAGTGTAACAACTAGAGGGACTACTCTTGTCATTTTGGCAAAGTTAATATGGAGACTTTTCACAAGCATCGGCGAAGGTAGGAGTACCGTAACCGACCTGCATCAATGTCCGATTCAATTCACTGCCGTTACGAACTTGATTTGTTGAGCACCTTCCTGAATCAACACAACACGTCCATCCCAATCATTTACTCAAAATATTAACAAATCTCAAATACTCTCGTTTCTAATAATCTCCGATGAACCGTCGTGTAGAAAACCAATACCCTTTTTCCGATCGAGTTCCTGCCCCGGAGACCACCACGACTAAACCAGCTAATATTCTGTCGTTGTGCATAGCCCCATCCAGTCACGAACACATCCATGTTGGAGCATCACACAACTTAGAGTTCCTCGTCATTCGTTCGGTGGACGAAATATGTAAACGAGCGAATAACTATTCATGTTAATCAAGGTACAAATTATTCTTCTTGTTTTGTTTGTTCGTATAGTATGTAATACAACGCTCAATAACCTGCAAAAATGTTTTTTTCCTGGTTCGTTAATGGAGATGCGACATTAGGGTTGTTAGGAGGAAGATGACTCTGGAAAAAGCGTGTTATATGACTTTATTTTCAGGTTCAAACGTAAATGGGTCAGGTGTCCGGGTGGTTGTGTTTGTATGTTTGATTGCGGAGGTTGCGGGTTCGAAACTCGGCTCCTTCCAATCTTTATTTAAATTCTCCAAAACCCGTTTTTTTTACAATAGTACATATTCAAAATATTTTCTAAACAATCTTTTAACAAATCTGGCCGCTGGCCTAGTGGTTGAGGTGCTGGTTAGTGTTCTAGAGGTCATGGGTTCGAACCCGGTGACCTCCATATTTTATGTTTTATTTTTATTTGATGTTTCAAGGGATTTGTTCAAACTAAAACTTGATTAAAACGAGTTCTTAGGAATGTCTAAACCCGTAAAATGATGTTTTGGACTATTAACCCGTAAACTTTGTCGTTTTAAACTAAAATATAGTTTTTATGTATTTGTGTTGATTAACCAAAAAATCATGGTTTTACGTAAAATGGTAAAATAATTATATTTCCGCGTAATTTAATATATTTATGTTATCACTGGTTTGTTGGAACGATTAGATACTTTTAGATAAAATGTTATAAATATGTATCTCGTTTTGTAACACGTTAATAACGTCATTTGCACATTTGGTTTAAAAATATATATTATATATATATATATATATATTTATTTATTTTTATTTTTTTGGAATCCTTGAACTTTAAAAATGTATAATGTTGATATATATTGTATTTTCTCGCGTTATTTCGATAATCGCTTGGATTTGGCACACACGCCATCCTCAACTTGTTCGGTCTTCACGATAATTCGTTTTCCTCGTTTACGTTAGAATTGGTCGTCTTGTTTAAAAACACACTTATACTCGTATGCTCGTTAGGTTATTGATTGCTTCCGCAGGACCCGTTCTTGCCACTTGAATTAACTGATTATCTGGAAATTTTACTGTGCACCCTAAGGTGAGTTTCACTGCCCCATTTTATTGTTTTAAATCCTGTTGGGGGAGATTAACATGCAAACACTTGAACTGTTAGATAATTATATCACCTGAATGATAGTGGCACACTTATTGAAAAGTCCTCACTTTTAGAGTTACTGTCAATGTTAAATCAGCGGGAACTTATTTAGTACATCTACTGGGTTTGACAGCTCCACCCGGGTCAGTCGCGCTGGCACGATCGGATATCGAACGGGTGTAATATACTTCTTAGTCTTAACGAGGCACAATTGAACTTATCGAGCTTCAGTAACTGGATAGCTAGTTTAACTAGTCAAACGTGCACTGATATCTTGAAAATAGCCTAGCTAGCTATTGATATTTTATCTGGATTTTACCAAACTGTTAAACTGATGAACTGATTAAACCTGTGAACTCACCAACCTTTGTGTTGACACTTTTTAGCATGTTATTTCTCAGGTTGCGGATGTTCGAGTATCACGAGTACGCATGCATGAGTCTTGAAACACTTTTAATGTCTTTGAACAAGCCACGTCACCTTGGGTGACAAAGATTTTACATAAGTACTTTTATTGTATTTACGCTTCCGCATTTGTAAAACTCTAATTTTATATTTTAATGAAAGAAGAAACGTTTTTATTAATTATTGGTCATTCGGTGTAACTAATGGACGGTGATCCTGGTTTGTCACGCTCCCTGCGGCGCGTTATCACGCGTGGGATTTTTGGAGGTGTGACAGATTGGTATCAGAGACATTGGTTACAGCGAACTAGATTCGTCTTAGACTGTAACTATTTGCATTAGTTGCACTTAAACATTTTTCTCATGCATCGTGATACTCACTCATACACGCACCTGGTTTACGGTATGTCGTTTACACTATCCAATCCCCTTATACTCACGGCGAGGAGCCAATTATTCTTGAGTCACTTTCCTTAAACTCTTTCCGTCGTGTACCTCTTGGTTCACAACCATGGACAAGGAGACGTCGAATCAGATTAGAGCATCGCATCTTCACTCTTAATAAGTCGTTTGCTGTTCGAGATTATTCTAGACTGAAGGACTAGGCGTGGTACCCGGATATTTGGCGAATGCCTACGTAGGAAGGTGGTGTGATACCTCTTCCTATACTTAATTTTTTTTTCTCCTAGTGTGAGATACTTGTTGAATCCGACTTATCGGCATTGCTGAACTCTCATGTTTAGGAAACGTGATCATGACGTGCTAATAGTGCGATCATTCAACTTCAGTAGTGGCAGCATTGTGTGGATTCAAGTGGTTTCTTATGGGGACACTTGTGTCTACCTTCATTATCCTGATCTTTTCACATTGCTCTGATCTTCTAAGATCTTTCTCTTCTCGCCTCTATCGCATGGTTGCGTTGGAATGAAGCAACTTGAATGAGACTCTTATATACTAAACACCACCTGATGTGTACCGGCTAAATTTTTTTTTCTCCTATATATATCGAATTTGTGATCATGTCGGTATGTGTAGTAAACATTCTATATCTTCGAGCTAAGCTAGGGTTATTGTGATAAGCTCTATTAAGATCCTATTGAGCTAATTTTCTGGCTGACTCGCTTCGGGTGGGTCATTCCAATTAAAGTGAACATTTTATTCTCAAAACTTGTCTCTTTAACAATTTCTGGTCAAGATAACCATGGGTTAGTGACCACACCATACCTGGTAGCTGAAGTAAGAGGAACTAGGGTGATCATATAAAGTAAATCACAGTTACGGGTGCACACGTAAATGTAATTTACAATATATGGAAATCCTGGCGAATCTTACTAGGCAAGCCAATGGCCGTATTGGGAACAAATCCCTGTAAAATATTTTTTTTCTCCCTCGTGGCATTGAATGTTGAGAATGTTAATCTTAACCGGATGATCGAAGTCATCTATCTTTGTAAACGTTATCGCACGTGACCTTATCTCTCCTACATATGGATTCTAATCCCGTTGAGAACTCTTTGAAACATATTATGAAAGCTAGTCCTGAAGGGACACCGTTTCACTCGTATACTTAGATGACAAGTTTTTCATGACTAGGAAAACTATTGACAAATCTTTGACTCGTTGATTCATCTTGAATCGTAATTCTACTCTTACGAAATTATCTACCACATCAATACCTGGAACTCTTGCGATTGTGAGACAACTTAGACGAACCTTAACCAGACGAAAACCCATGCAACATTGAATAAACTAAAGGATAAAGCATATATACCTCGAGCACTGGGGCATATCTTTGACTGAAAACTATTATGAAGTTTCCCTCTTTAGTCACATACTCCCTGATATTTCTTTTGCCAACATCCTCGTCGCGATCGCACCAACTGCCTACCTCACCGTAATCATGATTTCCCTAATGGGGTAGTATTAGTGAAAAGTTTTCGTGGATTTGAAATAATGACTTCTAGCTTTAACATAATGACTATCCTGCTTGACCTCGTGAACCTGTACTATCAATTTTGTCTATATGATTCGAACCTTTTACAATTTAACATCTAACATTTTCTGATTCTCGTGCTTTTGTAATCCTTTATGTTTTGGGTAAGCTTTCAAGCTTTGAACTGGAAAGTGTTACACCCTTGGTTAGCAATCCAACTAGTTAACACCATTGATGATGAGACTACCTTGTGCCTTTATCGCAGTAATAATGCGAAGCCTTATATAGAAGCCCTAATTACACGCATTGAGCATGAACTTCTCGTTATCTGTAGCAAATCGTACTATCGACCTTGTATTATCCCTTCTTACGCATTGAGTACACCAAAATATCCATACATTTATATATTTATTAACGCTCCTGTCATTACAACTATCGACAAATTTCTGGCACACGAATCCTCATCATCCTTTTCAGAAAAATTTCATTGATGAACTCCCAGCTTGAACTTAAACCTTGTGGCCTATTTAAATTTTGATCGTCTTGAAATCTGAAGCGTTATAATATTCTCACTGCGCGTTCCAAACTCTCGACGATCTTCGCTAGAATGGAAAACCTTATGCATTTTACTGATATTGTGAATGTAAATACCTACACCTTTTGTTTGCACAACGTATTGAGGTTTTAATCTCTCACCCTTTTTACATTCAAGCGTATGGGAGAAACTTGAAGTCCTCTACTTCCGATAAAAATATCCAGTGTGGTTTGACTAATAGCTAGTAATGGTAGGTGGTTGGTACACCTTCAAGGTGCCGGTAGTGTGGTGGGTTAGCTACGGTACACCCTATATATAAACTTTAGTGGCACGTTGAATGTGAGACCGGTACCGAACCAAGGATTGACTTTAGAGTCATACGCAAGAGCCTCATCTTGAGAAACGACTATCTCCTCGACAAAACTGCTTAATGCTACTTTCTCCGAGATTACAGATATCCCTTACGCATTTCTACCAAAAGAGACATGCCCGAAATAATCAAACTCAAACTTTTAGAAAACTCTCCTACATGAGTACTGACTCAGATGAACACCAACTTTATTTTTTTTTAAAAAAACTGATATTTTTCCTCTTATGAATGAAAAAACCGCATGATCGAATGAACAAGTCCAACTTTTAGAAGTATTTGTGAAGAAGTAGATCGTCTTTCGTTGAAGGGAAACTACTTTTGAGTCGACGGACTTTTTGATAAACTTTTTGGCATTCACGGAAGTGATATTCAACACCCGATATGACATTTCGATCTGCAGTACATCTACTCTAAAACCTAACAATAACCCATATGTACAAAAATTGAAAGCCAAAACCACTTTTGAACATCCTGATTTTTTTTTGTTGTGTTTCACAGACACCCTTTTACAACACTTTTGTACCCTATATTACTTTTGAAGACCATTTGAACCGATGTTTTGACAATAAAGGAAGCATGACGCATGAAGCGCAAAAACACCAAGGAGATTAGGCACACTGGTGAGCTCAAACAATGAAGATTTCTCTAACGGGACATTTACTCTATTGGATTGTATAACCGTTGACACATTCTTTTCGATATCTATTTACGCGAATTCCTTTCCAAATCCTGTCAAGCACGCTATATATTTCTCTCCAAAATTTTATACTATCCATTACATTATTTGCATCATCACTACTGGTATCTTTACCAGTGCCAGTTTAAACTCACATGTCATTTTTGGAATGTGTAGTTTCGGCTGTCATAAGCCTGTTATCTCATCACTTACTAGAATTTAGGAACTAAGCCGTTGGCGCTCTTCATCTTGAATTTGCTATTCTCATGCTTAATGAGCACCTTTTGATATTCGGTACCTCATAGTTTACACTTTTGTTTTGTTCAACTTTCTCCCTTATTTTTGGATTCTTTAGCAAGGTAATATGCATGATGAGATGTGGTACTAAAATCCAACTTGAATTTGAACCTAATTGTCTATGTTATTTCATGAAAAGTTCTTAATGGAATTTAGTAAAACTTTTCTAAAACAACCTGCTACATGTTAGACCTAAGTCCTTTTGTCAAAAAAAAAAAAAAAAATATGTGTGTTACCAGAGATATTTTAGTATGTGAGCAACAGTTGAACCATTTTAACCAAGATAAATAGTTTGTTTGCTTCTGATCTTCTCACGAGACATGTTTATAAACATACGTATTTATGCATGCTAAAATTTGAGAATCTAATCCTATGTTTAGGGTATATGAATTGATTAATCATTGAAGTGTTGGTTTAAACATAAGCTGCATAGAATTGCATGATTAATTATGTGTATGAAACGTGTTAGGAACAAGAAAATGACATGTTCTGAATGTATTAACTAAATTGAGTATGAAAACCATACACCATTTAAGGTACTAAGTCTCCTACTTCGGTGGGAATGATAAGACTGTGTGAAGTTGCCCCGTCAACTTTGCACCGTATGGGTTGTGTTGGTTAGTATATGAACTTATATGCTAGAGATATGCCATGCTAGGGTTGTGTGGTAGTATATAAGGTGTTGGGAAAATTGTATGTGTTGTATGGTAAAGCCTTCATGATAAATTGCATTCTAGTACACTTTGACTGCATAAACCTTTAAAAGAAACCTTCATAGAGACTCATATGCTATCTAAACCGTTGTTGCATGAAATGTGAATTTCAATGTTATTGTGAATCATGTGAACCTAATTAATCCTAACACCATAAAGTACTAGATCAACCGGCTTCCTCACATTAACTTGATTAGTCTTGTGTAATTCTATGCAATTTGCTAGTTGATAGACAATGGGTCTATTAAACAAGCACTGGTTGACTTGTTCCACACATAATTTTCCCATACTCAATTTCCCTTATCTCTGATTCACCTGGTTCATTAGTGAATGCGATTGCCTTAATAAAAAACGAGACACGAAATGGGAACCTTACTCCTACCATTGGGCACAATAACTGGAAGCTACTCTGGCATATTATGATCCCTTCTGTGCATTAAAATTTTGATTTCAGATACTTATCTTATCATGTCGTTCTGTTTGACCATGACACTCGACGCGATTCCCGTAATATGATTATTCGAACTTTCTCGTAGAAACGCTTGATCAAAGAAACCACTTTCTGTGCTTTTGATTTGAATTCCTTTGAAACCTTTTAAACATTTGACATCTCCGAAAAGCGTTGTAGACATTGCTGTACATAACGTCCATCACTACTCTTAGAGTAGAGAACTCGGATTCTTTCGATAGGTTACGGTTGAGATTGATTCTCCTAACAAGTGGCACTGATTCAAATTTCGAGTATCATGAGTATGCATGCATAAGCCCTTAAAACCCTGTTATGGTATTCTATTCAAGTTATGTTATTTCAAATAACAATGTTTCATGTAAATACTAAATCTTTTGTTTATGCTTCCGCATTTTGTAAAACTCTTTTGGTGTAACTAACGGGCTGGGATCTGTTATTAGTTAGAGTTAAACTAAAACAAAGCCCTTTATTTGCAAATATAACCCTGCAGAATTAAAGTTATATTTCACTTTACTTAAGCGATATTTAGTTCTTGTGTATAATGTAAATGCTTGATTTGCAGAAAGATAGTAACAACAAAGTATCAAATACTCGGCACTATTTGCATTAACTCAAAGCTACACTATTACATGTTGTTGAAGAACAGATGATGTGCAAACTGAGAGCTAACTAAGCTATATATAGTGCTGATGAGATCAATGACAACCATTGATCTCATGCGATCTGATCTAGACCGTAGACTAAAAAGTCAAATACAAACTACCAAAAGAATAAACATCAGTAATTGGAATATCTTGCGTGTTTGCAGCAACATACTACTTTAGGAGAGTGGCTTGAATCAGATATAGAAGCATACGAGAAGCTTTTGCAGGATTGGACTTGCTGAAAAGACATCTCAGGAAAAGTCCGGTTAAACTCTTTATCTGGTGGATAAACAAGTTCACCCGAAATATTCGCTAAAAGACAAAACCGCTTCTTTCCGCTTGAACTGCCAGTTCCGCTTGAAGTGAGAATTCCGCTTCAACTTCAACTTCAGCCGGAACATAACAAAATTGGCATTCAGCCGGAAATCTTTCAAGCATAATATTCCTTACAATCTCCCCCTAAGCTGATGCTGTCAAATTCCAATGTTTATCTTCAAAAATTGACTTGTACCCAATAATCTTCTTCTCCTTATCCTACTTATCAGTGGTTCTGATGTTGGCATCAAGGTTCTGAGAAAGCTCTTTTGAGTTTGTTTTGGTCAACTTCACATTCTTGAAAGATTCCCAGTCCATTTCGCTCCATTCTTCTTGAACAGAAATGGACTCATAAACTGTGAAGGTGCCATCGGCTCTGTGAACATAAAATAGCTTCTCTTCCTCTTCCCATATGATAAATTTTACTTCACTTGCAGGCTCTTCTTCTTCTTCTTCTTCTGCTGAATCATCATCTAAATTGCTTCTGTAGAGCATTCCATAGTCGAGCACAGTTGGCTCAATGATAAGCCTTAACATGTGCTCAGCTCTTGAAGGACTCAGAATCTCTCTAAGCTTCAGAATGATGTCTGTCATTTGCAGCAAAGTAAGATATGTAGTGGCCTTGCGAGAATTTACCACCTGAGTTGTGCCATTTTCCAGATTGAAGGTGAAATCAAAAGAGGCTTCATCTACTGTCCAACCCACAATCATGTTCTTCCTGGGTGAAGCTTTTCTTCTCTGACTTTGATCTCTTTTATTCTTGGCATGCATCATTTTCCTTTTTCTCATCATCCTTTCTTCATCAGAATCTTTTGCAGATTCTTGCACAATAGGTCTTTTGCCTTTGGCAGATGATTAAGAAGGGCCAGTTTGAGCTTCAGTAGGTTTGGTGATGGTGGTAGAAGGTTCTTTGATGGTGAGAGGAGGTAGGGAAGTTTATGTTGGTGGTTTAATAGCTTCTGGTGTGGGACTTGAAGGTGGAGTAGGTGGGAAAATGTCAGAAAATTCATGGTAGGTGGAGGCTTCTTCTTGAGGGGAACAATTGGTGTAAGGTTATCTGTTCTGTATTTGGGGTTGGCAAGCTTGGTGGCTACTTTCTTGGAGATGGAGGGTGGTTTGTAAGGTGTGATAGCAAGTGACTGTAGAATTGATGGAACAGTTGTAGGTATGGGGTTTGGGTTGTAAATGAAGGAGGGTGGAGGTTGTACATCTGCAACATTAGTAAATTCAGGTTTAACATTTACATTTGTTGTTGTACCTGAGATGAGCTCTGAAGGTGAAGGCATCACCAAGTTAGGATTAACAGCAGCTATGTCTCCTTTAAGCTCATAAAAGATAGTATCAATTAAGCTGCAAAGTTCCCTAACTTGCATCTGAGCTACCTCTTCCTCTGTCTTCAAATTTCTAACCACAAGAGCCCTTTGTACCTTTTTCAGCAGAATGTAATTCTCATCATTCTTTGTCAACCTGGTAGGCAATTGAGAGGCAATATAAATCAACCTCTGCCTATCAGTTTCAGTCACTGCATCCAAATTGTAATCCTTTAGCCTCTAGTTGAAAGATCTTGTCTTAGCCTCTTCAAGCAAATTCTCAAACACTCCATTTTGCAGATACAGATCATATTCCTCTTGAAGTTCTTTGGCTTGCCTCTCATCTTCTGCTATCCTTTTGGCATTTTCTACCATTTTCACTATAGCCTCAGCTTCAGGAGTCTGAACCACCTGTTGAATGGTTTTAGGAATATCAGTTTGAACAGGTTTTTCCACTTGAACTGGTTCTGAGATCCTTAAGGCTATCAAAGTTTCGGCTATATCTTCTGCTCCTTCACTTCTTTGTTATTCCGGTTGAGTTTCCGGTTGACGTTCCGGTTGAACTTCCGGTTGAACATGAATTTGACCTTCAGTCACCACCTGAGGTTTGGTGACTTCAGGTTCTTTGTCAGCTATTTCCAGCACCTCTGTGCCTTCTCCTTCACCAATCAAGTTTTTGTCTCCTCCTTCAGTTATTGAAGCAACTGCAACAGTTGCAGTGCTTTCTTCAACATCCATAGCTGCCTTGCTAGTGGAGGCAATGTTTCCTACCACTTCATCACTGGCTCTTTCAGCCGGAAAGATAACATCTTTGAGAAGTGTTGTGATCAGGTTTATGTGCTCAGGGAGAGCACCAGCAATCAGCATGGTTGACTGTACAAGCTCAGTGAGGTTGGGGTCCTCAAAAGGAGAAATAGTAATCAGTTGACTGCATTTCGTATTCAACCAACTTTCTTCAACAGTGAAGGGGTTAACACCAATTCTTTCACAAGCTGTGGCTCTAACTTCAGCCGGTATCCTCTGAACTTCTTCAATTTCAGTTATAACAGGCCTTGAGGGCATCTTCTCCCCCAATTTGATAGTATCAGCTTCAGCAGCAATAGCAGCTTCATCAGCTTCTCTGAGAGGGTTTGAAGGATCTGCTTCAGTGTTAGTAGGATCAACTTTCACCAAATGAGCAACAGTTGCATTCAGAGTATCAACCTGTGCTTGGAGAGTAAGGTACAGTTTCGTCAATTCAGGTAGTGTATAACTGTCCACAACTGGCTTTTTACCAGTATCCTTGGACAAAACCAAGCTATCAATCCTAGATTGATCAACAGTGGTACCCACGGCTTCTTGGCACCTGGGATTCTCTTCATATGATGCAGCAACCCTTGGTTCCAATGAAGGACTTCCAGGTGCTGATTCAGAAAAGATTGCCACAGATTGGGTCTTATTGATGTTACTGCTAACGCCAAGATCCAGTAGGGATCCTTGGGCAGCACCAGCCCTTTCTGCATGAATCTCTTCAGATCTCCTGAGATTCACCTTCGGTGAGGAGTGGGAGTTCAATGCAACAGTGTCCTGGTTCATCAGTGTGTTCTCCTGTAATAAGGTTGGTGAGTTAATAACACCCTCATGTGAACCAAGAATGGGTGCATTGTCACTCCTAGGTGATAGGGGATGTAGGGGTGAAAAGTGTTCAGATGGGGATTGTACATCTGCTTCTAATGACTCCCCCTCAAATGAAGGTTCATCCCAAAGAGAGAATCCTAATTTAACCAGCTTTCCGTTTAGGCTTTTTGCCTTGAACGGGGTTAGAAGCTTCGGGTTGGTTGGTGGTACTAGGTGGAGGAGACCTAGTGACCACATTTCTCTGTCTTTTGAATATGACAAGAGGTGAGGTGGATGATGAGGTGGCAGTGGTAGTGATTGTTAAAGCGTTCCTCTTTTTGGATTGAAAAGTTTTGAGAGTAGAGGAAGCTGGGACAGATGTGGGATCAGAAGCTATTGGGTCTATAGCTCTGTCATCTTGAGCATGGGGCTCAGTTGCTGCTACAGTTTCCGGTTGAACCTCAGCAGTAGCAGGTTCATCTGGAAACTGCCTTGGAATTGGTAAAGGATAGTCAGTGTCCCTTCCAAGAAATGCAGTCTTGTTTAAAGCTAGGTTTGAAAAAGTTTTCTCATTGAGAAGTTTTGGTTTCAAAATTGTACCAAGCCAGACGATTTGGGGGTACTCTTCTTTGAGAATGTATGTCAAAAATCTAGGGTACTGGTAGATATATTCAGAATGGATGTTGGATTTTAGGGCTTGAGAAATCAGTTTGGAAATATTGAAGTTTTCACCTTTTACCACAGCATAGAAGGCGGAAGCCTGTTCACTGGCAAGCTCGTCAGATCCACCCATCTTTGGAGATAGGCACACCAAAATTGTATGGGCCAAGAACCTCCATTTGTAAGGTAATTGCCCTTTCTTGATAGTTTTGCTTTGTAGGGAACCACCATATCCAATATCCCTGAATAGTCGAAGATATTTCTTGGAGTCGACCACTTCATATCTACTGTCATCCCTTAATTTTAACAAATTTCGCACTTTTGCTTCATTAATTTCCACTTCTGTGCCCTAAACCTTCGACACAATCTTTTCACTACCATCTTCGCCTTCGGTAACCCTAGCATGAGACCAAAAATCTTCCATGACCTCTTCAAATATTTCTGCTTCAACAGTGAGCGCGTGATGAAGGTGAGATCTTTTGATGAAGTCTATCATGCCATTGTAGATATCAGTTTTGCTTGGTGGTTCTACGTACGCCACCAAATTGTGTTCTTCAGGAAACTTGGAGTCACCGATGGGCTTCTTGCCACTTGCCTTTGCTTTTGGAGCCATTGTTGATACAGGTTTTGAGAAGATTGACGGTTATACGGAGGTTTATCGGAGAGAGTTTGAGAGAAATTTGGGAGTTATTTCTGAGTGGGGTTGAGAGAAATGGGGAAAGTGACGGTAAATTAGGGCTTTTTACCTTTTCGGTGATGACGTGGAGGAGAGAGAGTTAAAACAGACGGTTCAGTAACTGATGAGACAGGTGCTTTATGGGTTATATGGTACAATTGGTAAAGCATGTCTTTATCCAAAAGTAAATTTACTGAAACCTCGGATTTTAACAGTTAAAAACTTAATGGGTAAATAAATGTATATCTGCTTAGAAATTTGTGCCTTCCGGGTAATTAAATGGGACTTTAACTTTGTTGACCCGGAAGTTCAAGCGGAACCCATTTCTCCTTTATTTTAAAAACTAAATTTCTTCCATCTGAACTTCAAGCGGATGATTTTTCCACTTGGAAGAATTGTTTTCAAAAACATTTTTCATGTCATTTACAAAGCATTTTTCCGGTTGAAGTTCACCTGGTGAGTTTCAAAAGTTGTTTTACTCACAGGTTGAACCGGAACTTGAAGCTGAACACAAAACATAAGATTTTTTGAAAATTTGTGATGAATTTTCATAGTGTAACAGAGGTTACTGACTATGAACTGAAATTATCACAAGAAATTTTCTTTTACTTTTTCTTTTTGTATCAAGAGACGGGCTCTTGAGCACATGTCTCTCTTTTATTTGAAAATTGTGAAAAGTTTTTATTCAAAATTCATCATCCCAATGGCTGTGATGAGATAGAAAAATCTTGCCTCATCAAAATCTTTTGTAAACAAGTCTGCCAACTGATGATCAGTATGAACTTTGAATAATTTGATCAAATTCTTTTCTGCACAATCTCTAATAAAATGATACCTTATGTCAATGTGTTTGGTTTTGGAGTGCTTTACTGGATTGTTGATGATGGAGATGGCACTGTTGTTGTCTGCAAGAATAGGAGTTTCCATAAATGAGATCCCATAGTCAAGCATTTGATTTTGGATCCAAAGGACTTGGCTGCAACAACTTGAGGCAACAATATACTCAGCTTCTGCAGTTGAAGTGGAAACACAAGTTTGCTTCTTGCATTGCCAAGAGACAAGTCTTTCACCCAGGAATTGAGATCCACCTGATGTTGATTTCTTATTAATGTCACAACCACCATAATCACTGTCTGTGAATGCTCTGAAAGAGAAGTCAGAGTTCTTGGGATACCACAAACCTAATTTTGGTTGCCCCTTTAGATACTTGAAGATTCTCTTAACAGCTAGCATATGTGACTCCTTTGGTGAGGACTGATATCTAGCACATAAGCAAACACTGAACATGATGTTAGGTCTGCTAGCAGTGAGATACATCAGTGAGCCTATCATTGCTCTGTACAAGTGCACGTCCACTGGCTTACCACTTAAGTCATTGGTTAACTTGTGGGAAGTGGATATAGGAGTTTTTGCACTTGAGCAGGCTTGCATGTCAAATCTTTTTAGCATGTCTTGGATGTACTTTGATTGATTCAAAAAGATTCCATCTGCAGTTTGCTTCACTTGTAGTCCTAAGAAGAATGTTAATTCTTCCATAGAACTCGTCTCAAATTTGGACTGCATCAAAGTTTCAAACTCCTTGCACAAAACAGTGTTAGATGAACCAAAAATAATATCATCTACATAGATTTGTACCATCAACATATCCTTACCAACAGTTTTAACAAAAAGTGTTTTGTCAATGGCCCCTCTCCTGTAGCCATTCTCTAGAAGATAGTTAAAAAGAGTTTCATACCATGTTCTAGGTGCTTGTTTGAGACCGTACAAAGCTTTGATTAGCTTGCACACCTTGTTAGGATGGTGAGGGTCCTCAAAACCAGGAGGTTAATTGATATATACTTCTTGTTCTAGTAGGCCATACAGGAAGGCACTTTTGACATCCATCTGAAATACTTGGAAGTCTTTGAAGGAAGCATGGGCTAAGAAGATTCTGATAGCTTCCAATCTAGCCACTGGTGCAAACACTTCATCATAATCAATGCCTTCTTCATGCACATAGCCTTGCACAACCAGTGTTGCTTTGTTCTTGATAACAATTCCCCTATCATCTTTCTTGTTTCTGAATACCCACTTTGTGCCAATTGGTTCTGCTCCATCAGGCAGATCTACCAATTCCCAAACTTTCTGCTTGTTGATCTGAAATAGCTCTTCCTGCATTGCCTCTACCCAGCTGTTGTCTTCCAAGGCATCTGTTACCTTCTTGGGCACTTCTTGAGACAAAAATGCAGCATGCAAACAAATGTTTGCATTAGCAGATCTACTTCTTGTCAACACAGGTGCTGACACTTCTCCAATAATGTTTCTCACTGGGTGATATCTGTTGATTCTTCTGTCTAGAAACATAGGGAACTCATGGCTTCTTCCATTTGAGGGTATATTGAGCTGAGAAAGTCTGTAATCAAGCTCAATATCAACAATTTGTGAAACAAGATTTGAACTTTCAACTGTATTGTGAGAACTGTCTTTTGAAATGTGGGTCAGATGATCGAAACTGAATTCATCATTTGAATTTTCAGGTTCAGTTGATCCGGAATCATTGTTCTCAACAGTTTCTGAAATAAAGTTTTTCGGTTGAACTTGAGCCGGAGAAATTTCCGTTTGAACGTCAGCCGAAGAAATTTCCGTTTGAACTTCGACCGGAACAATTTCTTCTTCAATTTGAGTTATTTCAGAAGGTTTTTTTCCATTGCCTGGCAAGATAGGTTTGATGCTCATTGAAGAGAAGAAGTTTTGCTTCTCAGTTCCAGCAGTGTTGCTCTTCCAATGTTCATCAGCAGACCTATAAAAGTTATTTTCCTGCACTAGAGATCTCACAGGCTTATCAACAGTTATGTTGAAAGAAGTGGTTAGTGCGTCAATATCAAATAACCAAGTGGGTTGAGACTCAAAATTGTTGGTAGTTTCTCATTAAAAGAGACATTTATAGTTTCCACAACAATTTTGGTTCTCTTGTTGTACACTCTGTATGCTTTTGACACACCTGAGTATCCA
This sequence comes from Deinandra increscens subsp. villosa, assembly GCA_039602395.1. NCBI lineage: Eukaryota > Viridiplantae > Streptophyta > Magnoliopsida > Asterales > Asteraceae > Deinandra > Deinandra increscens. Next base: position 29,160,829 of record JBCNJP010000009.1, read on the forward strand.
ACAAAATATCCCTCATCTGCCTTTTCTGCAAATTTGGGCAATAACTCATTGGTTATTAATATTGTAATAGGATAACCAAATGGCTTAAAGAAATAAATGTTTGGCTTTCTTTTTCTCCAAAGCTCATAAGGTGTCTTGTTTTTGCCTTTGACAATTAAAATCTTGTTTTGGACATAACAGGCAGTGTTCACTGCTTCTGCCCAAAATGTCACAGGGAGCTTGGAGTCTGCTAACATGGATCTAGCAGCTTCAATCAATGTCCTATTTCTCCTTTCAGCAACACCGTTTTCCTGTGGAGTTCTAGGAGCACTGAATTGTCTCACAATTCCCTTCTCTTCACAAAATGTATTCAAAACACGATTTTTGAACTCCGTGCCATTGTCACACCTAATTGTTTTGACTTTAAGATTGGATTGATTTTCTAAATTTATCACAAGTTTTTTCAATAATTCAGCAGTTTCATCTTTTGTTTTAAGAAAGAAAACCCAAGTGTATCTAGAAAAATCATCAATTATTACAAAACAGTATGACATTTTCCCTAAACTCATTACTCTGGTTAGACCAAAAAGATCCATGTGCAACAACTCTAGAGGTATTGAAATAGAAGATTCAACTTTTGTCTTAAAGGAGGTTCTGTGTTGCTTGCCCTTGAGACATGGCACACAGTTTTCAGAACATGCAAAATGCTTGTTAGGAAGACCCTTAACCAAGCCAAGATTCACAATTCTGTTCATGTTTTTGTAATTCACATGACCTAACCTTCTATGCCACAGATCACTTTCATCAACAGAGGCTTTGGATACAAAGCAGGCAGTGCCACATGAGGGTGTAGCAATTGACATATCCAAAATGTACAATCCATCTGTAAGGACCGAAAATTGTGGCTTGTGTATTAAATAGTCACTTGGCGGATTAATTTGAAGGCCTATGCATGTGTATAGGTGAAAATTAGTTGGGTTATAGGTATATTGGGTCATTGGGCCAATTTGGACATGTTTGGGCCCAATTAGATAGAGTTTAAGGGGAGTTTAATGGGCCTGTTTAATCAAATCCGAAAATTAGGTTTAGGATTTGTTTATCTATATAAAGAAATCCTAATACTCATATTAGGGGCTAGCTAGTTGAGAGAGATACAAAGGGGCCTTTCGAGGTACCAGACGATTATTAATCGTGTGCACTTTGTTCCAGGTTTTATTATTTTAATTATTGTGTTCTTCGATTTCTATTTCTTGCATCTTGAATCACTCGATTGACTGGATTCCGCACACTCAATCGAGTAGTGATATCGTGTTAAGAAACGTTTTCGGGACTTACAATTGGTATCAGAGCCAAGAAACGCGAGTTTCGAGGCTCACACGATATCTGGATTCAAGCATTTAACGATTTTTATCAAGTTTTTGCAGGTTTTTGTGGTTGACGGCTGTGAATATAAATTAGGGTTCTTTACGAAAAAAAAGGATTTTGAATTGATGGTCAAAGAAATCTCTGACAATTTGCAATCAGGTCAAAGATAGGTTGCTATATTTTTATCAAGAATATCCGTCGAAAATTGTTTTCCAATCTCCGTTCAAACTTTACTGTCAAATATTTAATTCAAACGGAAATTTATAGTTCACCGCTTAAAAAAAAGGGAATTGTGATTCATTCTCCAAGGAACATTACATTGAAGATTGCTTCAAGAGTCAACAATGGGATCTGCTAATCGTAATTGAAGGGGTTTCCATAATTCGGTTAAAAGTGGTGTTCGGTTCAAGCAAAATAGGCTTACGGTTCGGTTTGATTTTGGTCTACGGTTCATTTTGGTTCTCGGAATTTGGACGTAATTTGCATTTAAATATGAAGTTAACATAATTACAAGTTTGCCATTCATTTAATTAGAATTTGTGGTCCTCGTTGACCGGTTTGAAGCTGTAAACGGCCGCTCAATTGAAGTTGGTGCAAATTAATTTTGACGGGGAATTGATCGTTGATTTTTTCTAAACCTTGTGGAGTAATTTTTTGTTAATTTTCATATTATTTGCTCCAAGTGTTTCAAGGTGTTACTAACGGTTTTATTTGTGAGTTTCTTGTGACTGTTGTGCAGGTTACAAGTGTTGCAGAAGCAAGAAGCCCGTGTTCTATAAGCTATTCGATCGAAATCTGTGGCTTGGACCCTTATTTCGATCGAAATTTTTGGCTTTTTGACCCTTTTGGATACTTTTCGATCGACTTCTCGATCGAAGAGTACTTCCCGGTTCCGCTCTTTTCGATCGGAAAGTCCCTTCGTGACTTTTCGATCAGGTCCGTTTCGATCGGAAAGTCCCTTCGTGACTTTTCGATCAGCTCCGTTTCGATCAGAAAGTCCCTTCGTGACTTTCGATCAGTTTCGCCTTTCGATCGGAAAGTCCCTTGGTGACTTTTCGATCAGCTTACACTTTTCGGTCGAGCCGAGACTCTGCCCGATCGAAAAGCTGTCTTTCCGATCCAGTTAAGACTTTTCGATCCATCACTTTTCAATCCGTTCAAGTCTTTCTGTTCGTATTTGATCTAGAAGTTCATCCAAAGAAGATAATGACAAGTACTCAAGTTGCTTCTCCTCTTGTGAGTGATCAAACTCAGATATGTTCGAACTCGGCATGCTCCGAATCAATCGAACAATATAAGCAACTGTTTCGAACTGAAGAAAGAGACCGTCTCAATGCAGAGTAAAACTAAAGACTCATCTAAAACAAGTCGAACCTTACAAAAAGAAGATAGAATCTTTAGGTGAAGAACTCAGTTAAGAGAAATATCTTTTCTAGATATTTCGTGAAAAAGAGGAGGAAAAACGAAAGATCAATCATGCTGATGGAGCTTGGATCTGTAACTGTGAGGAATGCTCAAACCCCATCTGTTGTGCCTTGATTAAGGAATGGGAACAGAAATTCATAAATGAAACCGCAAATCATGCACTCACTGCTAGAGACCTTAGGGAGTGCAAAATTAAGACCAAAATTTTTAGAGAGAAACTTGAGGCCATTCAGGTAGATGTTAAGAGTCTTCAATCTCAGGTGAGTGATAGAGGCACATATCTTAGGCTTGCTAACGCTAAGGTAGAAGAGCTAACCAAGGAGGTTGAGGAACTAAGAACCAAGCTTGACTCCTCCCAATCTGCGCTTGAGAAACATCAAGTTATTCAAAAGAAAATGATGGATTCTCATCATGCTTTATTCAAATCAGAAGAGCGACTCGAGCAGGTAAAAGAAACATCTGGCCTTGGGGATGTAAATTTTCCTCCCCCATTACTACATGAATATATCAAGGTGCCCCAAACTGCAGATGAATTGATGAAAGAGTCTCTGAATGAATCAACCATGGTATATGGGCCTCAACCAGTGCATAAAGATGAAAAGACAGTCACTGAAGTAAAGAGAGCGGATGAAGAAAAGTTGACTCCTTATCCAAAGATCGAGACTCCTTATTCCAAAGTGGTGGATGAGGTAAAGCGGGAACGTGTGGTGATGACTACAAGGCCGAATGGTAGGATATTCATGACATCTGGGTCTATATTTGACCAAGAACCAGATGTTGGCTATGAACTACCATCCTTCTCCTCCAAGTTCAAAGGCCTGGGTCATGATGGTGGTTTATCATCTGACATTAAGAGTATAAGGCCCAAGATCACCATCAAGCCTCCAACTTCAGTTCCTGTCAAGATTGAAAGGCCCAAGATGACAAACAAGTCTCCAGTTTCATCAGTAGGCTCATGCAGTGCAGTTGTAGAAATGCTGCCTCGACATCAAAGAATACATGGAGCACAAGAACTGAAGCTTCAAGGAACCAGTCCACAGTCAATCCAAGATCTGCAAACGGGTCAAAGATTCAGACACAAGCAAATGGTGCTCCACCTCAGCAACTAAAGAGAAACGGTTACACGTCTGACTTCTATCTAAAGAAGCAGACTTGTTTTAATTGTGGCAATCCTGGTCACATTGCCCGAAATTGTCTCTATCGCCCCTATGAGCCATATTATCCGCAAAGTCGAAGTGTTTCGTCTCGGATTCAATAAAGTCTAAGCCAATGAAGGTGCAACCACCTAAGGCGAGGAAGACTGTTTCTCCTAAGATAAAACCCTCTGATCAACATTGGGGCGCTGCCAAAGAGCAGAGAAAAAATTCAAATCAAAAATATGCTTTTCCAAATTATGAAAATTTTCATAAAAAGGTGAAGAAACCAATTTCAAAACAACACAATGTTAAAAAACCTAAAGTTGCCCCTCCAAAGGTAACTAAAACTGTGTTGAGAAAGAAACCTGAACTGAAAAAGGTTGAAAAACCTAAAGTCACTACTCCAAACGTGACTAAAACAACTCATAAATCACCTCAAATTTGGAAACTTAAATCTATGGCACCCACAACTCCAATTCCTGATTTTACAAAGGGCATGTGTTTAAAAGAAGTAACTTTCGTTGATTCATCAGGTCTACCCAGAACGACTATGGCCTGGGTTCCATTGGCTAACTGATCTCTCACCTTGTGCAGGAACAGTCAAGGAGGACTTTCATTAACCTTGTTTGCTTGTTTGTGATAGTGATTGTTCCAGGCACAGGAAAGGAGGCATCTCTTCACTTCATGACATGCAGATCTTTATGGGGGTATGTTTCCTTGTGAGAGGTAAATCTGAAAGAAAATCAGCAAGGTACTGTCTGAATTGTTTGTTTCTTGGCTAATTGTTTGTTTCAGAAAATTTTCAAAAGATAAACTTTGAAGGTTAGCTTGGCCAGTTTTAGTAGATATTTAGTGATGTGTCTGTGTGTCAATAATAAAAAAATATAAAATAAAAAAATAAAAAAAAAATTAAAAAAAAATGTGTGTTGATTTTAAAAATCAAAAAGCAAGGGGAAGAATAGAAAAGATGAAATAGTTGACCCCTCAAAAATTGTGCTTGTTAATTTTTAATCTTTTGTTTGTGCGTTTGAGAAGGAGGGAAGTGAAATATTTCCGTTCTCAGAATGACTGACACGCGTAAGGCAAAAGTGAAAGACATGATCCAAGGTGATGTGCTCGGTAGGCTCAGTTCCAAAAACAAAGATATGGGTCACAACACTTAAAGATAAAGTATGTCATTTGACGGGAAACACACACTTAGGTTAAGTGCTTGTTCTATTTGACTGCGAAATTGTTCCCGATACACACGCCGGACTCCAAAGTGTTGAATCGAAAATCTCAAAAAATTGGCGTCCCCTCTGTTTTGTGTGAGCAAAGATCTAGGGATGTCAAAGCCGTCAGTCAAGTCTTGCCTCTGCTTTGCGTGAGCAATGACCTGGTGTAGAATGGTTGACGTGTTAATCAGACTTTCCTTTGTTTTGTATGAGCAAAGACTTGGTTAGTCTGTATTAACGTGCTTGCAGATCGCTGTATATAATTTACACTACAAAAGATGCCAATGTGCACAACAAAAGAGACCCTCTAGCGTCCAAAACCCTTTAGCCCTGACTTTGTGACTAGGCTTATGTGTTTGATAAAGGTTACCACCTGACTGATAAACGCCTCTGAGTTGAAATCATACAAGTCTTTGTATATTATTCCTATCTCTTTTATGATCTGTTCTTTCTCTTCTCAACCAAGTCTCGAGAAAAGTTTCAAAACTCTGGATATGGGAATGTGAAAATATGTGGTAGGGAATGATCAAGCTTGATAGACTGCACATATTAATTACCTAGGATTTGTGTGTGACTGTTGGATGTTCATAAATAATGCACCTAAAAGATAAATAAGTGATAAAAAACCGGGAAAATGAGGAACATGGGTTTAAGAAGGACCAATATACTGGCAATCGCCTGGACGTGTTCGAGTAACAGACGCTGAAAAGGGTTCCTCAGTTCAGACAAAGACGGTTTGATCCCAAAATAAAACCTTCTCGTTTCGTAATTTGGTATGTTTGTTTTTATTTTCTTTTGTGTTATTTTTTTTTATTGTTTATTTTTTCAACCATGGCCAGGTTAATTTAAAGGTTTTAATAAGTTCTTTTTGGGTTTTGTGCAAGAAGGTGTGACCTCCCCCTCGGGTTTAGGGGAATTTGTTTGGTTAAATAATGCTAACTCGATAACAAGTCATCATTGTCTGGTTAGTGTTTGTTCCATGTTGTGCATGACAGGTTAAATGAGATGTCATGGAGAAGAAAAGTCAATGAGTGTTGCTACTGTTCGTGTTGAAGAACCAGCCGGAAAAGGACTTACCCTATGCTCAGGGGAAGTTTGTTGGTTTTTCAAGTTAAGCTTCTTAAGACTCAAAAGATACCGTTCTCAAGTTTAGGGAAGCTGATTGAAGAAAAGATGCAGAGCACTCACAACAAGAAAGTCAAGAATGCCAAGACAGAGGTTGTTCAAAATTTATCCTCTGAAGTCTCATGCAAGTCAAGACAGTTACTGATGCTTTAGCAAGGACTCGCCATGTTTCAAGAAGAAGCAAGTACATGAGAATCCTCCTTTCATTACGTGTTTATCATTTGAAGTCCAAGCTGATGCTGATTGAGAGAAAGCTGGCAGAAGTCGTTCATGTTGCCTAATGAAGATTGTCGAAGAAAAGAATCTTCACCAACCCATGTTCAAGCCAAGGAGAAGACTGCAAGTCTGAAGATTTAAAGTAAAAAGATATTTAATAGCACAAGCCAAGGGGAAGATTGTAAGGACCGAGAATTGTAGCTTGTGTATTAAATAGTCACTTGGCGGATTAATTTGAAGGCCAATGCATGTGTATAGGTGAAAATTAGTTGGGTTATGGGTATATTGGGTCATTAGGCCAATTTGGACATGTTTGGGCCCAATTAGATAGAGTTTAAGGGGAGTTTAATGGGCCTGTTTAATCAAATCCGAAAATTAGGTTTAGGATTTGTTTATCTATATAAACAAATCCTAATACTCATATTAGGGGCTAGCTAGTTGAGAGAGATACAAAGGGGCCTTTCGAGTTGTCTCAAGCTTGTGTACCAGACGATTATTAATCGTGTGCACTTTGTTCCAGGTTTTATTATTTTAATTATTGTGTTCTTCGATTTCTATTTCTTGCATCTTGAATCACTTGATTGACTGGATTCCGCACACTCAATCGAGTAGTGATATCGTGTTAAGAACCGTTTTTGGGACTTACACCATCTCTCCTGGGTGCCTTAAGCATAATTAGTTCATCAGGAATTTTGACACCAGGTTTGAGGACTATGGCCTCTTTCTCATTAAACATTAAATTCAAATTCTTGTCACACATTTGTGAGACACTAAGCAAGTTAAAATTCAATGTATCAACAAAATTGACTCTGTCAAATTTTACCAGTCCATTTGTCACATCACCTTGTGCTGTGATATGGCCTTTTGTGCTTCCAAAGGCAACTGGTCCTCCATTAATTCTTTTTGTATTTTCTAGAATTTGCTTACTCCCTGTCATGTGGCAAGTGCATCCACTGTCAACTACCCATAGGCTATTTTGGCCTTTATTTTGCACCTACACACATCAGAATTGATTAATTTCTATAGGGGACCCAAGCCTGAGTGGTCTTGGGTCTGCCATAAGCATTATTATACCTATACTCCTTGAGTACTAAAGTATTTAACACTGGAGCTTCATTAAGTAGATCATCATTGTCAAAACTGAAGTTCTCATATTGAGTACTTGTTTGACTAAATCCTTCACCTTTAGTGTTTTTCCTTTCAGTAATTTTTCTTTCCCTGTACTCCTTAAATTTTCTTTGCTTGTTGGTTATTTTCTTTGTTTTTTCATTTCCACTACTACAAAAACTGCCTTCCTTGACACGCGAACGATGACACTCGATAATTCTTGACGTGCAAAAACTGAAGTGTCAAAATAAAATGTCAATTATAGGTAATTCCTAAGAATTCATGACGCGCATTTTTGAGTGTCAAGAATTTCTGTCATATTTCAAAAAAAAAAAACACGGAGGACATATAAAATCCGCGCGTCAAGAAATCCCTGTCGTCTTTTAATTTTTCCCGCCTAAAATTTCCACCAAATATTTTTGCCCTAATTTAAGTTTTCCCCAAAAAACTCCCTCCCCGCTCTCCCAAAAAACACCGACGCAAAGAATTTTTGCCCTAAAATTTCCATCCACGATTTCACCCCTCGTCATTCTCATCGTCTTCTTCCTCCCCTTTTCTAAATTCGCAATCTCAATTCCCCCAAAATCTCTCAACAAACATCCACATTCGCCCTCGATTTTCCAAAATCCAAACCTCTACACATCATCAGATTTCAATCGATTTGTTCAACATGTTACGGATGTGCGTGAAGCCGTTGGAACGGTGTTTAGGACGCCGGAGCGGCGACGTGTTGCTATGGCACAACGACTTGAATCCTCATTCCTCCGGCGACTTCTCCATCGCCGTTGTTCAGGCCAATTCTAACCTCGAAGACCAGAGCCAGGTGTATACTTCCCCTTCCGCTACGTATGTCGGCGTTTACGACGGCCATGGCGGACCTGAAGCTTCACGTTTTGTTAACACGAACCTTTTCCCTTTCATTCATAGTAAGCTGCCTTCTGTTGTTACCTTGATTTCAAACCCTAGCTGTTTGTTTCATCGTGAAATTTGAAAGTTGAATTTCACAATTAGCTGTTTGGATTCGAAGTTTTATTGATAAATTGAGTGGTTAATCCGTAATCTACTGTGGATTCTGTGATTATGTGCACATATGTGTTCATTTCTGGTACTTTTTTGTGTATTGTGAGCTCAGAGTATGCAGATTTAAAGTTTTAATGATCAGTTGAGTGGTTAATAATCTGTCTACACTTCTATTTGTGAGTCTGTGATTATGTATGTGCACATATGTATTCGTTTCTGATACTTTGGTGTGTGTGTGTGTGTGTGTGTGTGTTTCAGAGTATGGTTGTTTGTTATAGCTGAAACCCTAATTTAACTTCATTAGCTGTTCATGTAAGATTAGTCTACATGCTGTTTTGATTTACCAAGAAGTGAATGATAGTAGTGTTAAGTATGTCTTGAATTCAAGTAACTTATAACCGGCTCAAAATAGATTTTGTGGCAGTTGAGAATGAGAAATTGTATGAAATTTCAGTTATAAAAGCAAGTCATGTAATTACTGAACTTTTTAACCATTCAGATAAATGAGCAGCTGTCAAGTAATTGTAGAATCAAAAAGAGGCCTAGTTAATAGTTTTATGAATCCTTTATATTCATATCATAAGAGTGGTTTACTAAAAGTAAAACCACGTTTAAAAATGAAGTAACATGTGGTAAATCTTTGGAGTTGTTTTTCACTTATTAATTTATTTACTCTCATGTTATGTATAGAATCAAGTTTTTACTCATGTGCTTATGTATTGGCAGATTGGTCCTTTGAGATGTTGGCCAGGTGGCTTGTGTCTTTCAAGATCAATTGGAGATCTTGATGTTGGAGAGTTCATAGTTCCTGTTCCTTATGTAAAGCAAGTCAAGGTCAATTATTCATGTTAATTCCCTATTCAAGTAAAGGTTGTTGTTGTTGTATATTTACTACTTGTTTCAAGCCAACACTATCCAAAAATGAACTTTATATGGAATTCTGCTTGTTTTGATGTTTTAATGGCTGTTATATTCCTGTTCTGGCCATAGAAAGCAATGGTATTATTTGCTTTAGAGGTGGTGAGATGGGTAATTTAGGGCATGTTGAAAATGAGTCAGTTGGGTTGAACCAGAAACCTTTTTTGTATATTTTTGTTGTGGATTGTTATTTAGTACATAAGTTTGTATGAACTTCAGCATATAACTCCTTCTGTTAGTGTTTTTATCAAAGTTATGATTTCAGTGATTATTTGCATTTGAGGAGTCAATTTTAGTTGATTTTTTTAGCTTCAAAATTGTTTATACTTGACACTGTAGTGGATCTTGCTTCCTTTAGAGAAATGTAGTTCGTCCATTGAATCGATTAATCTAGGTCTCTTTTGTATAGAATGAGCATGAAAGCCGGTCTATAGTCCATCATGCTAATGAAATGTCAATGACACAAGTAATGATTTGATTATTTACTGTTGAGGAATCAGTTTTATATATTTTGGACTGATATTATTTTTTCTCCTATAGTTCTTTTTATACATTATTTTGGTTCTCTACCTGTGTGTTAGTACTTTCTTTTGTGTATATGTTACTATGCATCATCTTTAAGTTATTATATATGCACCAACCCCATTTACAAACCATTATACATCAACCAAGATGAGTTATAACCTACATTTCCAAATTGAAACGTATCCCATAAAAAATACAAGTTGTTCATCTAAATTGGTTTTTTTGTTAATAGTATAATTATTTCTCCTTCCTTTAAAGTGTCTTACACTCATTACTGTATTTTGATGATTTTTTGAGTTTGATCTTAGAAGGTTATCACTTTGTTTATGGTCATATGTTATTGTAGGAAGATTTCATAGTGTAAACAATGATATTTTTATAATACGAAATTGTTTGTTGTTACATGTTATTACAGCAGTGGGTGTTTCTGAAACATGAATGTTTCTAAAATTTTAGAATTCCGCACATTTGTTTAACTTTCAAAATATAGGTATTCTTTTTTGAACAGGCCGCGTAATCTTTTTTATGTTGTTCCACTGCTTTCGTTCAGGTCATTGCTGCTCTCAGAATGTATATACAGGTGAGTGTATTATTTGTTTCATATTCTGATTTTGTGTCATTGTGTCATAGGTCTAGAATACTCATGTACACCATTTTCTGTTTCAAGCGCATAAATAAATAGAAACTTCTTTAGGATAGAATACATATTGAAATAAACATGTTTTCCTTTTCGGCTATTCACAAAGGTAATGTTGGAACTGCTATCGTAGGATGCTTGGGATTAAGGAGCTGTTTTATTTTCCTTAAATTTTTCATCGCTAATGTTAGGTTATTGTTTAATTCGTGATAGTGTCTTTGAGAGGTGTCTTTCTTATTTAACATGGTTTGATGTTGTGTCATTGCAGGTACAATAAAAAAATAAATATTGCTAACTATGTCTATAGTTACCTCCTTAGCATTTATATGTTTTCTTTGTTTGCAATGGGTGTTGCTTTATGTTTCCTACTGAATTGGATGAAAGGATGGCAAACCATTTTAAGAGACGTAGCGGGGAATTCGTAACCATCATGCCTGGTAATGTTATACCTCTTATTACTTGAATCAAATAGATAAGTAGTATAGTTTCTATAGGTGAAAGTGAGTAGAAAATTAAAGATCAAAGTTAGAAAATCACAAATTAGGTCGTCAGTGTATTTCCTTAGCTAATTGTGATGTTTTGTTAGCTATTTTGTCTTCTTTAAGTCAAGTGAATGAAATTGTGGTTCTGCGCTATCTGATCATTGATAAATTTAAATAAATTTTGCCTGACTGATGCAATTCCTTGATATTTGACATGGGCAGAGCAAAGTTGACTCTTTGGGGATGGGTATCGTATTTATTGCTGTCTTTTTGTTCTAAAAATGATCTTTTGACTTTGGTGCTATGTCTTTCTCTAAGGTGTTAATTTGTATTGATTACTGTCTTTTGAAATTTGACATGGGTTTTTTTAGTCTTTTGCCTATTCTACTTTAAGTGACTAACCTTTCATTTCTTTTATTTTATTAAGGTTCAGACTCAATCGCTGTTGAATGGGTAAATAACCTTATCTCCTACTATTATATGGAATGTACAATTCAATACAAATCACAAATGGGTGGCCCGCCGCAACGCGCGGGCGGGTCACCATCTAGTTAAAAACATGTACAAAAGTATTATTGCTGTTTTAATATAAGATTATAAAACAATTTATGAAGTTGTATGCAGTAAAACTTAAAAGTACACTTTGGATGACTTTCAACCCATTTGACCCATTCCCTTTTTGCTAAAATTTTAATTCGACCCGTTTGAGATAAAATATAATCCAGACCGACCTGTTTATATTCGTAACATGCAGCTATCCTCTGCGGGTGGAAGGCTCATTATTGCAAGTGATGGTGTCTGGGATGCTTTATCTGCAGAAGCGGCTATAGAGTGCAGCCGTGGAATGCCACCAGATGCAGCAGCCGGACAAATTGTTAAAGTAAGGAAATACATAACTTTTAATTTCTATCTCACCCACCTATAAACATCAAATTTTAATCTTTCAATAATATTTACAGGAAGCTGTTCAACCCAAGGGATTAAGAGATGATACATGTGGTGAATTGTGTAATCATATGTGGTGGTTGAATCTAAAAAGAAAGTGGTATGGTGATTAACAGGTGGCCGAGGGGAAAGTTCAAACACTCAAGACGCGAAAGACCCAAAGAGTAAGGGTATGTGACCATCTTATATTACTATAGTTTATGAGCTTATAATATGCATTTCTTTCACATAATAGATGTTATAGCATGATACTACTTTATAATTAGACTTGAAAGCAGCATGTTACAAGTGCTTAGTTAATGAACTGTTTTCTTATAATTATTTGGCAGGTGAAAAGTTTTAGCAGGACTTTCATCAAAAAGGGTGCTATGAATTTTTGCTATAGGCAGATTGACTTTCAGAAAGTCAAACAGATCAGGCAAAGGCAAAGGCAAAAGAAAACAGGCAGGTGGGAGTGAGGATGGAGGTGCAGAAGGCAAAGGCAAAGGCAAAGCTGGAAAGGTTGCTGATGGGCTTGGAACCTGCACAAAAGGTTCCCACTTAAACAAGAAAGGCAGAATCTTGTTATCAAGTCAAGATATGTGCAAGTACTACTTAAACAAATATGAGTTTTATTGACATTTAAGTGAATAATGTAGATCGATATATATCAATGTATGAAATGTATTGGTTTGCTATATATATGAAATGCATTATTTTGCTATAAGTGTATTTTATTTTGTAATATCAGGTTAATTTTTATTTATTGTAGAAATTAGTGATTCTATTAAAAATATTTTTTTTTATTTTTTATTTTTACATTCTTGACGCGCAAATCTGCGTGTCATAAATAGACGACACAAACAAATATTATAAATAAAAAATATATTAATCACAGACGACACCCTTTCTTGACGCGCAAAATGGGTGTCAAGAATAGAGTGTCAAGGATAGCGTGTCATTGTTCGCGCGTCAAGAGCTTCTTGACACGCATTTTGCGCGTCAAGAAGCTTCTTGACCCCCGCATCCTTGACGCGCATTTGCGTGTCAAGAAGGCACTTTCTTGACGCGCAATGCACGTCAAGAATGCCAGTTTATGTAGTAGTGTTCCTTGGTTAACCAACTTAGTTCTTTCAGGAGATTTTGAAAATCTTTGAGGAAAGTGTTTGTTTTGATTTGAACTCTCCCCCTGAGGTGGAACACAGTAACTTCCACTTGAACTAGTAGCAAAAACAATTTCAAGTTGGTAAGACTTTTTGCTTCTTGAAAATTTTTCTCTAGAGGTGGTCTTTCCTCTAGAGGGATTTCTTCTTCCTTGAGCTTCAAAATGCTCAAACCCATCAGCAAAGTGTACATGTGGTCTCTGCTTTGGAGCAGTAGCTGATCTGGGTTGAGTTTTGTTTTCCGGTTGAACTTGAGTTTGAGCGGAAAAATGTTCCGCTTGAACTTCAGCCGGAAAATGATTTTGCCTTAAAACAGAGAAACTTCCATTTTTATCATTACCAATTAAGACCCTGTTGGATTCAGATCCAGAATGCTTCATTGTGTGGCTTTTCACAGGTGAAATTCTTCCTGTGAGTTTCTTTTGAAAATTAGCTTTTGGTTGCAAAACAGGTTTTGGTTTCAAAAATGGTTTAACTTTACTCATTGGGTTAAACTGACATACAGCAGCTAGGTGACCTTCTTCACCACAGCACATGCATTCAACAACTTTGGATTCAAATTTTCTGGGAGACTCAAGTTTGGTTACTTGGTTGAAATCTAGTTGACCAAGCCTTTGAGTTTGACTTCCCTTTGGTTTCTCAGGTTGCTTTCCTCCAACCTTTGAATCCTTAGGTTCATAAACCGTTGGTGGAGGAACAACAATTGATGGTTTCAAAATGTTTGATTGGTCAGCTGAAGCAGATGTGCTTGCAACAGTGACTTCAGTTTTCTTAGACTCAACAGTGTTTTCAGAACTTGACTGTGATGAAATGTCATCAACTGTGAGACTAACTTTGCATTCAGATTTTAAAGGATCAATTGGTTTGATTACAGGTGAGTATTCAAGTTTAGGGAAGCTGATTGAAGAAAAGATGCAGAGCACTCACAACAAGAAAGTCAAGAATGCCAAGACAGAGGTTGTTCAAAATTTATCCTCTGAAGTCTCATGCAAGTCAAGACAGTTACTGATGCTTTAGCAAGGACTCGCCATGTTTCAAGAAGAAGCAAGTACATGAGAATCCTCCTTTCATTACTTGTTTATCATTTGAAGTCCAAGCTGATGCTGATTGAGAGAAAGCTGGCAGAAGTCGTTCATGTTGCCTAATGAAGATTGTCGAAGAAAAGAATCTTCACCAACCCATGTTCAAGCCAAGGAGAAGACTGCAAGTCTGAAGATTTAAAGTAAAAAGATATTTAATAGCACAAGCCAAGGGGAAGATTGTAAGGACCGAGAATTGTGGCTTGTGTATTAAATAGTCACTTGGCGGATTAATTTGAAGGCCAATGCATGTGTATAGGTGAAAATTAGTTGGGTTATGGGTATATTGGGTCATTGGGCCAATTTGGACATGTTTGGGCCCAATTAGACAGAGTTTAAGGGGAGTTTAATGGGCCTGTTTAATCAAATCCGAAAATTAGGTTTAGGATTTGTTTATCTATATAAACAAGTCCTAATACTCATATTAGGGGCTAGCTAGTTGAGAGAGATACAAAGGGGCCTTTCGAGTTGTCTCAAGCTTGTGTACCAGACGATTATTAATCGTGTGCACTTTGTTCCAGGTTTTATTATTTTAATTATTGTGTTCTTCGATTTCTATTTCTTGCATCTTGAATCACTTGATTGACTGGATTCCGCACACTCAATCGAGTAGTGATATCGTGTTAAGAACCGTTTTTGGGACTTACACCATCTCTCCTGGGTGCCTTAAGCATAATTAGTTCATCAGGAATTTTGACACCAGGTTTGAGGACTATGGCCTCTTTCTCATTAAACATTAAATTCAAATTCTTGTCACACATTTGTGAGACACTAAGCAAGTTAAAATTCAATGTATCAACAAAATTGACTCTGTCAAATTTTACCAGTCCATTTGTCACATCACCTTGTGCTGTGATATGGCCTTTTGTGCTTCCAAAGGCAACTGGTCCTCCATTAATTCTTTTTGTATTTTCCAGAATTTGCTTATTCCCTGTCATGTGGCAAGTGCATCCACTGTCAACTACCCATAGGCTATTTTGGCCTTTATTTTGCACCTACACACATCAGAATTGATTAATTTCTATAGGGGACCCAAGCCTGAGTGGTCTTGGGTCTGCCATAAGCATTATTATACTTATACTCCTTGAGTACTAAAGTATTTAAAACTGGAGCTTCATTAAGTAGATCATCATTGTCAAAACTGAAGTTCTCATATTGAGTACTTGTTTGACTAAATCCTTCACCTTTAGTGTTTTTCCTTTCAGCAATTTTTCTTTCCCTGTACTCCTTAAATTTTCTTTGCTTGTTGGTTATTTTCTTTGTTTTTTCATTTCCTTAGTTAACCAACTTAGTTCTTTCAGGAGATTTTGAAAATCTTTGAGGAAAGTGTTTGTTTTGATTTGAACTCTCCCCCTGAGGTGGAACACAGTAACTTCCACTTGAACTAGTAGCAAAAACAATTTCAAGTTGGTAAGACTTTTTGCTTCTTGAAAATTTTTCTCTAGAGGTGGTCTTTCCTCTAGAGGGATTTCTTCTTCCTTGAGCTTCAAAATGCTCAAACCCATCAGCAAAGTGTACATGTGGTCTCTGTTTTGGAGCAGTAGCTGATCTGGGTTGAGTTTTGTTTTCCGGTTGAACTTGAGTTTGAGCGGAAAAATGTTCCGCTTGAACTTCAGCCGGAAAATGATTTTGCCTTAAAACAGAGAAACTTCCATTTTTATCATTACCAATTAAGACCCTGTTGGATTCAGATCCAGAATGCTTCATTGTGTGGCTTTTCACAGGTGAAATTCTTCCTGTGAGTTTCTTTTGAAAATTAGCTTTTGGTTACAAAACAGGTTTTGGTTTCAAAAATGGTTTAACTTTACTCATTGGGTTAAACTGACATACATCAGCTAGGTGACCTTGTTCACCACAGCACATGCATTCAACAACTTTGGATTCAAATTTTCTGGGAGACTCAAGTTTGGTTACTTGGTTGAAATCTAGTTGACCAAGCCTTTGAGTTTGACTTCCCTTTGGTTTCTCAGGTTGCTTTCCTCCAACCTTTGAATCCTTAGGTTCATAAACCGTTGGTGGAGGAACAACAATTGATGGTTTCAAAATGTTTGATTGGTCAGCTGAAGCAGATGTGCTTGCAACAGTGACTTCAGTTTTCTTAGACTCAACAGTGTTTTCAGAACTTGAATGTGATGAAATGTCATCAACTGTGAGACTAACTTTGCATTCAGATTTTAAAGGATCAATTGGTTTGATTACAGGTGAGTATTAAAGTTTAGGGAAGCTGATTGAAGAAAAGATGCAGAGCACTCACAACAAGAAAGTCAAGAATGCCAAGACAGAGGTTGTTCAAAATTTATCCTCTGAAGTCTCATGCAAGTCAAGACAGTTACTAATGCTTTAGCAAGGACTCGCCATGTTTCAAGAAGAAGCAAGTACATGAGAATCCTCCTTTCATTACTTGTTTATCATTTGAAGTCCAAGCTGATGCTGATTGAGAGAAAGCTGGCAGAAGTCGTTCATGTTGCCTAATGAAGATTGTCGAAGAAAAGAATCTTCACCAACCCATGTTCAAGCCAAGGAGAAGACTGCAAGTCTGAAGATTTAAAGTAAAAAGATATTTAATAGCACAAGCCAAGGGGAAGATTGTAAGGACCGAGAATTGTGGCTTGTGTATTAAATAGTCACTTGGCGGATTAATTTAAAGGCCAATGCATGTGTATAGGTGAAAATTAGTTGGGTTATGGGTATATTGGGTCATTGGGCCAATTTGGACATGTTTGGGCCCAATTAGATAGAGTTTAAGGGGAGTTTAATGGGCCTGTTTAATCAAATCCGAAAATTAGGTTTAGGATTTGTTTATCTATATAAACAAGTCCTAATACTCATATTAGGGGCTAGCTAGTTGAGAGAGATACAAAGGGGCCTTTCGAGTTGTCTCAAGCTTGTGTACCAGACGATTATTAATCGTGTGCACTTTGTTCCAGGTTTTATTATTTTAATTATTGTGTTCTTCGATTTCTATTTCTTGCATCT
This sequence comes from Deinandra increscens subsp. villosa, assembly GCA_039602395.1. Taxonomy (NCBI): domain Eukaryota; kingdom Viridiplantae; phylum Streptophyta; class Magnoliopsida; order Asterales; family Asteraceae; genus Deinandra; species Deinandra increscens. The sequence goes on from JBCNJP010000009.1 coordinate 29,178,120, forward strand.
TGAATCACTTGATTGACTGGATTCCGCACACTCAATCGAGTAGTGATATCGTGTTAAGAACCGTTTTTGGGACTTACACCATCTCTCCTGGGTGCCTTAAGCATAATTAGTTCATCAGGAATTTTGACACCAGGTTTGAGGACTATGGCCTCTTTCTCATTAAACATTAAATTCAAATTCTTGTCACACATTTGTGAGACACTAAGCAAGTTAAAATTCAATGTATCAACAAAATTGACTCTGTCAAATTTTACCAGTCCATTTGTCACATCACCTTGTGCTGTGATATGGCCTTTTGTGCTTCCAAAGGCAACTGGTCCTCCATTAATTCTTTTTGTATTTTCTAGAATTTGCTTACTCCCTGTCATGTGGCAAGTGCATCCACTGTCAACTACCCATAGGCTATTTTGGCCTTTATTTTGCACCTACACACATCAGAATTGATTAATTTCTATAGGGGACCCAAGCCTGAGTGGTCTTGGGTCTGCCATAAGCATTATTATACTTATACTCCTTGAGTACTAAAGTATTTAAAACTGGAGCTTCATTAAGTAGATCATCATTGTCAAAACTGAAGTTCTCATATTGAGTACTTGTTTGACTAAATCCTTCACCTTTAGTGTTTTTCCTTTCAGCAATTTTTCTTTCCCTGTACTCCTTAAATTTTCTTTGCTTGTTGGTTATTTTCTTTGTTTTTTCATTTCCTTGGTTAACCAACTTAGTTCTTTCAGGAGATTTTGAAAATCTTTGAGGAAAGTGTTTGTTTTGATTTGAACTCTCCCCCTGAGGTGGAACACAGTAACTTCCACTTGAACTAGTAGCAAAAACAATTTCAAGTTGGTAAGACTTTTTGCTTCTTGAAAATTTTTCTCTAGAGGTGGTCTTTCCTCTAGAGGGATTTCTTCTTCCTTGAGCTTCAAAATGCTCAAACCCATCAGCAAAGTGTACATGTGGTCTCTGCTTTGGAGCAGTAGCTGATCTGGGTTGAGTTTTGTTTTCCGGTTGAACTTGAGTTTGAGCGGAAAAATGTTCCGCTTGAACTTCAGCCGGAAAATGATTTTGCCTTAAAACAGAGAAACTTCCATTTTTATCATTACCAATTAAGACCCTGTTGGATTCAGATCCAGAATGCTTCATTGTGTGGCTTTTCACAGGTGAAATTCTTCCTGTGAGTTTCTTTTGAAAATTAGCTTTTGGTTGCAAAACAGGTTTTGGTTTCAAAAATGGTTTAACTTTACTCATTGGGTTAAACTGACATACAGCAGCTAGGTGACCTTGTTCACCACAGCACATGCATTCAACAACTTTGGATTCAAATTTTCTGGGAGACTCAAGTTTGGTTACTTGGTTGAAATCTAGTTGACCAAGCCTTTGAGTTTGACTTCCCTTTGGTTTCTCAGGTTGCTTTCCTCCAACCTTTGAATCCTTAGGTTCATAAACCGTTGGTGGAGGAACAACAATTGATGGTTTCAAAATGTTTGATTGGTCAGCTGAAGCAGATGTGCTTGCAACAGTGACTTCAGTTTTCTTAGACTCAACAGTGTTTTCAGAACTTGACTGTGATGAAATGTCATCAACTGTGAGACTAACTTTGCATTCAGATTTTAAAGGATCAATTGGTTTGATTACAGGTGAGTATTCAAGTTTAGGGAAGCTGATTGAAGAAAAGATGCAGAGCACTCACAACAAGAAAGTCAAGAATGCCAAGACAGAGGTTGTTCAAAATTTATCCTCTGAAGTCTCATGCAAGTCAAGACAGTTACTGATGCTTTAGCAAGGACTCGCCATGTTTCAAGAAGAAGCAAGTACATGAGAATCCTCCTTTCATTACTTGTTTATCATTTGAAGTCCAAGCTGATGCTGATTGAGAGAAAGCTGGCAGAAGTCGTTCATGTTGCCTAATGAAGATTGTCGAAGAAAAGAATCTTCACCAACCCATGTTCAAGCCAAGGAGAAGACTGCAAGTCTGAAGATTTAAAGTAAAAAGATATTTAATAGCACAAGCCAAGGGGAAGATTGTAAGGACCGAGAATTGTGGCTTGTGTATTAAATAGTCACTTGGCGGATTAATTTAAAGGCCAATGCATGTGTATAGGTGAAAATTAGTTGGGTTATGGGTATATTGGGTCATTGGGCCAATTTGGACATGTTTGGGCCCAATTAGATAGAGTTTAAGGGGAGTTTAATGGGCCTGTTTAATCAAATCCGAAAATTAGGTTTAGGATTTGTTTATCTATATAAACAAGTCCTAATACTCATATTAGGGGCTAGCTAGTTGAGAGAGATACAAAGGGGCCTTTCGAGTTGTCTCAAGCTTGTGTACCAGACGATTATTAATCGTGTGCACTTTGTTCCAGGTTTTATTATTTTAATTATTGTGTTCTTCGATTTCTATTTCTTGCATCTTGAATCACTTGATTGACTGGATTCCGCACACTCAATCGAGTAGTGATATCGTGTTAAGAACCGTTTTTGGGACTTACACCATCTCTCCTGGGTGCCTTAAGCATAATTAGTTCATCAGGAATTTTGACACCAGGTTTGAGGACTATGGCCTCTTTCTCATTAAACATTAAATTCAAATTCTTGTCACACATTTGTGAGACACTAAGCAAGTTAAAATTCAATGTATCAACAAAATTGACTCTGTCAAATTTTACCAGTCCATTTGTCACATCACCTTGTGCTGTGATATGGCCTTTTGTGCTTCCAAAGGCAACTGGTCCTCCATTAATTCTTTTTGTATTTTCTAGAATTTGCTTACTCCCTGTCATGTGGCAAGTGCATCCACTGTCAACTACCCATAGGCTATTTTGGCCTTTATTTTGCACCTACACACATCAGAATTGATTAATTTCTATAGGGGACCCAAGCCTGAGTGGTCTTGGGTCTGCCATAAGCATTATTATACTTATACTCCTTGAGTACTAAAGTATTTAAAACTGGAGCTTCATTAAGTAGATCATCATTGTCAAAACTGAAGTTCTCATATTGAGTACTTGTTTGACTAAATCCTTCACCTTTAGTGTTTTTCCTTTCAGCAATTTTTCTTTCCCTGTACTCCTTAAATTTTCTTTGCTTGTTGGTTATTTTCTTTGTTTTTTCATTTCCTTGGTTAACCAACTTAGTTCTTTCAGGAGATTTTGAAAATCTTTGAGGAAAGTGTTTGTTTTGATTTGAACTCTCCCCCTGAGGTGGAACACAGTAACTTCCACTTGAACTAGTAGCAAAAACAATTTCAAGTTGGTAAGACTTTTTGCTTCTTGAAAATTTTTCTCTAGAGGTGGTCTTTCCTCTAGAGGGATTTCTTCTTCCTTGAGCTTCAAAATGCTCAAACCCATCAGCAAAGTGTACATGTGGTCTCTGCTTTGGAGCAGTAGCTGATCTGGGTTGAGTTTGGTTTTCCGGTTGAACTTGAGTTTGAGCGGAAAAATGTTCCGCTTGAACTTCAGCCGGAAAATGATTTTGCCTTAAAACAGAGAAACTTCCATTTTTATCATTACCAATTAAGACCCTGTTGGATTCAGATCCAGAATGCTTCATTGTGTGGCTTTTCACAGGTGAAATTCTTCCTGTGAGTTTCTTTTGAAAATTAGCTTTTGGTTGCAAAACAGGTTTTGGTTTCAAAAATGGTTTAACTTTACTCATTGGGTTAAACTGACATACAGCAGCTAGGTGACCTTGTTCACCACAGCACATGCATTCAACAACTTTGGATTCAAATTTTCTGGGAGACTCAAGTTTGGTTACTTGGTTGAAATCTAGTTGACCAAGCCTTTGAGTTTGACTTCCCTTTGGTTTCTCAGGTTGCTTTCCTCCAACCTTTGAATCCTTAGGTTCATAAACCGTTGGTGGAGGAACAACAATTGATGGTTTCAAAATGTTTGATTGGTCAGCTGAAGCAGATGTGCTTGCAACAGTGACTTCAGTTTTCTTAGACTCAACAGTGTTTTCAGAACTTGACTGTGATGAAATGTCATCAACTGTGAGACTAACTTTGCATTCAGATTTTAGAGGATCAATTGGTTTGATTACAGGTGAGTATTCAATTGGTGGTTCAACACAGTTATACCCAACACCCGCTTTACCATACATCCCTCCCATCCATAGTTTCTCAGCCTTTTTGTTTGCTGCTTGGAATTTGTCACAAGTAAACAAAGCATCTTTCAGCTTGATCTCAAGAACATCAACCTCAACCTTAGCATCTTTGGTTTCGTTTCTTGATTTCTCCAGCTTTGAGAGCAAGTCATCAAGCTGTGTTTCAAGCACTGAGTTGGTTTGTTTTAACTATTCATACTATTTGGTTAAATTTTCAGTTTTTATAATGTATGATGATTCAGTTTTCTTGAAACATTCCTTTAACTCATTTAGGTTTGAAACTTCATCAATCAAGTCAGTGTTGTGATTTCGGTATTTTGCCACTTGTTCTATGCAAGCAGGGCTGCATAGATTTTCTAAATCTTTCTCATGGATGGAGTTTACCTGATCTGAGATGGAGTCTTGTTTGGCCATTAAAGCATGGTTGATAGGCTCAAACTCAGCAACGAAATCTTCCCAGTCAACACATGAGGTTTGATTGGCAACAGCAGCAACCACATTCTGGTGGTTTTGACTTTCGGTTGGCTTTGGTGGAGTAGGGTGAGAGCCTGAGTTGTTACCAGAATTGTTGTTGTTAGAGTTGTTTCCTCCTTGATTTTTCACTTGGACATGACTCTGGTTCTGCCCTTCTCTTCTTGGTTGAGAGCACTCCCTTGCAAAGTGACCAAGTTGGTGACAGTTATAGCACTTCACCTTGCTTTTGTCAAGTCCTATGTGAGCACCTTTTGCTCCCTTGTAGGTTCTACCAGTCCTTTTGTAGAACCTTTGAGCTCTGACAGACACCATAGCAAGTTGAGTCATTATGTCCATTTCCTCCAAATCATCAGCACCTATACACTCAAGATCTTCAGGTATGAAGCCTTGGTAAGAGTCAGTTGCTATATGAGCATTGTGAGAGTTTTCAAACGTGTTTGAAAAATTTTCTTGACACCTTGGTGTCTCAGGGAAACTGACAATAGGTGACTGATATGATGATGAGTTTGAAGACCTTTGACTGTTAAAATCAGTAGTTACTAGTGTAGATGAAAACAACTGAGTTGACTCAGAAGATGAGTTTTGTTTAAGATCTAGTTCCATTTCATAGGCACTGAGTATGCCATGAAGTTCACTGAGTCTCATCTTTTTCAAGTTTTTGCATTCCCTGATGTTTACTGTGTAAAATGTCCACACATAAGGCAGGGAACATATGAACTTTCTGTTTACATCTACCTGGTCTAGTTTTACATCTACCTTTTGGAGTTCATCAAGCAAAGAAACAAATCTTAAGTACTTGTTTGTCATTGTTTCACCAGATTTGAAAGTAAAGTTTTCATACTTCTGTTTTAAGACAACTTTCTTATTTATTTTAACTTCACTGGTTCCTTCATACATTTCACTTAAGGCATTCCACAGGTCAAATGCAGTTTTATATCCTTTAAACCCACTTAAAATGGAATTAGGAAGTGCAGCCTGTAGAGTCCAATATGCCTTATGGTCAAATTCGAGAGCAGTGTAGTCAGATTCAACATATTTATCTAGTGGTTTTGGTATCTTGACTTCTGCATCATTAGCAGATGAAACCATGGGTGAGTAGGGTCCTTCAGTCAAAGATTTCCAAATACGACGGTCCAGAATCCTAACAAAACCTCCCATCCTGAGTTTCCAGGTACCAAAGTCATCTGGAGTGAACATTGGTGGTTTGTTGGAAGAACCATTTGGACAACTTAGACTAAAATCACTCATTTTTAAAAACTTTTAAAAGAAGAAACAACAAGGCTTGTAAAGTAGGCAAGTAAAGTATCAACTTTGAAGCACTGAAAGTCTTCAAAGTGAGAGCCAAAGCTCTGATACCACTTGTAGGATCGTTATTAGTTAGAGTTAAACTAAAACAAAGCCCTTTACTTGCAAATATAACCCTGCGGAATTAAAGTTATATTTCACTTTACTTAAGCGATATTTAGTTCTTGTATATAATGTAAATGCTTGATTTGCAGAAAGATAGTAACAACAAAGTATCAAATACTCGGCATTATTTGCATTAACTCAAAGCTACACTATTACAAGTTGTTCAAGAACAGATGATGTGCAAACTGAGAGCTAACTAAGCTATATATAGTGCTGATGAGATCAATGAAAGCCATTGATCTCATGCGATCTAATCTGACCGTAGACTAAAAAGTCAAATACAAACTACCAAAAGAATAAACATCGGCAATTGGAATATCTTACGTGTTTGCAGCAACATACTACTTTGGGAGAGCGGCTTGAATCAGATATAGAAGCATACGAGAAGCTTTTGCAGGATTGGACTTGCTGAAAAGGCATCTCAGGAAAAGTCCGGTTGAACTCTTTATCTGGTGGAGAAACGAGTTCACCCGGAATATTCGCTAAAAGACAAAACTGCTTCTTTCCGATTGAACTGCCAGTTCCGCTTAAAGTGAGAATTCCACTTCAACTTCAACTTCAGCCGGAATATAACAAAATTAGCATTCAGCCGGAAATCTTTCAAGCAAAATATTCCTTACAGGATCGTGGTTTGCTTACGCCCCACAGGGTAAAATTTCATTAGTGGAAATTGGGGGTGTGACAGATTGGTATCAGAGCCCATGGTTATAGCGAACTAAGGTTTTGGTCTTAGACTGTAACCATTTTGCATTAGTTGTACACTTAAAGGTTTTTTCTCATGTGATGGGATACTCACTCCAGCACGCACCTGGACTACATTATGTCATTTTGTTTTTATCATCCAACCTCTTATACTCACAGAGAGGAGCCGGTTATTCTTGAGTCGTCTTTAACATCCCTGAGTCGTGTATCTCTTATTTAGCATCCATGTACGATGAGATGACGAATCAGATCAGAGGATCACATCTTCACTCTTGACGAGCTGTTTATTGCTCAGGATTATGCTAAACTGAAGGACTAGGCGTAGTACCCAGACATTGGACGTCTGCTTACTTAGGAAGGTGGTGTGATACCCTTTCCTACTCTTTAACCTTTCTCGTAACTTAGGAGATTCTTGTTATACCTACCTTGCATATACTGCTCAGTTCTTGTGTTCAGGGAACGTAATAATGACATGCTAATAGTGTGATCACTCAACTTCAGCAGGGGTAGCATTGTGTGGACTCAAGTGGTTTCTTATGGAGACACTTCTGTCAGCTTTCGTTATCATGATTTTTCACATTTGCTCTGATCTTCTACGATCTTTCACTTCCCGTAATTATCGCATGGTTGCGTTGGAATGAAGAAACTTGAATGAGACTCTTATAAACTAAACAGTACCTCACGTGTACTGACTAATTTTTTTCTCTCTCTCTTCTCATATATATCGAATTTGTGATCAAGTTGGTATGTGTAGAAAAGCATTCGATATCTTCGAGCTAAGCTTGGTCATTATGATAAACCCTATTCAAATCTTATGGAGCTAAACTTCTGGCTGACTTGCTTTGGGTGGTTCATTCCAAATTAAGCAAACATTTTACTCTTGAAACTTATCTCGTTAACGATTCTGATCAAAATAACTTTGGGTTACGACCCCATTCTTGATTCCCATATAGTGAATATCTCATCTTGTGACACTCCGTGTTTTCCGGTCTTTTCTTAACTTAACCTAAACTGCTATAAATGTTGTGTGAGCATTTATGAGATTGACTTATGTAGATTATATTATCTAGGGTTTGTGTAAGCATTACTATATGCGAGCATGGACTTGAGTCTAGACGTATTATATGATTGTATGTAAATTCTATTCTATGATTTTATGTGACGAGATGTCACGTAATTATGTGTAGCATTCTATGATTTTATGTGACTTTATACATATAAGTTATAGATTTGTATCTATGATTTTATATGTAAACTTACAGTAATAGTTATGAAGTATTATTTATGATTGTATGTGACTAATTAAGGTTATTTATATATATATTTTTAAACGCCACACGTTAAATATGTGCTGACATATACTCTTATATTCGTCGTTAAAGTCATCCTCCATTAACCCCGTTAGAGTTTATTTACACCTTCTAACCTTGAGGGACCTATCTTGTAATTTCCGAAACCTATCTCCATTTAATTAAATCTGGAGGGACCGTTTCTGAATGTTCCAGAACTTGACTCCCCTTAGTGTAACAACTAGAGGGACTACTCTTGTCATTTTGGCAAAGTTAATATGGAGACTTTTCACAAGCATCGGCGAAGGTAGGAGTACCGTAACCGATCTGCATCAATGTCCGATTCAATTCACTGCCGTTACGAACTTGATTTGTAGAGCACCCTCCTGAATCAACACAACACGTCCATCCCAATCATTTACTCAAAGAATTAACAACTCTCAAATACTCTCGTTCCTAATAATCTCCGACGAACCGTCGTGTAGAAAACCAATACCCTTTTTCCGATCGAGTTCCTGCCCCGGAGACCACCACGACTAAACCAGCTACTATTCTGTCGTTATGCATAGCCCCATCTAGTCACGAACACAACCATGTTGGAGCATCACAGGACCGCTTAGAGTTCCTCGTCATTCGTTCGGTGGACGAAACACGTAAACGAGCGAATAACTATTCATGTTTATCAAGGTACAAATTATTCTTCTTGTTTTGTTTGTTCGTATAGTATGTAATACATCGCTCAATAACCTGCAAAAACGTTTTTTTTCCTGGTTCGTTAATGGAGATGCGACATTAGGGTTGTTAGGAGGAAGATGACTCTAGAAAAAACGTGTTATATGACTTTATTTTCGGGTTTAAATGTAAATGGGTCAGGTGTCCGGGTGGTTGTGTCTGTATGTTTGATTGCGGAGGTTGCGGGTTCGAAACTCGGCTCCCTTCAATCTTTATTTAAATTCTCCAAAACCCGATTTTTTTTACAACAGTACATATTCAAAATATTTTCTAAACAATCTTTTAACAAATCTGGCCGCTGGCCTAGTGGTTGAGGTGCTGGTTAGTGTTCTAGAGGTCATGGGTTCGAACCCGGTGACCTCCATATTTTCTGTTTTATTTTTATTTGATGTTTCAAGGGATTTGTTCAAACTAAAACTTGATTAAAACGAGTTCTTAGGAATGTCTAAACCCGTAAAATGATGTTTTGGACTATTAACCCATAAACTTTGTCGTTTTAAACTAAAATATAGTTTTTATGTATTTGTATAGATTAACCAAAAAATCATGGTTTTACGTAAAATGGTAAAATTATTATATTTTCGCGTAATTTAATATATTTACGTATATCATTGGTTTGTTGGAACGATTAGATACTTTTAGATATAATGTTATTAATATGTATCTCGTTTTGTAACACGTTATTAACGTCATTTGCACGTTTGGTTTAAAAATATATATATTTATTTATTTTTATTTTTTTGGAATCCTTGAACTTAGAAAATGTATAATATTGATATATATTGTATTTTCTCGCGTTATTTCGATAATCGCTCGGATTTGGCACACGCGCCATCCTCAACTTGTTCGGTCTTCACGATAATTCGTTTTCCTCGTTTACGTTAGACTTGGTCGTCTTGTTTAAACACACACTTATACTCGTATGCTCGTTAGGTGATTGATTGCTTCCGCAGGACCCGTTCTTGCCACTTGAATTAACTGATTATCTGGAAATTTTGCTGTGCACCCTAAGGTGAGTTTCACTGCCCCATTTTACTGTTTTAAATCCTGTTGGGGGAGATTAACATGCAAACACTTGAACTATTAGATAATTATATCACCTGAATGATAGTGGCACTTCAATAATTAATAGTCCTCACTTTTAGAGTTACTGTCAATGTGACATCAGCGGGTACTTATTTAGTAGATCTACTGGGTTTGACAGCCCCACTCGGGTCAGTCGCGCTAGCTATTGATATTTTATCTGGATTTTACCAAACTGTTAAACTGATGAACTGATTAAACCTGTGAACTCACCAACATTTGTGTTGACACTTTTAGCATGTTATTTCTCAGGTTGCGGATGTTCGAGTATCACGAGTACGCATGCATGAGTCTTGAAACACTTTTAATGTCTTTGAACAAGCCAGGTCACCTTGGGTGACAAAGATTTTACATAAGTACTTTTATTGTATTTACGCATCCGCATTTATAAAACTCTAATTTTATATTTTAATGAAAGAAGAAACGTTTTTATTAATTATTGGTCATTTGGTGTAACTAATGGACGGTGATCCTGGTTTGTCACGCTCCCTATGGCGCGTTATCACGCGTGGGATTTTTGGGGGTGTGACACATCTGTACTCCACCATATTTGGTTGCCAAGTAAGAGGAGATAGGGTGACCATACAAGGTAAATTACCGTTACGGCAGATAAATGTAATTTGCAATGTATGGAAATCCTAGAGAATCCTACATTGCAAGTTGATGGGTGCAAATGATACAATCCCTTATTATAAAACCCAAAACCCATGGCATTAGAATATCAAGCATGTTGGGCTCAACTAGATGGTTGGAGTCATCTATTTTTGTAAACGTTATCACACCCGATCTGATCCCTTTTACACATGGATTCTAATCCATCTGAGAACCTTTAGAAGTATACTGGGAATATTAGTCCGGGAAGGACACCGCTTCACTCGTTTATTTAGATGAGAAGTATTCCTTATCTACGAACACACTCAACGAAGCATTTTCCTGGTTTGAATCAATCTTGAATCATAATTCTACTTTTACGACTTTCCCTACCATATCAAATCCTGGAACTTTTTCATTCGAGAGACAACCTGGATAAACCTTAACCAGGCGAATACCCAAACATCATTGGACCAACGAGTATATAAATCACATCGCGAGCACTGGAACATATTTCTTGGCTAAAAACTTTGCGAAGTTTTCCTCTCTAGTCGCGTATTCCCTGATATTTCTTGTGCGAACCAAAACTCGTTGCCAGCGGCGTCGTCACGACCTCACAAACCACATACCCCACATCAAACATTATTTTATTGATGGGTTAGTGATTAGTGAAAATTCTTCATTTTTTTCAAACTAATGACTTCCGGTTTTAACGTAATGACTATTCTGATTGACCTTCTGAACCTGTACTATTGACTTTTGTCTGCATGATTTGAACCATTTATGATTCAACAATCGGTAATTCCCGATTTTCGTGTTTTTGTAAACCTTATGCCCGAGGTAAACTTTTAGGCTTTGGAACCGAAAAGTATTATACATTTAGTTAGCTTGACAACTAGTTAACACCATTGATGATGAGACGACCCTATGCCTTTATCATAGTGATAATATAAAGTCTTTCATGGAAACTCTATTTGCACCCGTCGAGCGTGAACTTCTTGTTGTGAATAGCTAATCGTACCATTGACCTTGTATTTTATCTTTTTACGTATTGAGTACACCAAGTTATCCATACATTTGTATAATTATTAACGCTCCTATCATAGAAACTATCAACGAATTTCTGGTACACGAATTCCCATTGCCCTTTTCAGAATACTTTCATAGATGAACCACTAGCTTGAACTTAAACCTTATGGCCTGTTTAAAATTTTGATCATCTTGAAATCCGAAGCGTTATGATATTCGCACTTCGCGTGCCAACCTCTCGATGATCTTCGCTAGAATAGCAAACCTTATGCATCTTACTGGTATTGTGAATGGAAACTCTTATGCCTTTTGTTTGCACAATGTTTTGAGGATCTAATCTCTCACCCCCCCCCCCTATATTCCAACATTTGGGAGAGACTTGACGTACTCTATTTCCGTTAAAAATGTCCAACATGGTTCGACTAATAAATAGTAATGGTAAGTAGCTGGTACGCCTTCAAAGTGCTGATAGTGTGGTGGGTTAGCTACGGTACACCCTATTTATAAACATTAGTGGCACGTTGAATGTGGACCAGTACCGGAATAAGGGTCGACTTTAGAGTTATACACAAGAGCCTCATCTTGAGAGACTCCATCTAACGGGACTATAACCTCGACAAAACTGCTTAGTGCTACTTTTTCCGAGATCACATATATCTGTTACGTATTCCTACCGAAAGAGACATACCCGAAATAACTAAACTCCATGCTTTCAGTTGTCCGAACCTAGAAGAAAACTATCCTAAGGCAAATTTCCTACCATGATTCAGACGTGAGTTCTTACTCAGATGAACATCAACGTTTTAAAAACCAGATGTTTTTTTCCTTCTTATTAATGACAAACCGCACGATCATATGAACAACTCTAACTTTTAGAAGCATGTCTTAAGAAATAAATCGATTTTCGTTTAAGAGACACTACTTTTGGGTTGACTGCTTTGTTTTTATAAACTCTCTGGCATTCACCAAGGTGACAGACCCAATCCTTTTCTATGGAACACCCGATTTGATCTTTTGACCTACGGTAAACCTACACTGAACCCTAGAAAAAAATGCATATGTACAGGCAACCCAAGCCAAAGCCACTTTTGAATGTCCTGATGTTTTGTGTTTCGCAAACACCCTTTTATAACACTTTCGTACTTTATCTTACTTTTGAAGACCATTTGAACCGATGTTTTGACAAGAAAGGAAGCATGACGCATGAAGCGCAAGAACACCAAGGAGATTGGGTTATACTTTTATTTTGTTGAACTTTCACCCTTATTATTGGACCTTTAGCAAGAATAATATGTATGATGATATGATTTATGATGTTGAATCCCAGTCTGAATTTAAACCTGATCCTTTGCATTAGTACATGAATGATCCTTAGCGAAATTTAGTAGATTTTTTTTAGAAACAAATTTCTACGTGTTCTTTTTTAAAGGAAATGGTAGCACTTGATTTGATTACTGTTTGGACCTCGGTTCTGCTTCCACAAAATCAGTACATTGCCAGCTATGTTTTAGTATGTGAGCAACTGTTGAACCATTTTAACCATGATAGATAGCTGTTTTCTTTTGACCTTTGCATGAGAAATGTTCGCATGAGAATTGTTTGCAAAATATGTGTCTATACATGATAAATTTCAGAATCAAATCCTATGTTTAGGGTATAGAATCAAATCCTAGGTTTTGGTTTCAAAAATGGTTTAACTTTACTCATTGGGTTAAACTGACATACAGCAGCTAGGTGACCTTGTTCACCACAGCACATGCATTCAACAACTTTGGATTCAAATTTTCTGGGAGACTCAAGTTTGGTTACTTGGTTGAAATCTAGTTGACCAAGCCTTTGAGTTTGACTTCCCTTTGGTTTCTCAGGTTGCTTTCCTCCAACCTTTGAATCCTTAGGTTCATAAACCGTTGGTGGAGGAACAACAATTGATGGTTTCAAAATGTTTGATTGGTCAGCTGAAGCAGATGTGCTTGCAACAGTGACTTCAGTATAGACACATATTTTGCAACAGGGACAATTGTATGTGTTGTATGGTAAAACTTTCATGATAGATTTCATGCTAGAATGCGTTAACCCTATCAACCCTTAAAGGAAACCTTAAAAGATACTCAAATGCTATCTGAACTATTATTCCATGAAATGTGAATTTTGAATGTTATTACAAATTATGTGAACTTAATTGGTCATCATTCCACGAAAAACTAAGCCAAACAATTGGTCCTCATGTTAACTTGATTAATCTTGTGTAATTCTATGCTATGTGCTAGTTAGTAGACAAATTCAGATGTTTACGTCTTCTTAGGAAGCAGGTCTATTAAACAAACACTGATTGACTTTGTAACATCCCACATTAGTGGGGAGGAGAACTAAGTACTCATTTATAAGGGTGTGGATACCTTCCTTACCAAGACGCGTTTTAAAACCGTGAGGGGCGGATGCCTGAGGGCATGCCGGCTGCCAAAGCGGACAATATCTTGGTTGTGATAGGCCTTGGCTGTTACAGACTTGATCCACACAATTTTCTTATTTACACAAATTCCCCTCTCTCCGATTAACCAGGGTTATTGGTGAAAAATGAGACATGAGATGAGAATCTCGCTCCTAGCATTAGGTGCGATAAGCTAGGGGTTGCTCGGGCATAATATTATGCCTCCGTCAAATAAAGTTTTGACTTCACACACTTATATTATCATGTTACTCTGTTAAGCTTTGTCACTTGACACTGTCCCCGTAGTACAGTGGGCCGACTTTTCTGATAGAAACTCATGATCAGAGGAACCACTTTCTATACTTTCGCCTTGGATTCTTTTTGAAATCTTGCGAACATTTTGGCACCTCCTCAACCTGTTGCACAAATTCTAGACATAATGCCCATCACTCCTCTTGGAGTACAGAACCTGGATTCTTTTGATATATTACTCTAAAGATCGATTCTTGTAATAGTTGACTCTGATTAAATTTTAGGACGAAATTTCTTTTCAACTTAGGGATGATGTCATATCTGCAAATTTTTTTCTTTCCCTTTTTCCTCCATTCCAGTCAATTAGTCAGCGCTACCTCAAATGTTACCTTAACTTTCAGGACGAAAATTCTTTCAACTTGGGGATGATGTGACAACTGGTAATTTCCAAGTTAACACCCTTAATAACTTCCGTTATCTTAGTTAACTAGAATAGTTAACGTTACATGTCATGTATGTGACAACCCGACTTTTCAGGGCTTTTCCTGAATTAACGAAACCTAAACAAAAAAAGTGTGTGAAAATTTATGAGATTGACTTTTGTTGACTTTATTATCTAGGGTTTTGTGTAAACATCACTATGCGGGATGCACTTAAGTCTAGACGTTCGATATTCTATGATTGTATATAAATCATACGTTATGATTTTATGTGAACGTTTTATCATTTATGTGACAATTAAACCTATGATTTCATGTGTTATATGTATATACATTCACGTTATTAATTCTATGATCTTATGTGACAAGATATCACATAATTATATGTAGCATTTTGTGAGTTCATAAAAATTTTTGAACATATAAATCTATGATTTTATGTGAAGTTAGAATAAATAACTATTGATTATTATTCGTGATTTTATGTGAAAGAAACAATGTTTATATCTTATAAACGTCTCGCATTAATCATGTGTTGATATATAATCGTTTACTCGTCGTCCGGTTAGTTCTGTTAACTCCGTTGGAGTTCGTTAGAGATTTAGAAATTTCAAGGGACTTGTTGGTAATTTCTGAAACCTGGTTTTTTTATTTAAAACACCGTGGGTCTAGTATGTCAAACTCCCAAATTTGAGGGTGTGTTTGGTCATTGGACCAAACATGATTTGATGTAGTTCGTTTGTCAGTGATCTGCTTAGAGTTTGTTTTGGATCTAAGGTAACCAAAAAACCCTCGTTATATCTGTTATGTGTATCCATGGTTTATTTTATCGTCCATACAAGCTTCTGTAAACCTTCCGTATCCATCAATGGGGTTGGGTGATTAGGTTTCTTTTCAAGGAAGTAGAAGACACCCGACCCGGATTGATTATATATTTTGTTGTTTATTGTATTAACAAACGCTCAAGTGCCCGGGTGGTTGGGGTTTTCTGTTGCAACGATGGGGTGCAGGTACGAATCCCGACAAACCCCATATTTGTTTTTGCCTTGTTCGGTGGTCCGGTTCCAGGTCGACCAAATAGTTAAAAAAAATAACTTTTTCGAACCTGTAACCAAACTCGGTTGTCAGCCTGATGGCTAGTGCGCTGATCAGTAAGGTAGACGTCACGAGTTCGAAACTCAGTGACCTCCATTTTCATTTTCTCTGTTTTGTGATTTTGGATAAGGTTTGACATGGAAACCACCAACCGATCATTCTCAATGATATTATGGACCCGTGGAACCCTTGTAGGAATATTTATTTTGATAGTAAACCCGTTTTTAAATAACACAAACCTTCATCACAATATATACATATATACTAGTTGGTGACTCAATGTTAAATTATAAAAAATATGTATTTTGGACATAAATATAAACATGTGTATATTTACGGGTTTAAAGTTATAAAATGAGCATTTTAGGAAATCTCTATAATTGACGGAATATGCGTTCACGAATAATATGTTTTGTTGTATCTTACGATATAAACATTCTGAAGGTTAGATACCTATTTATATAAAAATATATAATTATATAAGTGTATTTTGGGTTCTCGTTGTTGATATAATTATATATATATATATATATATATATATATATATATATATATATATAGGGGGGATGGATATAATGAAAACTTGTTTGAGTTGGAAAAACCATGAAAACCATAATGAAGGGTCCAGATTCAACCACGTTGGCTTCCTTGATTGATCATTTTAAGGGCAAAATGGTTCACTTGAATAAATGAGCTCTTTTACATCTCTGCATGACCATGTTAACTCTGCAAA
This sequence comes from Deinandra increscens subsp. villosa, assembly GCA_039602395.1. NCBI lineage: Eukaryota > Viridiplantae > Streptophyta > Magnoliopsida > Asterales > Asteraceae > Deinandra > Deinandra increscens. The sequence goes on from JBCNJP010000009.1 coordinate 29,194,476, forward strand.
AAATCATTTTTTTTCTCTATCATCTCTCCATCTTTTCATCTCTCCTCTTTCTCTCTCCTCTCTCAATCATTTCATGTCTCATTTTTCTTCTCATCGTATTCTCTCTCCTCTCTCCTTTCTCCATCTCGTCACTTTTCATATATATCTCTTCCTCTCATATACCATATAGCTCAAACATAAAATAAATTTTTAGATCTAATAGTTTTTTTAGATAAAAATAGAACTTGATTAATTTTTTTCATAATTCAAATATTATATGAGAAAACAAGAAAAAAAAGGAATGAAATAAAATAACAGTAGCTTAGGTTAAAATAAGTTAATAATCTCTTTTTAGCTAATAGATTAAATATAATATTTAAAAAAGTAAATACGTATAAATAATGTTGTTATACTTTCTCTCTTATATTTTTCTCTTTATATAAAACGTTTGAGTTAGTGTACATATCTAACAAATATGTTATTGTTATTAAACATTAAAAAAATATGTAATACGCATGTAACATTAAAATTTTACATATGTAACAAAATACATTAGTTTGTGGTTATCAAGTATTTATCATCTTAGCAATAATTTATAACATATGTAACATGTAACAAACTTGTAACATATATAATATGGGGACACATAACAAGATACATGTGTAAATTTACATATGCAACATGCATGTTATGCATGTTACGTACGTAAATTTACATATTTACATATTTATCATCTTAGAATTTTGTGTGTTACGAATGTTACGTAAGTAAATTTACATATGTAACATTAGAATTTTATATATGTAACAAAATACGTCAATTTTGTTTATCAAGTATTTATCATCTTAGCAATAATGTAGCAACAAACTAATACACACATTTAGCAAGTATTTATAAATAAACTGATAATAATAAAGGCTCGTGAGATTGTGAATGTTAAAAGTTACATATGTATTTTTCAATAGCAATCAAATTGTTACATACGAAATTTTTGAATGTTAAAAGTCACATATGAACACTATTAAAACTACTAAGACATATTATCAACTATTACGTATGTAACATGTAACAAAGTTGTAACATATAACATATAACATAACATGCATGTTACGTATGTTACATAAGTAAATTTACACCTAAGTCTAGCACAACTATTAAGACATATTAGCAACCGTTACATATGTAACTAAAAAATCCAAGGGAATGATACATGTATAAATTTACATGTGTAACATGATTAAAAGAAATCACATATTGTATTAAATCAGAAGTCTGAAAAGGTTCAACAGTTCATATACGTAAATGTTACACATGCACATATAACAGCTTGTAACATATGTAACTGCTTATAAAATATGTAATGTTACCCATGTTACATATGTAAAATCATCAGGATATGTGTAATAAAAAAATGACAATAGTAATTTATTAATTTATAAAGAAGCAATTACAATCAACAACAAACGTTATACAAAAGGATTCCTACGAGCTAGAAAATTTTAAAATTGATTAAAAAATATAACAAGCCGACAAAAATATATATAACAACCTAACAGAAAAAATATAAAAGCTAATTAGTCTACAGTTCTTGATATTCATCTTCATATTTGACACAAAAAAATTCTTTAACCTACACAGAAAACAGTTAATCAGTTGATAAACATATGTAACATTAGAATTTTACATTGTAACAAAATACATCAATTTGTGTTTATCATCTTAGCAATAATTTGTAACATATGTTACAACTTGTAACATATGTAACATGTAACAGGATATGTGTGTAAAATTACATATGTAACATGCATGTTACACATGTTACGTAAGTAAATTTACATATTTATATATTTATTATCTTAGAAACTTGTGTGCTACGCATGTTACGTAAGTAAATATACATATATACATTAGAATTTTACATATATAACAAAATATATCAGTTTGTATCTATCAAGTATATATCATTCTTAGAATTAATTTAGCAATAACCTGATACACACATTTAGCAAGTATTTAGAGATAAATTGATAAAAAAATAAAGGCTCGTGAGAATGTGAATGCTAAAATTTACATGTAACAGCTTGTAACATATGTAACTGTCTGTAAATAGGTATTCTTATCACCATACTTTTATTAAGATAAACAAAAAAACCCATACCCATGATCAAAAACCCAAGAGGCTTCAAAAAAAATTGTGATCGGTAAATTACTCACTTGGTAAATAACTCAAACAACTTCATTCTCAATGTAGCATATCGCCGTCGGAAATGGTGGTTGTTGATGCTACAAGTGTTGCGCCACCTCGAAAAAGTCACGATGACGGTGTTCAGTGACGGTACATGAGCACATCAGGGACAAGGTGGGTTAAAACCCCAAATCCGTGAAGTCTCATGTGGGGGTTAGCGTCAAAACAACGATTTCCACCTCTTAAACACCTATAATTGGTGTCGAAGGTGGTAACGATGGTGGCGAAGGTGGTAACGGTGGTGGTAACGATGGTGACGGAGGTGGTAATGGTGGTGTCGGAGGTGGTAAAGATGGAGGTGAAGGTGGTAACGGTGGTGGCGGAGGTGGTAGCGATGGTGACGGAGGTGGTAATGGTGGTGTCGGAGGTGGTAATGGTGGAGGTGGAAAGTGATGGTGGATAGAGGGACTTGTGAGGTTCCCATGAAAATGAAAAAGATGGTTGGGAGAGATAATATATTAATTAAAAGGGAAAATAAGAAAAATGGTTGGGAATGATGGTTGATGTGATATGGCAGGAGAAAGATTATTTCTTTCATTTCCAATTCTACCCTTTTCCCATAAAAGACAAAAGTGATAGAAAATTAAAAAAAAAATAAGACAAAAACCCACAACCATTAGATGACTTGATCTAAGGGTCAAGAATTAGTTTACATGGTTTTTCCAACTCAACCTAGTTTTCATTTTATCATTCTCCGATATATATATATATATATATATATATATATATATATATATATATATATATATATATATATATATATATAGGGGAAGGATCATGCGAAAACACATTTATTTTGTGAAAACGCGAAAACCATCTTAAAACCTACATAACTTTTTTCATACGTTAATATATTTTTTTAAAAAAATTTGCACCAAAAGTCTTATAATTATGTTAACTTTAATTCTATAAAAACTAAAAAAAATTAACGTTTTTTTTTGTGTGGTGCACATGTGCATCACAAAAAAACTCATACTTTTAGTATGAGTTAATATATTTTTTTTCTAAGTCGCACCATATGTCATATATATCCATCATTTTTTTTGCGTTTTTATTGAATGGTGCACATGTGCATCACACGAAAAAACTTCATACATGTGGTATACATTAAGAGATTTAAAAAGAAATTGCATCCTAAATCTTATAGTTGTCTTATCTTTAGATCTAAAGAAAAAAGTAACATTTTATAACTTTTTAATTATATGTTGCACATGTGCACTATGTTTCATTATAATTAGTAGCATAAATGTTTTAGTGTTTTTAATATGTTTTTAACATAAGGAGTGTTTTTTCGCATGATAATTCGTTTTTGTCCAGGGATAGTGTAATTCTAAGACTTTTGACGCGAATTTTATGAAAAAACATTAACGTATGAAAAAAATTATGTAGGTTTTAATATTCGTATTTGCGTTTTCGCAGGATCCTTACCCTATATATATATATATATATATATATATATATATATATATTTCATCATTCAATTTCACGGATGGATATTATTATATACTTTTTTTTTTGGTGACGTTCGTGATCGTCATGTTTTCGGCTATGTGCCATCCTCGACTCGTTTAGGACTTAGTGATTTTTGCCGTGTCATCTGTCATCTTATGACATTATTTATTCTCACCGTTTGTCTAGACATATCCATTACGACTGAACGCACACTTATGCATATATGTTCATTAGGTGCTGGGTAGATTACACAAGACTGTTAATTGCTACTTGCAGTGTTACTTATCTGGAATTGTTGTGCACCCTAAGGTGAGTTACACAACCTCTTACGTTACGTCCGGGTTTGGACGATAACACACACAAATACGTTACACCCGGGCTAGGGTGATAACACGATAACTTTTGATGTTTGATTAAAGTAGAAATCTTGTATATATCACATGTCTTGTAGAAACTTTAGCTTTTAAATCCTTAGTAAATCGGGCCGTTAATATTATGGGATAGCAAGGGGATATTGAGTAGTACTACTGGGGTCTGCGAAACCCCACTCAACGGGCACGAGATGCACCACCCGACTGGCGATCAGACTTAAGGCAATGTCAGCCTAAACTTACCGTGATCGAGTAGACAAGGGGAAGGCAAAAGCACGTAAGGATGAATTCCTACACTTTTTCAGTCAGTTTCGGTTGTGAAAGTTTTAGTGACATGAACTTAGGCTTGCTACCTACGATATGGAGTGTACTTTTCATATACCTAACTGAACTACGAATAAAACTGTTGAATTCGTACTGCATGTCTATACTAGTTGTAGATATGTACTTATGTGAATTCACCAACCTTTTGGTTGACACTTCCTTTAAACATGTTTATCTCAGGTCGCAGGTGTTCGAGTATCACGAGTATGCATGCATAATCCCTTAACATCTTGTTATGGTTTTCTATGCAAGTTATGTTATTTCAAATAACAATGTTTCATGTAAATACTAAATATTTTGTTTATGCTTCCGCATTTTGTAAAACTATGAATTTATATTATATTTGAACTTAATGAAAATCTTTTGATATTTATTGGTTGTTTGGTGTAACTAACGGACTGGGATCCTGGTTTGCTCACGCCCACACGGTAAAAATCTGTTAGTGGAAATTAAGGGTGTGACATCTAGCATTATCAAGCATCTTTAACAATAATCATGCATAAAAATTGGATCTTTACTTGTATGCAACATCAAAAACCCCAGATCTATGCATGGATCATCTCCAACATCAGAATGACCATACTTTAGCTTCAAAGATGTAAACTTTATCACTAATAACCCTTTATCTATGCACAAGAGCTTCATATCATCATCATATCATTCTAGATCTGGAAATAAAGATTAAAGCTTGGAGTTTTTTTAACAAGAAATCAAGCAAGAACACAGACCGGTGACCTAGAATGAAACAAGGATGAGACTACTTGAATCTTCAAAGAAAATTACAACAAAGGTTGGATCTTGATGGAGGAGCACAAGAACAGAGAAAAATGACGTTTTGGGTCATTTAGAGCTGATGAAATGAAGTGGTGGTGACTAATGGTGCTTAAATAGGAGAAAATTAGGGTTTTGCTGGAAACTGGCCACCAAGCGTATCGCTTGAAGCCACTGGTTGCTCTAGGCAATAGCCTAGAGCCTCCGTCCGACAACCTTTTTGACTTTTGTTGACCATAACCCGTTTTGACCGTTTTTTTGCATTTTTGGTCCCGGTTTTCTACCTTTTATCCCATTTATAATTTTACCATCAATTTTATCATATCAAATCCAATAAAATCAAGTATCAAACTGCCATATAATAATTTACAATCATACAATTCACGTATCAGTTTGCACGTATTTTATGACATATAGCAGTTTTTAGTTTATCACCAGTGTTTCGAGACTCTAATTTGTGTGTGATGTTTGTGAAGTGTTTTAATTCTACTAGTCTCTTCTAATACCTTAATTAACATACTACGTCTATATATATATCTCCCAATTTGTCGGTTTTATCAGTTTTAAAGGCTTGGGTCCCACCCGAAGGGCCAGGATGTCAAATTCTTCCGTCGTTAAAGAATTTTCGTCTCGTAAATTAAGATCGTAACCACGTTGCAAAGCGTATAAGTTTCAAGAGTTTAACAGTTGCAACTTCGTTGCAAGTGGTGAGAAATCAAGTTACAACATTTTACTCAACCATAAAATAATGTTTCACGCTTTACTCAACGGTGAAGATTAAAGTTTAGTATAAAAGATAAAAGTTTTAGATTCTGACAAAAGATTTATAGATTATCACATAAGTTTTCAGATTATCACATCATCCCCTCCTTTAAGGAAATTTTGTACCAAAATTTAAGTAGTCCTGGCCATCGGCCCAGGATGTCTAAACAATTTCAGATATTTGCTCATCATCTGGTACTTGCGTTCCCAGGTAAATTCTAGGCCACGCTTTGAGTTCCACCGAACTTTGACAATCAGAATTTTCCATTGATTGAGCTGTTTGGTTTCCTGATCCATTATCTCTACTGGCTCCTCTACGAAACGCGCAATTGCTTGTCAATCTCCAACTTCTCAAGTGGAACTAAGAGCGATTCGTCCGATAGACATTTCTTCAGACTAAATACATGGAAAATGTTATGCATAGAACTTAGCTCCTCAACAAAATTCAATCTATAAGCGACTGTGGACCAATGCATTCGACAATCTCGAATGGTCCAACATATCTCAGATTCAATTTTCCTGGTTTCCCGAAACGAATGACTCCTTTCCAAAGCGAAACTTTTAAAAGATCACGACCCCCCTTTTGAAATTTCAATGGCTTCCTATGTTTATCGACGTAACTTTTATGTCTATCACGAGCTGCTGCTAAGCGATTTCGGATTATAACATTCTCTCTATCATCTTGTGAATTAGCTCAGGACCAGTAAGCTGATGTCACCCACCTCTGCCCAGCAGATTGGTGACCTACACTTACGTCCATACAATTCCTCGAATGACGCTGCTCTAATGCTAGTGTGATAACTGTTATAGGAAAACTCACCAACTTTAGGTGAGATTCCTAGCTATTACCGAAATCTATCACACATGCTTTGAGCATGTCCTCCAGCGTCTGAATAGTCCTCTCACTTTGACTATCAGTTTGAGGATGAGAAGCCATACTCATGTCGAGCTGGGTTCCCAGTGCCTTCTACAAGGATTTCCAAAAGTGCGATATGAATCGTGTATCTCGATCAGATATAATAGATAAAGGAACACCATGACGTGAAGACAACTTCTTTCATGTATATGCGGGTCAGCTTATCGATCTTTTCAGTCTCTCGAATTGGCAAGAAATGAGTTGATTTCGTTAATCGACCAACAATCACCAAGATCGTATCGCATTGACTTAGAGTCTTAGACAACTTTGGTATGAAATCCATCGTTATATTCTCCCATTTCCATCCTGGGATCTTTGGTTGCTGAAGTAACCCTGAGGCTTTTGATACTTGATCTTGACCTTCGAACAGGTTAAACATTTGCTCACATAAGTGGTGATGTCGGCCTTTATCTTCGGCCACCAATAAACAGCCTTCAAATCATTGTAGATCTTGTCCAAACCCGGATGTACAGAATACTGAGACTTATGAGACTCGTCCATAATTAGTTGCCTTTGATTTCCATATTGAGGCACCCATAGCCAGCTAGCAAAGTACTGAGCTCCATCTGACCGGATTTCGAACTGTTGTCTAAGCCACGCAAAGATTCAGATTCCAATTTCTCAGCCTGATGCTTCGATAGCCAATCCATACCAATAATAACTGTTGGTAATTGTCGATACATAATCTATGCATCGTGTGAAGTATCTGAACAAGACGATGTGAAGAACAAGACAAAGTCAAGATGCCACTACACGAACTGGATCCGAACTGGTAGATCGGATCAAACGAACTGCGAGTTTGCCTGGAGTTTGGATGATCGAGTATATATAGATGTTTTGTCTTTGTAATTCATAATGAGTTGAGAGCAATCAGTCTTAAGTGTGTGTTTTCAGTGGTGTTTCTCTGTGAACTTTCTAAGTGCTTTACAGATTGTAATTGTTCAGTTTGATCAATAAAACAATCTTTAATTACTCGTTTCTCATCCGAAATAGCTAGATCGAGTAGACGATCCGACGCTCACGAACTTCCAATAACATCAAAGCTTCCCAAAGTTGTTGCAACAAACCTACTCTCATTTGATGACCAAAAAAACCCAATATACAATTTCGGAGAATGCTAAGGATTTCAACTAGCTTTCCATTTAGGAGCTCTATCGAATACTTAACCTTTAATATGCTTTCTATGGCATTTGTCATTGTGCTAAATATACTTGAAATAAAACTCCTATTGGCGCTAGTATCGAACAATACGGAAGAAAAATAGCCATTAATAGGAAACTTACCGTTTACCACGTTAGCGTCATTCTGAGCTTCACATGCTCCGATCACAAATGCTCTAACAGATGCTCCACCATTGACATTTCCACCATTGCCATTGCCGTTTCCTCCCCGATTACCACCATTTCCATTCCTGTTTCCTTTTAGCTTTAGGCAGCCCTTCTCGAAATAACCGACAACTCCACACTCAAAACACCCAGATTGAATACCCTGGTGATTCTGATTCCCTTGATTTTGAGCTCCTTGATTGTTGACCCTCACCCGACAGTAATGACCTTGTGACCCAACTTTGTACACTTATTACACATGATTGCATAATTCCCAAAATGATGTTGGCCACATTTGTTGCTTTTGGGCTATCTTCCCTGGTAACCACATGATGAAATTCCAGAATTCTGATTCCCAGGTTCATTTTTACTGTAACCAACAGTTTTGCGATTTTACTCTGACTATAACCACCCTATTTCCTCCAGTGGTCTCCCACTTCCTCTTGTTATCCACCACACCAGTCACTGATTTTCGCTATGGTAGAATTCCTTGTTGCACAGCCTGATCAGTTAGCTTATGAGCTAGGTGAATAGTGTTATAGATGTTTCCCGGGTTGCTTAAAGTTACCAGACTCTGAATTTGAGGTACCAAACCATCAATGTACCATTCAATTCAGCGATAGGGCAGATCAATCATGGTAGGACAAAGCAAAGCCAATTCATTCTGGCACGATATGTACATATCAGTTTTGGATCCTTCCATCTTCAAGTTTGCAAACTCAATATCCAACTTCTTAACCTCCATGCGAGGATAGTACTCCTTGATCAACAATCTCGTAAACTCTACCCACGACATTCCATTCGCTGCTGCTAGACCAAGCACCTGAACTTGCGAGTTCCACCATGTTAAAGCTACTCCCTCCAGAGTTCCCGAAGCATACTTGACCCAGTATTCATCTAGAAATGTGCATCTCTCAAAAACCGACTCAATCGTTTCCATCCAGCGAAGTAGTCCTACGACTCTTTCTGTTCCGCTAAACATTCGCGGTTTGCATTCCATGAACGTCTTGTAAGAACACCCTTGTGGTACGTTAGGGTTTGCCTGCGCGTTAGCTATTAGAGATGCTGTGACACTCTGCCCAATAATGGTATTGAGCTCTTCTACAGTGAGATTGATTCCACGGCCTCGACCTCTATCTGCCATTATCTTTATTCATAATATAAAAAAATGATTAACACCACGGTGTTTACCTAAACCAGAGATGACCGAACCTTCATTCTCCGCATCATCCTGGTCCATGGGTGCTGGGACCGGATCTGGCTCCGGTGCTGCAGGCTCCTCCTGCGGCTCTAACTCTGCCTCCACTGCTGCTACCTACGCAGTCAACTGCTAAACCCGGAAGAGTAACTGCTGAATGATGTCTCCCTTTGTGTCGATCATCGCACTTCGGGCAGAGAACGTCATCTGTAAGTCCTCATGATACTATGGCAGACTAACCAGGCACTCCTCGCCATGTCGCCACTGAGCGATAGCACCCCTAAGTCGGTAATCGACATCACCTACTCCAACCTGAAGATCAGAAATGTCTCTTACTGCACGAGTGATGCGATCCTGATGTGCAGAATGGTCGGCCACCAATGCCGCTACCCTCGCTCCATCACGCAAGGTAGGGCTGGCATAGCCCTCATTCGTGCTATAGTGCGAGTGATGGCGGGTGTAGGTACACTGTGGACTCTCACCATATCATCCACGTAAGCAGGGTATGTCCTCCAGTCCCTAGTGTCCAACCGTCTCTCAGAGGTTGCTGGTGTAGACGCCTTAGACTCTCCCAATGGCCATCTCCCTTTGCTCCCCATGGGTGATACCGGTGCTGACGAGTCTAACGATGCTGACTCTCACGATGCCATGATTGCAATATACATTTCATGTATATTATAGTGAGTAGATACTTTTTGAATAAGTAAACGGTTAATTGAAACAAGCACTACAGAAGGTAGATGTGATGATGTGATAAGAATAGAGATAGAAATAAAAGTACCACCGATAGTCAATTTAATATATACATATACTCATATATATATATATATATATAAGTAAGATGGGCAAACTGCGTATATGTGCGTCTAACCGACTCTAGCCATAGTTGGATCTAATGCAATCCTAAGTTCTCTGTGACTGATGGGCTCTAATACCGCTCTGTCACACCCCATAAAACCCACCGGAGAAATACCGTGAACGAAGGCATGAGCCAGACCAGGATCAGAGTCGTCACACACTTCGAACACTTTATATGCGCGACTCACCATTTGGAAACAATGTTTGAATACTAATGTATCAAATAGTTTATCAGAGTTTTAAAGTTTTCAAGTAAAGCAAAAGCTTCATAACATAATAAAGTTTAACTTCAAATTAGCGGAAGCAACTACAAATAAAATAGTTTAGATGGTTTTTTACCCAAGGCGAGAAAGATGTTTGAATTATTACAAACCATGCAAGTGACCACACGAATGGTACTTAATGTGCTTCCTAGCTTCTCCTAAGGACCTGAGAAGAAACATGTAAAGTGTCAACGCTAGGTTGGTGAATTCTCGGAGTTTAAGAAAGTAAATAGATTTCATTTTTCTAAAACAATAAGTTAACCGCTAACCTCAACGAGGCGTGACCCACCCAGGAATCACACATCCTGAGAAAGATAGTCAGCATTCTATATATTTGGGTTAGCTACACCACGTTATTTATAACACCATAGGCCTTGTGTCCCCATTCCTGACAGTTAAGTTTTGCCATCCTGCCATGCTATACTGAGCATAACCCGAGTTAGGACAATATAATACCCCTTCTCCACCCCCAAAGACGGTGGGGCTAGAGCGACCATCCAGAGCAAGGTTTGTCAAGCCCAACAGATCTGTTTCACATTTTTCCGTTATTATAAAGGATTATTTTAGGCTTACATATTAGTTTTTGTTAACAGGGTCTTGGGTCTTTCATTGTAACTATTAGTGGGCTTTATTACTGATTTTTGTGGTTAATTGTAAAGGGTTATGTGGGCCTGCTGTGGCCTGGTCGAAATTAGGGTTGAGGAGGTGATGATTTGCGAACTCTATCTAAGCAAATCAACACCTACATGTTTTGGTTGTTGATGCTGGTTCTCCTCAACCCGTTTTTGGTTTCCTTGGTTGTTTAATACGAATTCTGCAGCATTATAAAGTATTCAAGTAAATAAATAAAAAAAAGGGAGAAGGGGAGTCAGTTCAATTGTAAAACACGCGTATGATCTTGCTAATGCATGATGTAATCGGATTCGGTAACAACGAGGTAAATAAACGATTCGTTTATAGATTTCAAGCTCGTACACTTAGAGAGAGTATACATGTTACACACTGAGAAACACACAGTTTAAAGCTCACAAACCTAACAACTTACTTCTCTCTAAACAAGCTAACCTATTTATATAAAACCCGTCTAGCGGACCAACTAACCAGCGTACCAGATGGTCCGGCGTACCATCTGGTCCGCCCCTGGTCCACAGAACCAGAATACACAAAATATTCTATTACAAAGACATATCACCAAGACCTAGCACTAGACATCAAAACATGCTCTAACAAACTCCCCCTTGTCTTGTGCTAGTCTTCAGAAGCTTTTGTCTATGTTTTCTTCCAATGCTGTGTTCGGTTATTCCCAGCATGGATACCAAAAGCAAAACATACTCTAATCACGCGTTGAAATTGCAAAGCTTGTTCAGCATGCTCAGCTTTATACAAAATCTTGTTGTGATAGAGCTTGTCGATATCATCCTTTGACAAATTAATCAACCACATCGGATCATACAGCCTAACCACCTTGTTCTGCTCTTTAACCACCACCACTGCTTCTCTAGTATGTTCGTCATATTACCACCATCTTAAAGTTTTAATAAAATCTTGTTCGAGCTTCTTCTATGGGATTTTCTTCAGTTGAAACGGCTTCTTATACTTTAAGACCACAACTGGTTTTCCAGTAATAGGATGTATATCGGTTGGATGATCAACATACTTAGGCCTTTGAGGAGTTAAAAACCTGAACTTGCCTTGACATTCTTCTACCAATTTGTTCTTGAAGATCTCAGCCAACAAATTACTTCCATAATTCATGAATGGCTTTCTTGACAAATCTCTCACATCACAAACCGGTAAAGTATTGAATCTTGTAGCATGCTTCAAATACATCACCCCAAACTCCTTTTTAATTGCATAACACTTTAGCTCCGAGTCATACATCCAACTGATTATTCTACCAGTAGCTTCACCACCTTTTCTGTCGAAATATTTCTTTTGATCAACAATCTTGGTTGGTTTCACTACTGGCAGCTTCTTGGCTCTTTGTTCTTTCAACCAAGCATCAAATAACATTTTCTTCTCTTCTTCTTCTGATAACTTTTCAGATTCATTTGACTCTGGTTGATCAGTTTCTGACTCTTTCTTCTTCAACTCCTCATCCACTTTTTCCACATCATCATTACCAAGAAGTTAAATCCTCCAGACTGATCATCAGCAGAAAAATTTCCATAAACCTTAGGATCATCTGGGTATTCTTCAGTCGTCATATCTTCTACTTCTACATGTTCTTCTTCAAAATCCATATTCTCATCAGAATTTTCTTCTTCATAAGAATCAGCAAAAGGAACTTTATCCACATCATCCACATTTAATGCAAAAATAGCCGCCAGTTGCTCTTTTGAATATGGATTAATAAATTCTCCTTCTTTCAGCTCAACTCTAGAAATTGGAGTTACATCATACACTTCTCTCTCCGAAGACTCCCCCTGGGCAGTAGTAGATGGTTCAGTAGCAGCAGACGAAGTTCTAGCTGCACCAGCACTAGAACCACCACCAACTCCACCTTCAGGATCTGGATCCTCATTCAAAAATTTCATCATATCATCACCATCTCTACAACTTTCTTCAGGATCTGGTCTTCTCTCCCCCTGAGCAGGTAAAGCTTTGAGCAAAAAGGTTAACTGCTCACCGAGAGAAATAGAAAGTTGTTGTAATTTAGCAATCTCATGATCCTTTTCTTTATTCCGAGATTATAAACTGGCAATTTCACGATCTTTTGCCTGATCTCTTGAAACCAACTCCTTTACCAAATTCTTCAAACCTCTGATCTTATAAGCTTGCTGGCGATTAGTTGATTCTATCTCATCGAGTCTTGTTTGATGTAATGCCAGTCTCAGATCAGTAGACGAAATGGTTGAAGTTGTAGAGGCAACAGTAGTAGAAACAGAAGCAGCAGTCGAAGAAGGCTTTCGAATCACAAGCTTTCTAACCGGTGGATTACTCGAGCTTTGAACATTAACAGACTTTGTGGTTGGCTGGACTGGAAGTGAAGACGAAGTAGACACTTTCTGCTTCTTACTTGGAGGACTAAGACCTGCTTTTCTAGCATCAGCAAGAAATGAACCCTTTTTCACTGGCAAATTCCTCTGAGCCATATGTTTAATGTGCCTGCCTTTAGAAACCATAGGCGCTTTTCCTTTATCATCAGTCTTAGTCTTTTGAACAGGTTCCTCCAAAGCAGGAGTATAAGTTGGATCATCATCTTTATCCTCGACCTGTTTGGTTCTATTCTCATATTTAGAAGTATCCAGATTCTTGGACTTCAAATATTCTATGTGTTGCCTAGAACCTTTCTTCACTTGGATTCCTCTGGTATTATGTAATATTGTGACATAATCACCAGAGTCTGAATCAGTATCTGACGAGCTTTCACTAATATCACCACCAGAAACATCAGCAGCATCATTCATTTCTTCATCCCGAGCATTCACAGCTTCGGGTTCATTAATATTCTCTTGAACCACTGGCTCTGGTTGTTGTTGCTGCACAGGTTGTTGTTCATTCGGTGCTTGATTTGCCGGTGCATTTTGATCTTCTTCTTCATTCTCTTCTATCTCAACTGGGAAACCTTTATCATCATACTCCAATTCATCATCTGAACTATCAGGATGTCTTGCAGCACCATCAGCAGGAGCTACATAATTTGGATTAGCAAGATGACCAATTAACCTCTTAACCGGTGGAGGTATATTGTCTCCTTTGCGCTTTTGATAAACCGGTATTTTACCAACCGCAACTTGATTCATGTGCTTCATTTCTATAACTGCAGCCGGATTCTTTGGAAGATTTGGATGTAATCCATCTAAGATCATTTGCAGAAATCGCGGATACATGAGACTTTTGACTTGTTTTACCAAGATATTCTCCTTCATATAATTGAATATCCATCCAGAAAAATTAAACTGCCGATTCATCACTAAAGCAGAAAAGAATGATAAAACTTTCAAGTCGAACTCCTCTTGACCTCTTGTTCGATTTCCAAAACACTTTATAATCACGTGCATCAAGTATTTGTATGGAGGACTCAGATTTGCCTTGAGATACCATGAAACACACAACTGCCCATCATACTTTATTATTCGTAGCAAAGCCACCAAATCGGCTTCATCAAATTCTGTTGGGAAATCAGCTTGATCATTTAACCTCAAAACCCTTCGAACATCATCTTCAGATACAACTACATCAGTTTGAAGAATTCTTGCGCGAATAACCGAAGGAACCACCGAACAATCTACTTGAGCCGTATTCCAAAACATTGTAAGTAGATCTTTGTAAGGTGTACACACATGAGTAGCAGCATACAAGATTCTTGATCTTCGCATAAAATCAAATATGCCTAGAAAATGAGGTCTCCAACGTGCAGATGCATCTAGAAAAGCACAAACATTGTGTTCTCCATTTGATTTGAAATCAGCCATATCTGTACCAATCACAAACACAAACTATCATTAAAATCATAAAATATAATCAAAGTTACTAACGAGCAACTCTAATTTTACTTGAAACGCTCAAACGATCAACATTATTTGAAAAATCGATCAGCGGACCATTTGCGGACCAAATTGTTCATCCAGACCATCTGGTCCGGCGGACCAGAAACGTTGACCGCGTACCAGATTTGGTCAAACGGACCAGATGCGGACCAGTTTCATCAACGGTTCAAATGTGGTCCACCGCGGACCATGTGGTCAGGCGGACGAACAGTTCACCGAAGCGTCATCGACGAATTTCATACACCAAAACATGTTTGTTTTGAAATCGAACACTGAGGTTTTGTTCTAGACTAAAATCTGATCCTATACATGTGCTTAAAACATATTAACACCAACAATAACCCATTAAACCCCTTTCAAGTCGGTTTTCATAGAAAAACCGAGATTTAAAAATCAAAAATCGAGCAAACGAGGACACCATATCGCAAACCAAGACCATCAACCGATGCGGAATCAAGATACCTACCTGTAGCAACAAGAATCACGAGCAATAGTTCGTTATCCACAGAGAAATCAACGAAAAAACTAGTGTGGGTGATTTAAGGTTTTTCAGAGGTAAAAGAAGATGGTCCGCGGGTTATGAGAAACCCGGACCAGAATTAGATATTTATACCCAAAATGGTCCGCCCGGCGTACCATATGGTCCGCCGGACCACATGAATTACCATTTTGCCCCTTAACATCCAATTCTCACACTTTTCACCCAAAACTTCACCATTTTCAATTTTAAACATGATGAGCTGATTTTAGCACCGATTGTGGTTCTTGCAATCCACAATTTTTCCATTTCTGAATTCAGTTGATCTAAAATAACGCAGAATGAAAATCTTTTTGCCTTTTATCAAATTTTATATCAAAACACACCAAAATCTTTTTGAATTTTCGAACTTATGCTAAAACACACCAAAAATCTTTTTGAACTTTTCTGAACTAACAAAAACACTGAAACTATAAATTTAAATGTGGTAATTTATATTTTTGTGAGAATGATCACAACGTGAGATCATACCAGTGAGATGCACTTAACACATTTCAATTTCAATCTATTCAGCATGCAAGCCAAGCAGTTCACGAATACAACATTTTCATGTTTATTTCAGTCAAATCAAATAAATTTTTACTGCTTTCTGATATGAATTAGGTATTTTTATCATGCATAGAAATCGTAGTACCCACAAATCCAAGTAATTTGAGAATCTGATTTCATTATATTTTTGATTTTTTTCCTTTTATTCATTTATGAATATTTACAGATATAAGTCGTTCATAGTGTTTCATGCAAAAAGAAAGCAGAACCCTAAACAAACAACAATCAGGTCGATCTTTCGATACGCAGAGAAAGTCCGATTGTTTAAGAAAATAAGAAAGTAAAAACAAGTTGAAATTGTATAACTCAACAACAATCAGGTCGGTACTTCCGTACACGCAGAGAAAGTCCGATGAGTTATACGAAACACCAAGAAAAATAAAGCAGAACGTCAAACGAACAACGATCAGGTCGATCTTTCGATACGCAGAGAACGTCCGATCGTTTGACAAAATAAAGAAAATCAAACAAGTTTAAATCTTTCAAAAGAACGCATGCATACACTAGAACACTTATTTATTCTGTTTTTGCACTTTTTCCATCTTTTATCAAGATTACTCAATCACAAGAATTATGTTACACCACAGATTTCAAGCAAGCATTATCTTTATATCATACTGGAAAATATCAGATATTGATTGACACATTCAATGAAACATACAAGAACCTACAGCCTTTCAATCTATTTTATCCATGGTCAATAACATTCACTGATGTACCATCATTTCTCACAAGGTTGGATCATATTTCTCAATTTTGTATTTTTCAATTTTTTTTAAGTTTTTGAATTTTCCAAAATTTTTTATGCTTTTTCATTTTTCAATACAAAATCTTGAAAGTGACTGGATACGGATCGGTTTGGACGAATTGATCGAATGCAAACGTAATCAAGTGAGAATCAACACACAAAACGTAAATAAAACTCAATCTCTTATTGATAGAGAATCAGAGTTACAGAGAATTACACAGAGACAACTCACAGACAAGTTCGCTCCAACTCTCTCAAAAAAACTTGCAAATTACAAAGACACAAACATATATATATAGACCTACGGACGTCCGAACTCCATAGCTTGTCCGAACCCCAGGTTCGGCCAAGGCTCGGCCGGAGTTCGGCCGACAGACCAAAACCAAAACTTTGTGTCTTCGTTCGATCCAGCTCATTGCCATTTCGTGTATCAACAAACTCCCCCTTGGCAACAGCTGGACCGTTCTTCATCAGCCTCGAGCATCTGTAGTAGCCTCATCACCTTTCCTAACCAAATCTTGGTTGTTTCCAGCAAAAATGTTGAACGCAAAGCAAATCCTTATCACCCTCTGGAACTTCAGCGCTTGATCCATAAAATCAGGATGATACAGGATAGAATTGTGATACAACTCATCAATATCAGCCTTCGACAAGTTGATCAGCCACATAGGATCGTATATCTTCACAACCCGATTCTCTTCCTTCAAAACAATAACTGCTTCACCCGTCTTCTCATTATAATACCACCACCTCAGATCTTTGATAAAGTCTTGTTGCATCTTCATCAGTGGTATCTTTTTCATAACATCAGGCTTCTTCGGAAAGACCAGAATTATCAGCTTCTTACCAGTCAATGCATGAATTCTTGTTGTAGACCGACGTCGTTTTGGTCTTTGCGGATTCAAAAACTGAAATCCCTCACGACACTCTTTCTCAAGAATCTTCTTAAAGTGCAAACCCAGCGCATCATCGCCATAGCAACAAAAGGGTTTCCTTGTTAATTCACGAACATCCCAAACCGGTAGACTACTGAAATCCTTGGCTCGCTTGAAGTACTGGATCCCGTTTTCACGTTTAATCCCATAGCACCCCAAACTTAAAGCATACATCCAGCTAATGATTTCTCCTGACACCCGACCCTTAAACTTGAAAGACGATCTTTGCTTAACTGGTTTCGGAGGCGGGACATAGTTTGCATGAAACGCTTTCATAAATTCTTTAAATGTCTGATTCTGTTTCTGAACCTGTGCCTCTTTAACCACCGGGTCTTCAGGTTTCTCAGCTTCTTTCTTTTTCAAAACCTCTTCAGCTTCAGCATCTTTCTCTTTAGGAAACACTTCAAACTCATCACCAGCTTGGTTGTTATTGAAGTTGGAGTACAAATCTGGATATTCCTCCTCTGTAATATCCTCCACTTCAACTTCTTCTTCGAATATACCATCAATGTCTTCATCAGACTCTGGTTCTGGTTCGTTGTATTTCTCAGGTTCTTTCTCAGCTGTCTTTCTAAGCTCTTCTTCATTTAATTCAAACACTCGCTTTAATTCCTCCACCGTCAACTCACCAACAAATTCCCCCTCTTCAAGTGTCTGTAGCATTTCAGCAAATTCATTGAGACTTTTTGCTGCTTGACTAGATGGAATCACCGAGATTGGCACTGCTTCTCTTGAATCCTTCTCCCCCTGGGATGATGATGCACCAGCACTCAAACCCGTAGTTCCAGATGGGCCTGGATCACCACCACGAACAACAATCAGGTCGATCTTTCGATACGCAGAGAAAGTCTGATCGTTTGACAAAATAAAGAAAATCAAACAAGTTTAAATCTTTGCAAAATGAAAACATGCGTACACCAGAACATCTCTTATTATGTTTTTGCTTTTTCATTTTTTT
>JBCNJP010000009.1:29213660-29270660 GCA_039602395.1 Deinandra increscens subsp. villosa
CTGGTGTCAAAATTCCTGATGAGCATATAATGCTTAAGGCAACCAGGAGAGATGGATTATACATTTTGGATATGTCAGTTGCTACACCCTCATGTGGCACTGCTTGCTTTGTATCCAAAGCCTCAGTTGATGAATCTGATCTATGGCATAGAAGGTTAGGTCATGTGAACTACAAAAACATGAACAAAATTGTGAATCTTGGCTTGGTTAAGGGTCTTCCTAACAAGCATTTTGCATGTTCTGAAAACTGTGTGCCATGTCTCAAGGGCAAGCAACACAGAACCTCCTTTAAGCCAAAAGTTGAGTCTTCTATTTCAAAACCTCTAGAGCTTTTACACATGGATTTGTTTGGTCCAACTAGAGTAATGAGTTTAGGAAAAAGATCATACTATTTTGTGATAATTGATGATTTTTCAAGATATACTTGGGTTTTCTTTCTCAAAACAAAAGATGAAACTGCTGAATTGTTGAAAACTCTTGTAATTAATTTAGAAAATCAATCAAATCTCAAGGTCAAAACAATCAGATGTGACAATGGCACAGAATTTAAAAATCATATTCTGAATTCATTTTGTGAGGAGAAGGGAATTGTGAGACAATTCAGTGCTCCTAGAACTCCACAGCAAAACGGTGTTGCTGAAAGGAGAAATAGGACATTGATTGAAGCTGCTAGATCCATGTTAGCAGACTCCAAGCTCCCTGTGATATTTTGGGCAGAAGCAGTAAACACTGCCTGTTATGTCCAAAACAGGATCTTAATTGTCAAGGGAAAGAATAAAACACCTTATGAGCTTTGGAGAAAAAGGAAGCCAAATATCTACTTCTTTAAGCCATTTGGTTGTCCTGTCACTATCTTAATAACCAATGAATCTTTGCCTCAAATTTGCTGAAAAGGCAGATGAAGGTTATTTTGTTGGATACTCGGGTGTGTCAAAAGCATACAGAGTATACAACAAGAGAACTAAGATTGTTGAGGAAACCATAAATGTATCTTTCAATGAAAAATCTCCCAACAATTTTAAGTCTCAGCCCAGTTGGTTATTTGATATTGATGCACTAACTACTGCTTTCAACACAACTGTTGATAAGCCTGTAAGCTCTTTAGTGCAGGAACAAAATTCTCATAGGTCTGCTGATGAGCATTGGAAGAGTAATCAAACTGCAAATGAGAAGCCAATCTTTTTCTCTTCCATGAGTTCTCAACCTATCTTCCCAAGAAATGACAAGAGACTGACTGAAATAATTCAAATTGAAGAAGAAATTGTTCCGGTCGAAGTTCAAGCTGAACCAGTTTCTCCGGTTCAAGTTCAACCGGAAAACTCAATTTCAGAAACTGAAGAGAATACTGAATCAGGGTCAAATGAAGCTGAAAATTCAAATGATAGCATATCAAATGAGCTTAGTTTAGAGCATCTGACCTACAATTCAGACATCAATTCTCATGAATCAGTTGGAATCTCAGATCCTGTGTCACAATTTGAAACTGTTGAGTTTGATCACAGACTTCCTCAGCTCAACATACCCTCAAATGGAAGAAGCCATGAATTTCCTATGTTTCTTGATAGAAGAATCAACAGAGATCATCCAGCAGGAAATATTATTGGAGAAGCTTCAGCTCCTGTGTTGACAAGGAGCAGATCTGCAAATGCAAACATTTGTTTGCATGCTGCATTTTTGTCTCAAGAAGTACCCAAGAAGGTAGCAGATGCCTTGGAAGACAACAGCTGGGTAGAGGCAATGCAGGAAGAACTATTTCAGATCAACAAGCAAAAGGTTTGGGAATTGGTAGATCTGCCTGATGGAGCAGAACCAATTGGAACAAAGTGGGTTTTCAGAAACAAGAAAGATGATAGGGGAATTGTCATAAAGAACAAAGCAAGATTGGTTGTGCAAGGCTATGTACAGGAAGAAGGCATTGATTACGATGAAGTGTTTGCACCTGTAGCCAGGTTAGAAGCAATCAGAATCTTCTTGGCCTATGCTGCATTCAAAGACTTCCAAGTATTTCAAATGGATGTCAAAAGTGCTTTCCTGTATGGCCTCCTGGAACAAGAAGTATATGTCAAACAACCTCCTGGTTTTGAAGACCCTCACCATCCTAACAAGGTGTGCAAGCTGATCAAAGCTTTGTATGGTCTCAAACAAGCACCTAGAACCTGGTATGAAACTCTTTCTAACTATCTTCTAGAGAATGGCTACAGGAGAGGGGCTATTGACAAAACACTTTTTGTTAAAACTGTTGGTAATGATATGTTGATGGTACAAATTTATGTTGATGATATTATTTTTGGTTCCTCTAATACTGTCTTGTGCAAGGAGTTTGAAACTTTGATGCAGTCTAAATTTGAAATGAGCTCCATGGGAGAATTAACATTCTTCTTAGGGCTGCAAGTGAAGCAAACTGCAGATGGTATCTTTCTGAACCAATCAAAGTACATCCAAGACATGCTGAAGAGATTTGATATGCTAACTTGTTCAAGTGCCAAAACTCCCATCTCCACTTCCCACAAGTTAACCAATGACTTAAGTGGCAAGTCAGTGGATGTGCACTTGTACAGAGCTATGATAGGCTCCCTGATGTATCTCACTGCTAGCAGACCTGATATCATGTTCAGTGTTTGCTTATGTGCAAGATATCAGTCCTCACCAAAGGAGTCACATATGCTAGCTGTTAAGAGAATTTTCAAGTACCTGAAGGGGCAACCAAAACTGGGTTTGTGGTATCCCAAGAACTCTGACTTCTCTTTCAAAGCATTCACAGACAGTGACTATGGAGGATGTGATATAGATAAGAAATCAACATCAGGAGGATGTCAATTCCTGGGAGAAAGACTTGTCTCTTGGCAATGCAAGAAGCAAACTTGTGTTTCCACTTCAACTGCAGAAGCTGAGTATATTGCCGCTTCAAGTTGCTGTAGCCAAGTCCTTTGGATCCAAAATCAAATGCTTGACTATGGGATCACATTCATGGAAACTCCCATTCTTGCAGACAACAACAGTGCCATCTCAATCATCAACAATCCAGTGAAGCACTCCAAAACCAAACACATTGACATAAGGTATCATTTTATTAGAGATTGTGCAGAAAAGCATTTAATCAAACTATTCAAAGTTCACACTGATCATCAATTGGCAGATCTGTTTACAAAAGCCTTTGATGAGGCTAGATTCTTCTACCTCATCACAGCCATTGGGATGATGAACTTTGAATAAGACTTTTCACAATTTTAATAAAAGAGAGGCATGTGCTCAAGAGCCCGTCTCTTGATACAAAAAGAAAAAGAAAATGAAAATCTTTAGTGTTAATCAGACAACATTTCAGTTCATAGTCAGTAACTGCTGTTAAAGCTATGGATAATTAACACAAATTTTCAAAAATCATGTGTTTTGGATTTCCGGTTCAAGTTCAGGTACAACCTGAGAAAACAACTTTTGAAATTCACCGGGTGAACTTCAACCGGAAAAATGCTTTAAATATGATGTGGAAAATTATTTTGAAAACAATTCTTTCAAGCGGAAAATTTGTCCGCTTGATGTTCAGACGGAAGAATTTTTGTTTTTAAAATAAAGGAGAAAATGGGTTCCGCCTGAACTTCCGGGTCAACAAAGTCAAAGTCTCATTTAATTACCCGGAAGGCACAGTTTTCTAAGCGGATATACATTTATTTACCCATTAAGTTTTTAACTGTTTAAAATCCGAGGTTTCAGTAAATTTACTTTTGGATAAAGACATGCTTTAACCGGTTGTACCGTATAACCCATAAAGCACCTGTCTCAATCAGTCACTGAACCGTCTGTTTACAACCTCTCTCCTCCACGTCAGCACCGAAAAAGGTAAAAAGCCCTAATTTACCGTCATTTTCCCCATTTCTCTCAACCCCACTCAGAAATTACTCCCAAATTTCTCTCAAACCCTCTCCGATAAACTTCCGATTAACCGTCAATACTCTCAAAATCTGTCTCAACAATGGCTCCCAAAGCAAAGGCGAGTGGCAAGAAGCCAATCGGTGATTCCAAGTTCCCCGTAGAGCATAACCTGGTGGCATACCTAGAACCACCAAGCAAAACTGATGTCTACAACGGCATGATTGACTTCATCAAAAGGTCTCATCTTCATCATGCGCTCACTGTTGAAGCCGAAATTTTCGAAGAAGTGATGGAAGACTTTTGGGTTCATGCTAGGGTTACCGAAGGCGAAAACGGTAGTGACAAAATTGTGTCAACTGTTCAAGGGAAGGAAGTGGAAATCGATGAAGCTAAGGTGCGAAAACTGTTGAAGTTAAGGGATGAAGGTGGATATGAAGCGGTTGATCACAACAAATATCTCCGCTTGTTCAGAGATCTTGGATATGGTGGTTCCCTGCAGAGCAAAACCATCAAGAAAGGGCAATTACCATACAAATGGAGGTTCCTAGCACATACAATTCTGGTGTGTTTGTCTCCAAAGAAGGGCGGATTTGACGAGCTTGCCAGTGAACAAGCTTCTGCCTTCTATGCTGTGGTAAAAAGTGAAAATTTTAATTTTTCCAAACTCATTTTTCAAGCCCTAAAATCAAATGTCCAACCTGAATATGTTTACATATATCCTAGATTTTTAACTTACATTCTCAAAGAAGAGTACCCCCAAATAGTTTGGCTTGGTACAATTTTGCACCAGAAACTTCTTAATGAGAAAAATTTTTCCAACCTTGCTTTAAACAAGTCTGCATTTCTTGGAAGGGACACTGACTATCCCTTACCAATTCCAAGGCAGTTTCCTGATGAACCTGCTACTGCAGAGGTTCAACCGGAAACTGTAGCAGCAACTGAGCTCCAAGCTCAAGATGACAGAGCTGTAAACCCAACAGCATCTGATCCCACATCTGTCCCAGCTTCCTCTTCTCTCAAAACCTTTCAATCCAAAAAGAGGAAAGCTCCCACAAACACTACCACTGCCACCTCCTCATCCAACTCACCTCCTGTCATATTCAAAAGACAGAGAAATGTGGTCACTGGGTCTCCTCCACCTAGTACCACCAACCAACCCGAAGCTTCTAACCCCGCCCAAGGCAAAAAGCCTAAGCGGAAACTGGTAAAATTGGGATTCTCTCTTAGGGATGAACCTTCAGTTGAGGGGGAGTCATTAGAAACAGATGTACCATCCCCATCTGAACATTTTTCACCCCTACAACCCCTGTCACCTAGGAGTGACAGTGCTCTCAATCTTGGCTTAGATGAAGGTGTTATTAACTCACCTGCCTCATTACATGAGAACATCCTGATAAGCCAGGACCCTGTAGCACTGCAACCCCACTCCTCACCGGAGGTGAATCTCAGGAGTGAAGAAGAGATTCATGCAAAAAGGGCTGCTGCTGCCCAAGGATCCCCACTGGATCTTGGTGTCAGTAGTAACATCAATAAGACCCAATTTGCGGCAATCTTCTCTGAATCAGTACCTGGAAGTCCTTTATTGGAACCAAGGGCTGCTGAAACAGATGAAGAGAATCCCGGGTGCCAAGAAGCCATGGGTACCAATGCTGATCAATCTAGGATTGATAGTTTGGTTTTGTCCAAGGATACTGGTAAAAAGCCAGTTGAGGACAGTTATACACTACCTGAATTGACGAAATTGTACCTCTCTCTGCAAGCACAGGTTGAAACTCTCAACACAACTGTTGCTAAATTGGTTCAAGCTGCTCCTACTGACACTGAAGCAGGCCCTTCAAGCCCTATCAGAGATGCTGATGAAGTTGTTGCAACTGATGAAGCTGATACTGTCAAATTGGGGGAGAAGATACCCTCAAGGCCTGTTATCACAGAAATTGAAGAAGTTCAGAGGATACCGGCTGAAGTCAGAGCCACAGCTTGCCAAAGAATTGGTGTGAATCCCTTCTCAGTTGAAGAAAGTTGGGTGAACATGAGATGCAGTCAACTGATTGCCATTTCTCCTTTTGAGGACCCCAATCTCACTGAACTTGTACAGTCATCCATGCTGATTGCTGGTGCTCTCCCTGAGCACATCAATTTGATCACGACACTCCTCAAGGATGTCATTTTTCCGGCTGAAAGAGCCAGTGATCAAGTGGCAGGAAATATTGCCTCCACCAGCAAGGTAGCAAATGATGTTGAAGAAAGCACTGCAACTGTTGCAGTTGCTACAATGACTGAAGGGGAAGATGAAAATTTGATAGGTGAAGAAGAAGGAACTGAGGTGTTGGAAATAGTCGACAAAGAACCTGAAGTCACCAAACCTCAGGTGGTGACTGAAGGGCAAATTCATGTTCAACCGGAAGTTCAACTGGAACTTCAACCGGAACTTCAACCGGAAGTTCAACCGGAAGAACAAAGGAGTGAAGGAGCAGAAGACATAGCCGAAACTTTGATAGCCTTAAGGAGCTCAGAACAAGTTCAAGCGGAAACACCTGTTCAAACTGATATTCCAAAAACCATTCAACAGGTGGTTCAGACTCCTGAAGCTGAGGCTGTAGTAAAGATGGTAGAAGACGCCAAAAGGGTAGCGGAAGATGAGAGGCTAGCCAAAGAGCTTCAAGAGGAATATGATCTGTATCTGCAAGATAGTGTTTTTGAAAATCTACTTGAAGAGGCAAAGACTAGGTCTTTCAACTGGAGACTGAAGGATTATAATTTGGATGCAGTGTCTGATGCTGATAGGCAGAGGTTAATTTCCATTGCCTCTCAATTGCCTACCAAGCTGATAAAGAATGATGAGAATTACCTACTGCTGAAAAAGGTACAAAGGGCACTTGTGGTTAGAAATTTGAAGAAAGAGGAAGAGGTAGCTCAGATGCAAGTTAGGGGACTTTGCAGCTTGATAGATGCAATCTTTTATGAGCTGAAAGGAGAAATTGCTGCTGTCAATCCTAACTTGGTGATGCCTTCACCTTCAGAGCTGATCTCAGGTACAACAACTGCTAATGTTAAACCTGAATTTATTGATATTGCAGATGTACCACCTCCACCTTCCTTTACTTACAACCCAAACCCAATGCCTACAACAGTTCCATCTATCTTACAGTCACTTGCCATCACACCATACAAACCTCCCTCCATCT
This sequence comes from Deinandra increscens subsp. villosa, assembly GCA_039602395.1. Classification (NCBI taxonomy): domain Eukaryota; kingdom Viridiplantae; phylum Streptophyta; class Magnoliopsida; order Asterales; family Asteraceae; genus Deinandra; species Deinandra increscens. The sequence goes on from JBCNJP010000009.1 coordinate 29,220,713, forward strand.
CCAAGAAAGTTGCCACTAAACTTGCCAATCCCAAGTACAGAACAGACAACTTTACACCCATTATTCCCCTTAGGAAAAAGCCTCCACCTACCATGGATTTCTCTGACATCTTCCCTCCTACTCCACCTTCAAGCCCAACTCCAGAAGCCAGTAAACCACCATCACAAACCTCCCTACCTCCACTCACCATCAAAGAACCTTCTACCACCACCACCAAACCTACTCAAGATCAACCTGATCCCTCTTCTCAATCCTCAAAGGGAAAAGCTCCAAAAGTAACAGAATCAACTGATGATTCCAATGAGGAAAACAAATTGAGAAAGAGAAGACTGCTGCATCAGAAAAGAAAAAGAGAGCAAAGGCCAAGGAAAAGAGGCCCACCCAGGCAAAACAAAATTGTTGGGTGGACAGTTAATGAAGACACTTTTGACTTCAAATTCCAGTGCCTAAGTGGGATCACCAGAGTAGTGAATGCTCATCTTGCCACCAGAATGCTTGACATCTTCCAATTATCGGATATCTATGCCAAATTGCAAGGGATAATGAGTTTGTCCAGAGCTGAGCTCCTGCTAAGAATGAGCATAGAACCAAAAGTGCTCGAGCATGGACTGTTCTCTGAAACTCAGGTTGATGAAGACATTGAAGAAAACACAACCAGTCCGATAAAATTTGTGATTTGGGAAGAAGAAGAAAAACTCTTCTATGTACACAGGGCAGATAGCAGCTTCACAACCCATAAAGCAATTAATGTTCAAGATCAGTGGAATGAACAAGATTGGGAAGCTCTGCAACATGTTAAGGTCACCATGACCAGCATGAGTGATCTCTCAAAAGATGTGAATGCAGGGGTTAAGGTCTTTGACAAGTAGGTCAAGGAGAAGAAAATTTTTGGGTACAAGTCAATTTTTGAAGATAAACATTGGAATTTGACAGCATCAGCTTAGGGGGAGATTGTAAGGAATATTGCGCTTGGAAGATTTCCGGCTGAATGCCAATTTTACTATGTTCCGGCTGAAGTTGAAGTTGAAGCGGAATTCTCACTTCAAGCGGAACTGGCAGTTCAAGCGGAAAGAAGCAGTTTTGTCTACTAGCGAATATTCCGGGTGAACTCTATTATCCACCAGATAATGAGTTCAACCGGACTTTTCCTGAGATGTCTTTTCAGCAAGTCCAATCCTGCAAAAGCTTCTCGTATGCTTCTATATCTGATTCAAGCCGCTCTCCTAAAGTAGTATGTTGCTGCAAACACGCAAGATATTCCAAGTGCCGATGTTTATTCTTTTGGTAGTTTGTATTTGACTTTTCAGTTTACGGTCTAGATTAGATCGCATGAGATCAATGGCTGTTTGGCTGTCATTGATCTCATTAGCACTATATATAGCATTAGTTAGCTCATAGTTTCACACACATGTACGAGTACACAGTTCTTGAACAACTTGTAATAGTGTAGCTTTGAGTTAATGCAAATAGTGCCGAGTATTTGATACTTTGTTGTTACTATAATTCTGCAAATCAAGCTTTTACATTATACACAAGAACTCAATATTGCTTAAGTAAAGTGAAATATAACTTTAATTCCGCAGGGTTATATTTGCAAGTAAAGGGCTTTGTTTAAGTTTAACTCTAACTTATAACGATCCTACAGAAGATTCAATGAGGAACGACACATGATGTTCATACTTATGAACTCTCACAAGTATGAAGCTAATACTTATGAACCTTCATAATGTGTAAATTCTGTAAGTATCTGATTTTGAGAGGAGATATCACACTTGATCTCTCTCGTGTTTCAGCGAGGTGTATACTCATCATTCGAGCAATTCAATGAAATCAATCTATTGAGTTTTACATTCTGTTCATCAAAAACTTCCGTCTGTAATCTAACTTGAATTGGTTATTCGATCCTAAAACAAGTTAGCACCGATTGTTATATTGATGTAAAGCATTCATTTTCTCAAGCATTATGGTCATCTATTTTGGATTTTTAGCTGCCGTTTTAAAACATGATGGCTCCCTCATGTTTTGCAACACAAAGCTGAGTGAAGACAATGATTTATAGGGAAAGCTAAATCAGCATTGAGACTAGGCTTGAAATTGCTTGAGGGTTGGGTAACTGTGGTCATAGGAAATTGCGAGGGTGGGAGACTACATCATCACATGAAGTTTTAGCAGTGTGAGTTCACTACTAGGACGGTTTAGGGTCGGGCATGATAGGTGGTGAATTAATGAGGTAACGAGATGGCACGTTAAAAGTGGTTGGCGAATGAGTTGTGGGCTTACATATAGAACATGGAACAACCACTAGCTTAGCCTAGTTGCAAAAGTGTATAACCCTTGTCTTTAAAGTGCTAGGTTCAAGTCTCATTGGAGACATGAGTGTAAAATAATATTTGTTGTTAAAAAAAGAAAAAGAACATAGAGAACATGGCTTCGCTACTAGAGATCACAGAACCTCAACAAGTCCCAGAACAACAAAAATATTATAAAACCAAACCAGAGTATGTATAATATTATTTAGCTTAGCTTACCTCCCATAAATATTACAAATACTTCCAGTCAAAATGATACATCACATTGCACACCCTTCACCGAATCATGCATCATGATGAAGGGAAATGACAAGTATAATAACAATAAACTAGTAACAGTAAGATCACATTTTTTCATCTCCAATTGTCATATGATAGCCAACAATCGAAAACATAAAACTAGATTAAACAGAGAATTTCTGAATCAACTTGTCGACATGAATGATGATGTCATCTATGCGGGGTCGAACTGTGGGTTGAGGCTGGAGCATCCATGACACAAACTGATGAAGGGCTTCAGGATAGGATGGCTTGGGGCCTGTTGGCCACTTTATTTGTGCATTTATCACAGCCAATTGCAAGCTTCCACCTGACTCCCCTAGAGCATACTCAAATGGAGAAACACCATACCTGTTAGATAAATAGCCAAATGCAGATGGATAGGTCAAATTCACGCCATGCCATTAAATTCTGTGATAATGTCTAATCATGCAAGAAAGTAGAGGCTGTAATAACCGGGGATTAGTAGCCAGTCAAAATAGACAACGCTTGGTACGGTTTGGATTGACCAGAAAAATAATCATGCAAGAAAGTAGAGGCTGCAAAATGGGGAAGCCGGTCAAAATGGGCAACTTTTGGTACAGTTTGGATTGACCTGAAAAATGTTTACTCCATAATTTTAATTGTTTTTATAAATTTTATAAATAATTACTGTCAAATATGACTACAAATATAGTATTAGTTCAAAAAACATCTATTGAAATAATTAAATGACGGTCAATTTGGGTTATTTAGTGAACCGGTCAATTCGGGGTATCTTTTAAGGGATCTAATAATCCCAAAATCACCACTTGATTCCCATGCTAGAATCCTAGAGTATAACCAGATCCAAGTAACCTTAATTTCCCTAAGAAAACAAATAGAATCGGTTAGAAGCTTCGTGAGTAGCAATACAAGTGTAGTTGCCTAGAGATTCTAGAATGCAAGTGTAGCTGGCTATATGTAGATTTCTTTCTAAGTCATATGTTCCGTTAAATCAGAGTTAGATAGCCATTTGATGAAAACTTAAAGGGGAGACCGTCCAAGATACCTCATATCCTCTTTTTTTGCCCGGAATCCGGATCCTTTTTAATGCCTTTGACGCATCCTATACATTCAGTCCAATTTCTTTTCCTCTCCCCTCTTCCAAACCTTAATCATGAAGCCATGTAAACAAGAGAAATACAGAAGGCACATGATGTTTGAAAGACAATGAAAAGGACTGAGGGAGGGAAAAAAGTAAGGAGGATATGAGGTATCTTATGAGTCCCAACTAACTTTGACAGGATGGAATGTATGACCTGGAATGAAATCTATAGTTTAACAAGCTTAAGGTGTTGAATATCTATTCTAAAGTCTCCTGTGTCCAAGCATCTACACCCTTATAGTATCGCTACCAGCATTGATATTTAACTGTGGCATTTAAGCGGTTTTTAGGGGAATACACTCCCCCGAAGTTTTTACCGTTTTTTTAATTGTCTTCATGGGATAGTGTGTAATTCTTGGATCATTTTATACTCAACGGCTCCAGCCTAAGGTGTAAAGAATTTGGTAGTATCCGACCCATTTAAGATGAAAAAATAATAATAATAATAAATAAGCAGAATAGACCCATTCAAAAGTAAATTGGTTGATAATTAGATATTGCCACCTCTATCATATTTATATCTAAATTCCAAAAAATATAAACAGGAGAGCTGGAGTTAATTGACAAAATAGCTAATGTTAATTGATACGAGAAGTGCTAGCTTATTTGAAAAAAGAGGAAGAAAATTGAGGCATAAAAAGAAAGCAAACAATCATGAACAATACATCCTCTATCAAAAGATAAATGAAATGTTTAACTTATATAAAATAGCAGAAAAAATTGAGGTGTATAAAGATAAATGAAATGTTTTCGTTCTACATGGAGCAAATATTCATACTCTTGCCATAAGTAATGACATATTTAACTTTTTCAAAACAATAATCACACTCTTGACATTAGTAATTGATTGCAAAACAATGAAGTCATTCTTTTGGTCCACATGATTCTCCTCTTGGTACTTAATACGTATAATTAGCAATCAATATCATAACTTTGAATTAAAGTAAGTGAATGCAGAGAGAAATGAGAGTTGTCTTACATTATAGCATACAAAGTGCAACCTAAAGACCATACATCGGTCCTTTCATCAATGTCTGTTTGGCTTGGGCAATCCCACAATTCAGGAGCACGGTAAGGCGCCGAAACATGCTCTGATGCCCATTCCTGACAAACACATTATAAGAATCATATTTGAATTCATATCATTTTAAACAACATTTATTTAGATTGAATAAAAACCTGCAACTGGAGGGCTTCTGATCGAGAGCGAATTTGCTTTCTAGCAGGGCGGGCACTTCCAAAATCCATCAAGATGGCCAATGGAGGCTGTCCTTTACGATGTGTTAAAAGGACATTTCCAGGTTTTACATCATTATGAGCATATGGTGTTTCAAGAGTATGCATATGCTTAAGTCCTGCGCAAAGCTGCAAAACCATTTTTATTAATTATAAATTAGTAAAAAAGGATATTAAACAGTTTTATGGATTAATGATACAATTTCAGCAACTTTAAACCCGTTTCTTTTAGCTAATTCGGTCTTACTATCTAACCACTTAGAGATAAAACATAACCCTGATGAACACATTCATGAGTAAATGGGCCGAAATTGCTACCTCTAGAAAAGATCTTTTATTCAAATCACAAACCATACCCTACACAAATATGCCAATTAAGAAAAAGCATCACACAAGCATCTCATGTACAAACTTCTTAGTTACCTGACGGAAAACTTGGAGAACATCAGATGTAGAAAAAAACTCCTTCTTAGCTTTCATAGTTTTTGCATTATCCAACAATGTCCCATCCAAATGAACCGGAAATAATAGGTATGCCTCATGTGTCCAATTTTGTTCCGGTGTGCCCTAGTAAGCCAACAAAATATAGCTTTGTGATTAACAGAGCATTTAAATTAACCTCGACCTACCTACTCACAATGTAAATGCAACATCCAAGAGTTAGATCAGTTACTGAATTACCCAAATTCCAAACAAAATTACAAACAATGTTGTTGGCCTGCCCTGATTTGATCAAAAACACAAAACAAATTAACTTTTATTTATCAAAAGAAGCCTCAAAATATCACCCTAAGAGGCTAAAACAAACCATATTAATCCTACTCAAATACTTGTCACAATTATAATCTAATACTAACTTAGATCACTATCTCTAAACATTATCAATACTAATTAAATCAAACTAGATAAATCTAAACAGTCAAACTATTAATTAAAGTCTTAAACTAACACAATTCTTCTTCCAATCAGTTTGCTAGTTAGCTTGCAATCTTTTAAGCACAAGTGATTGAATGGTGAGCTGTTTCATCAAGTAATAAGAAGCCCATATATTACCTTTACCGGAATAATGGCATGATCTAGTAAGGGAAGCAGATTTGGGTGATTAAACAGAGACGAGATACGAATCTCCTCCTTCACGAACTGCAATTGTTCATTATTCTGAATCAAAACTTTCTTCATGGCATAAGTTCCATCAGCTGCATAGATAAATCACGAAATCCCACACAATTAATTATATGAACCTATAATCAGGAAACTACTCCAATGCGTAGGTTATAAAACCCTAGATCGAAGTATAATTAATTTGGGGATGTTCGTTCATACCGGAGACGTGAGACGGATCTTTGAATTTCTTAGAGACGCCACCATCGGAAGTGTCGTTGATGACCTCCTTGACTAAAAACACATACGCAAAACCACCTTCACCGAGCGGCCGGATAATCTTAAACCGGTGTTCGTTGATCCAAACATCACCGGTAGTCGAATCGTACAAGGCGTTGAGTCCTGAGAAAGAACACCCCATTTTCTACACTCGTCAATGGCTCTCTCTCTCTCTCTCTCTCTCTCTCTAGATCGAATGACTGACTGATGCAGATCTGCCTCCACTATCGGTCTTTGCAATTCTCTCTCTAGAAAGACGGACAGATGTGTGAGATTTGCAAATTGTAAATCTTAAACAATCGTAACCATGGGGGTTGATGCAGCTCTGCTGCATTTGGGCACCGACGACTAATATTATTGGAGTGGGATTTACGTAAATAAATTATTTATTGTCTTGTCCTTTTTTTTCTCTTTCGAACGGGCTAATTTCTTTTTCACTAATATTTTTCACCATTACAAAGGTTTGAATCTTGATATCTTTTAAAAAAGACTTTACCCCTTACCACTAGACTACAACCTAAGTGACTTATTTTACATTTCTATTCCTTCAAATTTCCCTTTTTCATAAAAAGAAATGCATGTTTGTTAACATATTCCAAGAGCTAATAATAATATGTTTTCATATTACCACTTATTTTGTAGCCTAGTGATATGTGTATTGGGCGTAAAAGTTTAGTTTTTCAAATATAGCGTCCCATAGCATCCAGGTCACTACCACCACCCCCTGGTGTGATATGGGTGTTTTTGAGCTCTTTGACGTGACCTATATCACGCTCCAATAATCACAAAAACAAAAAAACTAGCACTTGAATGGCTAGTTTGACTCCTTTCCATTATTTTCTTTTTTCATCATATATATATATAGAAGGGTTCCGTGTAGACCCCTTAAATTTTGTAGACCCCGTAGACCCCTATAAAACTCAATAAAAATAAAACTCAGTGTTGTAAATTTGGTTTTTTTTTATTACGATAAGCTTTTAAGAACCAATAAAATAAATAAATAAATTAGAAAAAAACCAAAAAACATTAAAAATCGAACATTTTAAGACAATGAGTTTTAAAATAAGGAGCTTTAAACGCAACACTGAGTTTTATTGAGTTTTAAACTCATTGATTTTTAAAACTCATTATTTTAAAATGTTCAATTTTTAATGTTTTTCGTTTTTCTTTTTTGTTAATTGTCTTTTTTTGTTCTTAAAAGCTTATCGCAAATAAAAAAAACTAAATTAACAAAACTGAGTTTTATTTTTAGTGAGTTTTAATGAGTTTTATTGAGTTTTATAAGGGGTCTACGGGGTCTACAAAAAATAAGGGGTCTACACGGATCTTTTACCTATACATATATATATATATATATATATATATACTATCTTAATATATATATATATATATATATATATTGGAGAGAGAAAGTGTAATTGTTGAAAATTTAAGAACTTTACAACTTGAATAGCATTGTGTACAAGTCTATTATGCACAAAATCTTAAAATTTATGTTGAATGTTTGAGATCGATTCTCTGGAAGGATTAGTGTTGCCGTACAAAACCCGGTGCTCAGATCAAACACCCCGAATTGGCTTCACGCTCATCTGAAATCACCAAATGCGGTAGGAGAATCTTCTTCTTTCTCCCCTTTCTTATACACAGGCCCTTAATCTCGCATAACTTTCACAATCATATTGAAGAAAGGCACAAATCCAATGGTTCCTCAAAGTTCGATCGCTAATCCGACGGTTCATCACAATCGTTTCACACGGATTGCCTCAAATTGGAGGTTTTGACGGATTGCTTTGCGTAATTGAATAAGTTACAGGTTACCTAATCTTTCTTTCCACTTTTCTTCTTGCAGGCCTCGAATTGTCACATCGAAATACTTCTGGCGCTCAATTTTGAAATCACAAATGAATTTCCGAGCTCCATTAATAGACATCTTCACCTCCAATTTAAAATCACAATTAAAACTGAGGTAAATTCTCTGTTTGCAAGAAATTCTAATTTATATTCTTGTTGTGTTTTAAAAATCTAACTGTGTGTTCAAATTTGATTTTAGAAATCACTCTTTAGCTTCCAGCGGCATCGACTCTTCTCTGGTATGCTATGAAATCTGCTTCATATTCAAATAATGCTATGAGTTAGTGTGCTTTTGTGTATGTTATAATGGGTTTTATCTCTAACAGAATTCATATAAAAAAATTTAGTCATACATTCTTTAGTTCCATTTGTGTTCACTAAATAAGCTTTGAAAGTTGAAAACAACATTAGAGACTAGAGATGAATTGGCTAACAACTCTAAGTGGTTAAGATAGTTTACTCTAAACAGTTTAACATTAAGGCTTAACAACTCTAAACAGTTAAGTCTTCTTTTGAATTCAAAACTTTCATGTAAGGTTTTTGTTTCACTTTGGTGCTAAAACAAAATAAAAGTATGAGCTTACTGCCATAATTTTTTATGCTCATCTAAATGATGGCTTAACAACTCTAAATGGTTTACTCTAAACAGTTTAACAAATCTAGCTTGGTTTTACTAACTGATTCTGTGGTATCTAACATGGACAAGAGTTGTGTGGGTTCACTGGTGAGCTAATGTATTTTTTTACAGGGCTGCTGAGTTGTGAGGCACTTTATGCAATCCGTAAGGCCCTTTTCTAAAACGGTTATGCTTTATGTTTGAGTTTACATGTATGTATGGTTTATTTTGTCCACTGTGCATGAACATATTTGAGTTTAGATGTATGTATGGTTAGATTTGTCCAACTTAGTTTTCTCAATAGTTTGTTGCTTATAAGATGTAAATATTTAGTGTAGGTTCATGGGTTATTGACCATCAATCTGATTTTATAAAATAAACCAAACTGAAATAGCCATTAATCTCATAACTTTTACAAAGTATATATCTGTAGCTTAAGGGGCTATTTGGTCATTATAGAAAGTGATATTAAACAAGGTCAGGGGCTTTTTGGTTAATAATCTGTTGGTTTAGGGGCTGTTTGGTCATTAGACATGTTTTATACACTTTTGAAGCTGTTTTGGGTGTGCTAATGTATGGGTTCTTTTTTAATGAATGTGATTTTAGTAGTGTGTAAGAAAAATAAGATTAGGAGTGTTTAACTTTTTATCTAACTTAGTTTTATCAAGAGTTTGTTGCTTATTATAGAAAGTGATATTAAACAAGGTCAGGGGCTATTTGGTTAATAATCTATTGGTTCAGGGTGTTGATACCTGATATGTGCGTCATGTGAAGTATCAAGTGAGACACAAGTTCAAGCCAAAGTCTCACTGGCCGAACGTGGTCCGAACCTGGAGTTCGGACTGGCCGAACCTGAGGTTCGGACATGGATCAGCCAGGCTATATAAATAGTGATCTTGTCTTTGTAATAGAGGGTTCTGAGCGTGTGAGATTTCTGCTAAGTGTGTGTTTTCAAGGTGTATCCGGTGTTGTGTTTCTAAGTGTTTACTAATTGTAATTGTTCATTGTTGATCAATAAAACAATCGGTTAATTACGTTTCGATGTCCGATTAGCTAGATCGAGTAGACGATCCGATGCTCACACATTTTCAAGTGGTATCTGTCACACCCCCCCTCCGCCGCCCCCTGCCAGGTGCGGGGGAGGGTGTGGGACCGGCTGTCCGCTTCAGTTCCCGAGGCACCAACTAAACAACAACAATACACATACATAACGGACATCCAGTCCTCACATTGAAACTCTAGGCCGACTCTAAATGAGGATGCATAGAGCACCTCCCAGCCGACCTGATAGAATCGATAGCCACCGGATATGACCCAGGACTGAACAAACGAAAGATACATTATATCAAAAGAAACATAGTCATAACAGGTCTTCAAAAACGAACGTCATTTGTTTATCATAAATAGCCCTATTCATAGTGACAACAACCATGGAAAGTCCATATTCAGATTAGGTCCACACCTACACTTGCTTACCTGTAACATAAGTCAATCACACAAAGTCAACAACATAGTTGTTGGTGAGTCGTAACTACCATCATCACATTAACAGTTTTCAACACATACAGGTTATAAATATATCATACCGCACCCAAGGTCAACACTCATATACTCTACGGGCTCGTTGCGCGTAGCCGAACACCCTCTACGAGTAGTTTTTAAGTTCAACATATAAGCACATATTCCCCCTAGTAAATTAATACTAGAGGATCCGGGTGAATATGGATCGTTCAACTATAACGGCCGTCATAATCTCTTATATGCCTAGTGGTCTCAACCTTAATGACCAGAAAGTCTATAATGACCCACACAGGGCATTCCGACTCACAGTGTTCGATATGATAATCATAACAGATATAACAAATACATCAGAACATAAATGCGATCTCAAACAGTTAACTAATGAGGGAAGTCAGAGGACTCACAGTAATGAAGTCAGAAACAAGTGCCAACAGGGATTGCAATCCAAGATTCGCTAGAATAGCCTATCTTCAGTGTCTGGCAACCTATCATAAGTTATCATGTGTATATGTGTCATATACAGTGCTAACATGTCCCATAACGATCACAGGTTGAAAATACAATAAATTACAGTCACTAGATCAACCGGTTAAGTTTTTGGTGCACCTAAAATTGACCAATCATTCTGTCATTTTCCTTCAAAGGCGTACCGCCTGGAAATTTACATTTCTGGGCGGTACGCGTCAAACAGGTGACTGATTTCCAGATTTTCCGGTTTCGGGCGTACCGCGCTGATTTATATGTTTCTGGGCGGTACGCTGGAAACTGGTACTCCGGGTTCATTCTTGCATTCCTGGGCGTACCGCTCTGCATGCAGAGATGGTGGGCGGTACGCCCCTGCCTGGCCCGACTATTTTGTCTTTTAGTGCAATTTTTACGTATTGACGTTTTGGGCCAGGTTCACTTGGGGAAACAGTTGTATATCATATTGGGGTTGTCTAACAGTTAGTTTGTGGTCCATTTTCTTAATCAAAGCCTAATACCCAATTCCCGAGCTTTCCATTTATGGTAAGTTTAGTTGTTTCAATCCCCGTTTGTGCACAAGTATCATTAGGGACAGTTTCTCAGTGTTTAGGTAACCCATTTTCTCATTAGAAACCTTGACCATTCCTGAATTCATGTGACCTTTACTTGAAAAGTTTCTAATTATAGAAAAATCAACATGCATGCATAAAGGGTTTGTACCTTGTGGAGATCTCCTTGTACAATCAATCTTCGAGAATTTCTTGCTGCTCTTGAGCCTCAATCCAACTTCCAGGAGCAGATTGGGGGTTGCATGTATGATCCATAGTCAATTTATGAGTGTATGATCATTAAGGTAATCTTAAACCACATTCTTAAACATAATCAAGACTTCCTTACCTTGATTACTCTTGTACTTGATTTCTGCCCTCAATGATCCTTCCAATAGCACAAGTACAGCTGCATTCATGAGGATCAAGGCTTAGAATGAGGTTTACCTCATGTATTCATGTGGTTAATGATGGAAATGATTTAAAGATTGCTTACCCTTGATGATAGTACCTCCCTTTAGCTCCAATTGCATGAATTCAGTGGTCACAGGGGTCTGGAGCAGTAACTCAGAGCACTTGGGCGGACATGTGAAAGAAATCACAAGTGCTCAATGACTATAAAGGCCAAATTCCTTGTTTTTAACGAACTGGAAATCGAGGCGTACCGCCCCAAAATGCATAATTTGGGGCGTACCGCCCGGATTTTGAGATTCGGGTATGCTGAGATCCGATGGGAGCCGCAAACCGACCCGTTTACCAAACGGGTCGCGTACCGCCTAGGATTTCCTAATCCTAGGCGTACCGCCTCAAATTTGTGATTCAGAAACTTTTGAATATTTCCTTATTTGAAAATTCCAGCTCGGATTTCGGTTTTGACACAAAGGTTACATTCTCTCCCCCTTAAAGGAATTCCGTCCCGGAATTCGTTAAGCGTTAATTGAATAACTGGGGGTATTTTCTTCTCATGTCTACTTCAGATTCCCACGTATATTCGGGACCGCGTCTAGCGTCCCACTTGACTTTCACCATTGGGATCCTTTTCTTGCGTAGCTTCTTTGTGATTCGTTCCATTATTTCAATGGGCTGTTCTGTGAAATTCAGCTTTTTATCGATTTTGATTTCTTTTAACGGAACCGCGAGAGCTTCATCTACCATACATTTCCGTAGATTCGACACATGAAACACATCGTGAACTCCGCTAAGTTCCTCAGGCAATTCTAGTTGATAAGCCACCTCGCCGACTCTTGATATTATCTTGAAAGGTCCGATATACCGTGGGCTCAATTTCCCTCTTTTGCCAAAACGAATTATACCCTTCCAAGGTGATATTTTCAACATCACCATGTCTCCTTCTGCAAACTCAAGTGGCCTCCTACGCCGATCTGCGTAACTCTTTTGTCGGTCCTGAGCGGTTTTAAGCCTTTTATGGACCTCTCTTACCTTCTCTGTAGTTTCCATTATCAGTTCAGGTCCTGTAAGTTGGCCTTCTCCCACTTCAGACCAACACACTGGTGTTCGACATTTCCTGCCATATAATGCTTCAAACGGTGCCATTTGAATGCTAGTGTGGTAGCTATTATTGTATGAGAATTCGGCTAGTGGAAGATGATCATCCCAGCTACCACCAAATTCTATAACACAAGCTCTCAGCATATCTTCTAACGTTTGAATTGTTCTCTCGCTTTGCCCATCAGTTTGGGGATGATAAGCTGTGCTAAACTTTAGTTTGGTTCCCATTGCTTCTTGAAAGCTTTGCCAAAAATGAGAAGTGAATCTAGTATCTCTATCAGAGATAATAGACTTCGGCACTCCGTGCTTTGATATGATTTCATTTACAAACAGCTTTGCGAGTTGCTTCCCATTGTAAGTTTCTGCCATTGGTAAGAAGTGAGCAGATTTTGTCAAACGGTCCACGACTACCCAAACGGCATCGTTCCCGCTTCTAGTCTTTGGAAGCTTTGTCACGAAATCCATGGTAATTTCTTCCCATTTCCATTCAGGGAGTTCTATTTGCTGAAGACACCCGGCAGGCTTCTGATGTTCAGCTTTTACTTGTAAGCAAATTGGACATTTTTCAACATAGGTAGCAATTGCCTTTTTCATTCCTGGCCACCAATAATTAGCTCTCAAATTCTGGTACATTTTGTCGCCTCCTGGATGAAGCATGTACTTAGACTTGTGAGCTTCTCGAAGGATCACATCACGTAGACCTCCTTCCTTAGGCACCCATATACGTTTGCCTAATCTAAGGATGCCCTCCGTTTCTTTTGTCAATTTTCTTACAACAGTCATCATCTCATCCCGTTCGACCTTTGAGTCCGCCATCTGTTTCTTTTGTGCTTTAATGATTTCTCCAATTAAATCGAGACTTACATTCAATCTCAAGGCTCGAACTCGGAGTGGCTTGATTCTTTCCTTTCTGCTTAATGCGTCTGCCACTACATTGGCCTTGCCTGGGTGATACTTGATCTCGCAATCATAATCACTCAGCACTTCCATCCAGCGTCTTTGTCGCATATTCAACTCCTTTTGACTGAACAAGTGCTGTAAGCTTTTGTGATCAGAGTATACCACAAATTTGGCTCCATAAAGGTAGTGTCTCCAAATTTTAAGAGCGAAGACGATTGCTCCAAGCTCCAAATCATGTGTGGTGTAATTCTTCTCATGCTTTTTGAGTTGTCTAGATGCATATGCGATTACTTTATCTTTCTGCATCAGAACACATCCGAGTCCATTGATAGAGGCATCGCAGTATACCACAAAGTTTTCAGTACCTTCTGGTAATGAAAGTATAGGAGCAAAGCTTAGTTTCTGTTTAAGCAGTTCGAAAGCATTTGTATGCTTAGGTTTCCAATCAAACTTCACATTCTTCTGGGTAAGGGAAGTCAATGGTGTGGCTATCTTTGAGAAATCCTGAATAAATCTTCGATAATAACCAGCTAGTCCTAAGAAACGTCGGATCTCGGTGGGACTCTTTGGTTGCTCCCATTTGGCAATAGCTTCCACCTTTGCTGGGTCTACTTGAATTCCGGCTTCGCTGACGATGTGACCCAGAAATTGCACCTCTCTTAACCAAAAGTCACATTTAGAGAACTTTGCATAAAGCTTCTCAGATCGAAGCAATTCTAATATCTTTCTCAAATGTTCACCATGCTCTTCTTGAGTGTGGGAATAAATCAAAATGTCGTCGATAAACACGATTACAAACTTGTCGAGATATGGTTTGCACACCCGATTCATTAAGTCCATAAATATTGTTGGCGCATTAGTCAATCTAAACGGCATGACTGTAAATTCGTAATGGCCGTATCTTGTTCTAAACGCCGTTCTTGAAACGTCCTTTTCACGAACTCTGACTTGATGGTATCCCGATCTCAAATCAATTTTCGAAAAATAACTAGCCCCTTGCAATTGATCAAACAGGTCATCAATTCTAGGCAAAGGGTACTTGTTTTTGATGGTTACACGATTGAGATCACGGTAATCGATGCACATCCGCATTGAGCCATCCTTCTTTTTCACAAAGAGTACTGGTGCTCCCCAGGGTGATGAACTGGGTCTGATGAAACCTTTATCGAGGAGTTCCTGAAGTTGGCTCTTCAGTTCCTGCATTTCTGAAGGTGCAAGTCGGTACGGTGCTTTTGCTATTGGAGATGTTCCAGGTGCAAGTTCGATTTGAAACTCCACTTGTCGTTTTGGGGGCAATCCAGGTAGTTCATCAGGAAACACATCCGGGTATTCTGAGACAATAGGTACTTCTTCCAATTTCCTTTCTCGGGGTGCCTCAACTAGATTTGCTAGATATGCTTGATCACCTTTGCGAATACACTTTCCCGCCTTTAATCTGGAGATTATTCTCATTGGTTTTGTTTTTCTATCTCCAATGATTGTGTGAATCTTGTCGTCTGCAGACTTCAACTCCAAAACTTTTTCGGCACAACGAATCTTTGCTTGATATCGCGTGAGCCAATCCATTCCGAGCACGATGTCGAATTCACTTAATTCCATGGGAAGAAGTTCTAGTTCAAAAGAGGTGTTCTCATGTTCTAAATGACAATCTCTAATTACTTTGGAAATACTAATCTTTTGGCCGTTAGCAGTTTCTACAACATAGGGTATATTTAACTTATATGCCGCACATTTTAGTCTAGGTACACAGGCAGAGGATATAAAACTCCTATTAGCACCAGAATCAAATAAAATGCTAACAATCACATTATTAACAGAAAACATACCGGAGATCACGTCGTCATTCGTACGTGCCTCTTCGGTAGTCATGATATAGAGTCGGGGTGTACCTTTTGAAGTTCCAGCGCCCTTGTTCTTATCATCCCTTCTGCTCTTGGCTTGCGGACATTCCGAGCACCTATGTCCCTTCTCTTTGCAGTAGAAGCAGACCACTGGTGATCGGCACTGCTGATGCGTATGCCCCGCCCTTCCACAATTTTTACAAATATCTGCCTGCGACCTCTTGAAGTCCCTACCATCATCATTCCTTCTTCCTTAATCGTTTCTCCCGAATTTTCCTCTCCTACTATCCCTTCCCTTATCAATTAACTTTCTCTTATTCCCAGATGTATCTACTTTAATTCCCGCTGTTCTGATCCATTCATCAGCCAGAATACCCGTCAAGCTTATAGCAGATGCCAAGGTACTAGGACGTGCAGATCTCACGTCTGCCCTTATTTCAGGGCTTAATCCCCATACAAACCTCCTGACCTTGGATGTCTCGGAATCTGCCATGTGGGGCACCAAATTCAACAGCTCATTATATCTATTGATATAAGTCATATAATCGGATCCATTCATTCTCAGATTAATAAATTCATTTTCTAATCTCTCTGCTTCATTTTCTGGAATAAATTTCTCCATGACCATTGCACGAAAAGCTTTCCAACTCAAGCGATAAGCTTTATCCTTCCCAAGTCGATTCAACTCCACTTTCCACCAGTTTAATGCCGCTCCCTTGAAAGATTGGGATGCAAACCTTACCATATCCCTAGTAGCACAGCCACTGATATCCAAAGCAGCTTCAGTTTCCTCCAACCAATTCAGGGCATCAGTAGCTCCCTTATCTCCCCTGAATAAGCTGGGTTTACAGGCCATGTAGGTCTTGTAGGAACATCCTCTTCTCACCTCATTCACTGTTTTACGTTCTTTACTCCGAGATCTTTTTCTGAAGCGTTGCGGACGTTCTTCATGATCAGGACTGCGACTTCGACGGTTTCGGATCCTACTGTGAGCTGACGAATCAGTTCTAGATTCAGCTGTTTGGGATCGAGATCTTGCAGACCCTTTCGATCTAGAAACAGCAGTTTTGCTTCACGGCGGTTCGCTGGATCTCTCTGAACCAATGTGCGTCTTTCCTTGCCTTTTCTCCTTAGCGACCAACGAGGGAAACGCTTTAGAGATTCCTTGAGCTATAAGTTCCTGGAGTCTTTCTTCCTGTTCCATTTGTCTCAGTTGCTCAGACGTGAGAGGTTCTCTCACCTTACTGTGAACGGAGTGATCATCACGATCATCTTCCTTATCATAATCATCTTGACGAGTTCTGCTCGTTCCTGCTTTCGACATTTCGCTGAAAGCAATACCAAATTGACAGATTTAACATACATTTGACTTAGTTGACAGGTATTAATAATCAGAGTTTATATTCCTTTGCACATTCAAGTGACATAAGGAACGTTATAAACATAGGGTTGTTGCACTCCTTTGGGCTTTCCGGATCACCATCTTGTGGTTACCGACATATTTTTACCATGTTATGACTATGATCAGAGTAAAATCGCATACACACAAGCTCTTAGGGGTGGTCTAAATAAACCAAACCTCCTAAAAATCACTATGTATCGTGACTTATCATTACTATAATACCCAAATATGATAGATAACATCAAACAAACTTTTATTCCATAACAATACCACATTCGACTAGCGGTTCAACCGCTTTACAAAGCAAAGCACACACATACTCAAATCAGACTCAAACAAAGTTTCACAAAAGACACATAGTACATATCATACTAATTTATTGAACACAACACACAAAACTTCAGCCATCAGAGTTCCTGCTTCTCTCCTTGTTTCTAGTCCTTGCGTCTTCCAAATGATGTGAGATGTTTGATGTGGGATGACACCTTCTTAGCTTCTTCTTCCATTTTCTTTTCCTTCTTCAGTTGTTTCTCCAGCCTTTTGGTTAGAGCCTTGTTTTCTTCTCTTAGGGCTTCAATGACGGGGGAGTTTGGTCCTGAGTTATCCGCATACGGGGTTGGGGCATAGACTGGACCTGGTCCTGAATAAGATGATCTGGGTAGGTCCTGATATGGTCCATATGGAGCATACGGGTAGGCAGAAGGCGGAAAAGGCATGTAGGACTGCTGCATCGGTGGGGAAGTCGAGTACTGGTATGGTTGTGGCGGATAATACGATGGCTGTGGTGGGTAATACGGCATACCCGTGGCATAGGGTTCCTAAATAGGTGTCGGATACATGATAGGCTGTTGGAACCCAGGTGGTTGCTGAAAAGACGAATTCTGGTGATACGCAAGTGGCTGTTGGTAAGCAGACGGGGGTTGGCTGTTAGACCTTAGCAATTGGGGAAAACTGTAACGTTCAGATACAGGTTGACTCCTCTGGCCCTGCATCATAACTGCTACGTACGGGTCCCTGATGTCGTTTGCCAAGGCTGCAATAGGATCATGTATTGGGACATCCACCAGATTTCCCATTTGAGGAAAAGTTGCCATGGGATCCTGTTGCATAGGAACCGATTCCTCGGGTCCTTCTTCAACATCTGCTGCATAAGCTGGGGAGGCAAACACATGTTGGGAATGATGCTCTGAGTGGTAGCTCACCGTGTGTCCTGCTGACACTGCAATTACCACATGTGGAATGGTTTCGTCAGCATCTTCTTCAGGCTCCTCTTCTGGGTCTTCTTGATCCGTCCCTACATTGCGAGCATTCCATTCCGATGGTGCAATGTGAATGGTGTGGCTTGGACGCACTGACATCCTCGGTTTAGTGCTTATTTTCTTAGGAGGCTTCGGTACATCCGTAGTCGACGTCGCCGGTGATGGAGTCTTCCTTTGAGTGGGCGCGGTAAAGTATCCTGAAAGGTCAGGGCTCATCGGTGGTACGGGTTGACTTGGTCCACCTTCATCCTTCTTGTTCTTGCTACTCTTGCTGCTACCGCTGTTCTTGCTGCCGGATTTTGAAGATTTTGCAAAATTCCACATCTTTCTCGAAGGTACCTGTGAATAAAATTTTAATATACAACATAATATATATATATTGATATATATGCAAATATTTCATGCTAAGTTCCATGAATTGGATTCACTAGTGTACACATAAAATAACCGTCGGTATTCACGTGTCTATTAAACTCGTCATATCATGAGGTATCTGTGGGTAACAATGACAGCGTGCACTTTCTGCAATTGCTACCGACCTTACATCATGTTATGAGTAATTTAATATATCAGTTTCAACTTAGGCTAACACTTATCACGGAAGACCATTAGCATCAATGTGTCTGTTAGGGTTCACCGAGTCTTAGTGCACCTGTGGGTAGGAATGGCAGTTTGCAAGGCTGTAACTTCTACCAACCTTACACTAAACCTTGATTACTTCTAACATACAAATTTTCAGCCAAGATCAAAATTTGGTTCATGCAATACTTAGAGGTCCAAATAGGTTCAAGCTTAGGGGCTCTAAGAACGCCTAATTTGCTGGAACCTTTGGCTCTGATACCAACCTGTCACACCCCCCTCCGCCGCCCCCTTCCAGGTGCGGGGGAGGGTGTGGGGACCGGCTGTCCGCATCAGTTCCCGATGCACCAACTAAACAACAACAATACACATACATAACGGACATCCAGTCCTCACATTGAAACTCTAGGCCGACTCTAAATGAGGATGCACAGAGCACCTCCCAGCCGACCTGATAGAATCGATAGCCACCGGATATGACCCAGGACTGAACAAACAAAAGATACATTATATCAAAAGAAACATAGTCATAACAGGTCTTCAAAAACGAACGTCATTTGTTTATCATACATAGCCCTATTCATAGTGACAACAACCATGGAAAGTCCATATTCAGATTAGGTCCACACCTACACTTGCTTACCTGCAACATAAGTCAATCACACAAAGTCAACAACATAGTTGTTGGTGAGTCGTAACTACCATCATCACATTAACAGTTTTCAACACATACAGGTTATAAATATATCATACTGCACCCAAGGTCAACACTCATATACTCTACGGGCTCGTTGCGCGTAGCCGAACACCCTCTACGAGTAGTTTTTAAGTTCAACATATAAGCACATATTCCCCCTAGTAAATTAATACTAGAGGATCCGGGTGAATATGGATCGTTCAACTATAACGGCCGTCATAATCTCTTATATGCCTAGTGGTCTCAACCTTAATGACCAGAAAGTCTATAATGACCCACACAGGGCATTCCGACTCACAGTGTTCGACATGATAATCATAACAGATATAACAAATACATCAGAACATAAATGCGATCTCAAACAGTTAACTAATGAGGGAAGTCAGAGGACTCACAGTAATGAAGTCAAAAACAAGTTTCAACAGGGATTGCAATCCAAGATTCGCTAGAATAGCCTATCTTCAGTGTCTAGCAACCTATCATAAGTTATCATGTGTATATGTGTCATATACAGTGCTAACATGTCCTATAACGATCACAGGTTGAAAATACAATAAATTATAGTCACTAGATCAAACGGTTAAGTTTTTGGTTCACCTAAAATTGACCAAACATTCTGTCATTTTCCTTCAAAGGCGTACCGCCTGGAAATTTACATTTCTGGGCGGTACGCGTCAAACAGGTGACTGATTTCCAGATTTTCCGGTTTCGGGCGTACCACGCTGATTTATATGTTTTATGGGCAGTACGCTGGAAACTGGTACTCCGGGTTCATTCTTGCATTCCTGGGTGTACCGCTCTGCATGCAGAGATGGTGGGCGGTACGCCCCTGCCTGGCCCGACTATTTTGTCTTTTAGTGCAATTTTTACTTATTGACGTTTTGGGCCAGGTTCACTTGGGGAAACAGTTGTATATCATATTGGGGCTGTCTAACAGTTAGTTTGTGGTCCATTTTCTTAATCAAAGCCTAATCCCCAATTCCCGAGCTTTCCATTTATGGTAAGTTTAGTTGTTTCAATCCCCGTTTGTGCACAAGTATCATTAGGGACAGTTTCTCAGTGTTTAGGTAACCCATTTTCTCATTAGAAACCTTGACCATTCCTGAATTCATGTGACCTTTACTTGAAAAGTTTCTAATTATAGAAAAATCAACATGCATGCATAAAGGGTTTGTACCTTGTGGAGAACTCCTTGTACAATCAATCTTCGAGAATTTCTTGCTTCTCTTGAGCCTCAATCCAACTTCCAGGAGCAGATTGGGGGTTGCATGTATGATCCATAGTCTATTTATGAGTGTATGATCATTAAGGTAATCTTAAACCACATTCTTAAACATAATCAAGACTTCCTTACCTTGATTACTCTTGCACTTGATTTCTTCCCTCAATGATCCTTCCAATAGCACAAGTACAGCTGCATTCATGAGGATCAAGGCTTAGAATGAGGTTTACCTCATGTATTCATGTGGTTAATGATGGAAATGATTTAAAGATTGCTTACCCTTGATGATAGTACCTCCCTTTAGCTCCAATTGCATGAATTCAGTGGTCACAGGGGTCTGGAGCAGTAACTCAGAGCACTTGGCCAGACATGTGAAAGAAATCACAAGTGCTCAATGACTATAAAGGCCAAATTCCTTGTTTTTAACGAACTGGAAATCGAGGCGTACCGCCCCAAAATGCATAATTTGGGGCGTACCGCCCGGATTTTGAGATTCGGGTATGCTGAGATCCGATGGGAGCCGCAAACCGACCCGTTTACCAAACGGGTCGCGTACCGCCTAGGATTTCCTAATCCTAGGCGTACCGCCTCAAATTTGTGATTCAGAAACTTTTGAATATTTCCTTATTTGAAAATTCCAGCTCGGATTTCGGTTTTGACACAAAGGTTACAGTATCAGAGCTTCCTGGTTCACTCTACTGATCTGTGGTTGCTATTTTTTCAGATTTTTGAAGCGTTTTGGTGATTCTTGAGTTTGTTTGTGTGTTTTTCATCAATTCTGTCGAGTTTTTGGTGTTCAATCGGCTCCTAAACCGTTTCTCATCAGTTTTCCTTGTCCACTATGACAACCTATACATTCCAGGTTAATTTTAAAAATATATTAACGTGCAATTATCTGATTATCTATTTGCATTAGGCTTAATTTATTCAAATGAGGTGAACTTGCATGCCAACATAGTCAAACTAGACTTGACAACCCGTACCCGTATCTGAAATCAACCACAAAGTTCTACGTTTATCCAAACTAGAATCTTATCAAAAAGAAAATTTCAAAATTTATTTGTGGAATTTTAAGGAAATTTAAAATATTCATTTTATATTATTTTCAAACATTTTGTTACGACGTAACATGTTCAAAACGCATCGTTTATTCAAACGACAAATTCCTTCAAACAAACCAAAAGTTTACATTCGTTTTACTCAAAACATTAGTTCATTTTAACAAAAATAATCTAAACGTTCGTTTAGATTTAAACCGTCAAATTCAAACAAGTATATTTTGTGACATTCGACACTTAAATATAATCAATCCAAAACATTCAAAGTGACATTCCAATCATCAAAACATCAAGACTAGTGACAAATTCATTTATCATTCGATTCAAACAAATAGTTCATTTTCATCCGTTCACCACATGTATACATTTTATTCGTTAACATTCGTTCGTGTTCGTAACATTTTTATTTCCAAACACTTTTGTCGTTTCAACTTGAGCTATTATTCGTTGGACTTATTCGAATCAAACCGACCCGATCAATTGAACCAATCCAACCCGAGTTCCTTCTCGATCCAACTCATTGATCTCGTTAAACCTGCAACAATATTCCTCTCAAATCGGTTTAGTCCAACCGATTTCCCTACCCCATCTCAACTAGATGACCATCTTGTGTAATCCAACAATACTGTCTCACTAGTACAAGCATGCTTACAAGACATGATTGTCTCTCTTGTGTTTGTGTTTGGTAATTCATTTTAACCAATGGTCAATATGTATAGTAAGTGACATGTAGGTAACTAGCCACCTTTCCTACTACTCTTTCTATTTACTCACGTGGACCTCCAAAGAGGTATACAAGAAACAAGCTACCACCTAAAATAAATCTAAGTTCCCATACAAGTTGGTTAACAAGTACTAGCATGACAACTTTAGTCTATTAGCCACCCTACAACCACCTCTTGTCTCCTTAATATCTATTACCCAAAGGATTGTATGTCTCATTAGTACATAACATTATTGTACAAGAAAATACAATAAAGCAATACATATCCTTGTCCCTTGTCGGCCGACCATGTACCAAGACCATACGAAAACACAGATCAATCACCATCTCATATTATTTTTCTTTGTTTTCTATCGGTATTATTACTATTTCCATATCCAAACACTTAGCAACATAAATTGTTTGCCTTTCATTAACTTGTTTCCACCTCACGTTTCCATTGACAAATTTAATTAACCCAAAACTCACTTCAAACTTATCACAAACAATTCCCATGCTCATTGTACAAAACTCTCGCCCGCTAGATTTTCCCGACCCAAACATGATATGGTATTTTATTTATGGAGGCTCCCTTCATTTATTAATCCTAGCCGAAAGAGAAAACAAGCAAGTCCAAGCACCCAAACACACAACCTTTTTATTTATTTGGGTTAGTTCACATAAAGACCCAAACTAGTCACTTAACCACCACTTCACTTACTTAAACCGATTCATACTTAGCCATTTCATATCAAGAAACACAAACATTCTCTCTACTCTTTCTTCCTTCTACCCCTCGGCCATACCCTAAACCGCAACCACCACCTCACTTTCTCATCACCCTAAACACAAATTCAATCTTCTCTTGCTTCCATTTCACATCTAAACTCAAGGTAATCTTGTGTTCTTTATCTTTTCTCATCATTTTCATCATGATCACCCTCCTAACCTTCTTTGTTTTTCATAATAATCATGTCACTCCTTTGTTTTCCATTATCATTTCCTTCCATAATCAAGATCAAGGGTGGGTTGGAGCTTAACCCGGAAGCTAAAATCAACACCCACTTATGTCATTAACCGATCGTGTGGAAGCTTAAGTGAGAATCATACATTCCTTGTGTTTCTTTATTTAATCTAGTTCCTAAAATCATGTCACTAGTTCATATCAAGTCTTGATGTTATGATTGATGATTAGCTAACAAACTATGTTGTTAGTAACCATATACTTACTTTGATGGAACTAATTTAGGATCTTCATGTTGTTTTTAAAGACTAATTGATGTTATGATGTTATCATGGCATAGGTAATGTGATGAGACAAAAACATATTCAAAATCACTTTTGAAATTAGAGATCCTAAAATGTTAGTGTATATATTTCTTAATATTATGTCATGAATAATATGCATATGTATATTTTGATAAAATGACTAGAATGTTATACACTTTTTAAAATAAAGGGATGTTAAGAAAATATGACACAAAGGTATGTGTGTCATAAATCATGTATTAAAAGTCCACACAAAATTGATAACTTATATCTTGTTTAGTGTTTTTAACAAAATATATAATAATGGCTATTTTATGGAAAATAAAATGCTATTTTGTTAAAAGAAAGCTACACATAAAAGATATTTCAATAAATGTTTTGTTTATGACTTAAAAATCATAAAAAATGGATTTTTAGCAAAAAGAACCATGATTAATCTTATGACGTGTTTGAGACTCTAAAAATGTGTGTTTATAAATTACCAACAAGTTTTCAAGAAATCGCAATTAAGCCCAAACGATAAACGTTCAAAAACGGGATATTCGAGACCCGAAATTCAAGTTTCAAAACCATTTGGTTCTGGTCCAGAACTTAAAACATGATCTTTTTTATGTATAAAAATGTTCCATGAAATCCAAAAGTGGAAAATAATGTTTTAGAAAGAAACCGAACAAAAACTGTGACTTTCGGTAACTCAAAAACACTGATTTTTGCCAGTTAAGCCCCTACCGATAAAATTGGTAATTTAAAACCTTAAACCTCTTTAAAACAGGTCCATAAATTTTTTCTAAGGATTTGAAAAACTCAAAACGTCATAAAATAAGTCATAACGGTCAAACCGGTGAAACTGGCACCTTACCGGGTAAACCGACGGTCAAATTTTACAAAATATAAGTTATTATATTTTGAAATCATTATTTCATAAAAATATATATATTTATGTTTTAAATGATTTTTCTTAAAAATGCGACTAATACCGTGTATTGATGCGCGGTAGAAAACGCGCGTTCGAGCCTTAATAAATGAAGAAATTTATTACTTTTAGGGGTTCAAAACTCTATAAATATCTAATGAACTTAAATATTGTATTTTCGCTCCATTTTATGAAAATAAATATATATTCATTATGATATTTTCTACACACGAAAACCTGGACTTTATTTATTTGTTCAAATAAATAATCATGTTCTTAACTTCCAACTATATTTTATTCAACAAATCAAAATTCATGATTTCTGACGATACCACCGGGTAACATAAGTCAAGACTTGACCTGAACATTGGGTGACATGACTGTTACCCAATGCAACCGACCTAAACGTCTTAATGTTATATATTGTAGACACTTCTAGGTCAACCTTTCAAATATCCAGCGCGATATCAGTCATTTCATCACCTAGCCAGGTGAGTTTCGCAGCCC
This sequence comes from Deinandra increscens subsp. villosa, assembly GCA_039602395.1. Taxonomy (NCBI): domain Eukaryota; kingdom Viridiplantae; phylum Streptophyta; class Magnoliopsida; order Asterales; family Asteraceae; genus Deinandra; species Deinandra increscens. Next base: position 29,245,903 of record JBCNJP010000009.1, read on the forward strand.
CTTTTACTTTTCTATTTTCAAATTATGGGGGAGAATTCAATGAATGCCTTTGAAATTTCATTTTGTCTAATATTATGATTTCTGTAAGACGTACTGATTGCATGTTCTTTTCATAAACCCCAAATCTGTGTATTCATGTTGATTCATGTTATATGCCTAAATTCCCACTATTAGTTGAATCTCGAATCAATATATATAATAAGTATACTTTGAATCCATCTCTCTCAGAGGATTCAATCTTATTGGTCCTACGTTACGTCATTTTTTCTCTTTGCTTTTGCTGACTACACTCGGATAGCGAGCAGGCCTGGGCCGGCCCGGAATGGGAATTAGATCAATTAGTTCATTCGAAACGATAGCTTGTGAATAGATCTATTTGGGTTGACGACTCTGCCCCGACTTGGTCGCTCCAGTCCTGACTCCACGGAAATAGTCAAGGGGTACATTAGTTATTCTGGTCATTCGGTGTACATGGGGTTGGATACCAGGAGTGGGTAAACAGTTAGTTTTGAATTCAAGGTTCATGCTTGACCTTTACAACATCAGAGTCAACAATAATAATATTATGACGGCCAAACACTTCAAACATTGTTTCAAACACTGATTCAAACACTGTTCAAACACTTTCATGTGTCATCAAACCTGTGAACTCACCAACAATTCTGTTGACTTTTTAAATTTCTTGAAATCTCAGGTGATTAAGGATGCAATTCAATGTCTTTCTGCATAGATCCTGCTTGTCTCATATCATGGTCTGCTTGCCGCGTGTTCATGCATTTCACTTGGGAGATTTAGTCACATTATACCTTGTTGTCATGATTTAAAATCTCATAACGTTGTCTTTTGAAACTTAACATGTATTTCCACTACTATTTTCTGCTGCCACTGTTTTAAATATTTAAATAAATGTTTAAGACTTATGTTTTCGAAAGACAAATGACTTTTCTAAATGTTCACCTAGACGTCAATCATTCATAACCATGATCATGATGCCAAATCAGTCACATGCCCACATTCGGCCATTCTCGGGGTGTGACCGACGTGGTATCAGAGCCATGGTTATAGTGAATTAGGATGCATAGGTCTTCACCTAGTCTATAACCTAAGCTCTGCATCATTCATTCGTGTGTGTGCATTCATGCATTGCCTTGTATGTGTGCTAACCTGCAAACTGTTATGCCTTACTGTCTAAGATAATTGCCTAATATATTATTATATATTATTGTTATAACTTGGAATCGTCGCATCATGGAAAATAAGGAGATTATCGTGATACCATCAGACTCTGAGCCAGAGCCCAATTACGCACTATCTTTATCTGACTACGTACCTGGTTCACCAGAGTATACACCGTCGACTCCTGTCCCAGAGACCGCACCAGTTCAGGGGCACTCACCTTGTCTACCTCCGCCCATGATCACGTGGGATCCTATCACATCTGACGATGAGATCAATGACTACCCCGTTCAACCTGTTCCTGCTACATACTTCCCTTTTCTAGCTATTATGTCTGTTCCTGACCCCATTGTTTCCATTCCTAATATTCCTGAGCCTATTCCGTCTGTCCATGTTGTTGACCATTCTTCTTCCGACTCGGAACCGTCTCACTGTTCGTACCGTTTCGGTCCAGTAGGTCCTAGGCTTAAGTTCACACCAAGGATGTTTGTTATTCGTCGTCGTCCCGTGACTTCAACCCCTGTTGACGAGCCTGCCCCAAAAGGTCAGTGCATATCTAATCCATCGGTCGTCCCTTCTATTCACGAGGGCGAAGAGTCCTTCGCCTCTGTTGCTTCTCGCACTCCCGCTATTCTAGATGGCATTCCTGTTCGTCTGCTTGATCTTGTTTTGATTCAGTCTCATTTGTCCAGTCACGATGATGCCATTCGTCGTGTGATTTCTGAGCTTCGTTCTTTATTGGCATATGATACTATTCAGACTCTCGAGTCATGACTCTCTGCGATCGAGGATCAATCCACTGCTGATGGCTATGCTATGGATTCGTTTCACGCCAACATGACTGATGTCTTCAGTGCTGTCACTACCTCTAAGCCAACGATGGAGACTTTTGAGAGACGTATGCTAGCTGTGGAGGAGACCATTCTGTTGTTCACCGTTGAACAACCGAGCTCCCTCACCTCCACCTGTCCCTTTGAACGCTGTAAATCGAGGTTCTAGTCGCCCAACGCATTGCTGATGCTATAGCCGCTAATGAAGCTGCCCGTGCCGCTGGAAGACACCACGAGGGTTCCCCTTGTGGTATGATTTCCCCTAATAAATGATGGAAACCCGAGAAAATGATTATCAAGAATTGTTTTCAAGGTTATGTCTTAACATTTCAGGTGCCCGAGAAAGTACTACAAGAACGTTATGAACTGTAAGTCCATAAACTTCAAGGGTACTAAGGGTGCCGTAGGTCTTATTCATGGTTCGAAAAGACTGAATCTGTTTTCTGCGTCAGCATTTTCCCGGATCATTCCAAGGTTAAATTTTCCACCTGCACGTTCATGGACGGTGCTCTCATATGGTGGAATTCACATGCTGAATCTGTTGGAACTGATCTAACCTATGCTATGCCATGGGATGAGTTTAAGCAATTTTTAAGAAATGAGTATCTCCCACGGAAAGAACTTCAACTACTGGAAGTTGAGTTTTGGGACATACAATGAACGGATCTGATATTTGCTGGACACTAAGCGTTTTCATGAACTCGCCCATCTCTGTCCTACAAAAGTGACACCGTTGTACATGAAAATCGAGCGTTATGATTGGGGTCTATCACCCAATATCCAAGGGAATGTGATGTCTTCCAACCCAACCTTTCTGTAAAGCGTCGTTCGTCTGGCACATAGTTTGACTTACCAGGCTACACGTCAAGGTATATCCTTTGCTAGGAATACTTTCAGTTCAAAGCTTGCTGTTGGTGTTGTTCTCCTTCTTCTTATTCTTTTGGAAAGAAATCCGACTGTAAATGAAAGCGCGATCATCATAGAAAGAAGAATTCTGAGAAGCGACCAGGGAAGCAACCTTAAAAAGCCCTTGAACCAGTCAAGGCTTTTTTTGCCTTTGCTTCTGTCCAAGAAACAAAGAAGTCTGGCTACACAGGTAACCTGCCACTGTGTTCAAAATGTAACTTTCACCATGCCCAGGATTGCAATAACTTATACTGCAACAACTGCAAGACGAAAGGTCACATGGCCAGAGACTGCCCTTCCAGAACCTGTTACGGTTGTGGAGCTGTTGGACACATGAATAATCAATGTCTAAAGAAAAATCAAACTGTTGAAACTGCCCGTGGAAGAGCCTTTGTGATGAACGCTTGAGAAGCCCGACAGGATCCAAACACTATCACTAGTACATTCATCCTTAACGATTATTATGTCTCTGTTCTGTTTGATACTGGAGCCGAGAAAAGCTTTGTGTCCACTGATTTTGCCTTTAAAATCGCCCCAAGTGTGTTAAACACTAAGTACTCTGTAAAACTAGCGGATGGTAGTTTAATCGAAACCAACAAGGTCTACCAAGATTGCTCTTTGCGTCTTTCCGATCATTCGTTTAGCATTGACTTGTTGCCTGTTGACTTGGGAAGCTTTGACATCATAATTGGCATGAATTGGTTGTCAAGGAACCGTGCGGAAATGGTTTGTCATCACGAGCAAGTCAATATCCCAATGGAAAATGGTGAAACTCTAGTCATACAAGGTGAAAAGAGTGGAGCCAAGATAGACATTGCATCTTGTGTCAGAACTCGTAGATATTTTCGTAAGGGAAGCCATGCCATCTTGGCACACGTCGCCAAGAAGGAATCAAAAGATAAGTCACTAAAGGATGTTCGCATCGCCCGCGAAATTTCTGAAGTATTCCCCAAAGATTTCTCAGGCCAGTCGCCGGCTAGGCAAGTAAAGTTCCGAATCGATCTCATTCCAGGTGCTACCCCTGTAGCCCGTTCTCCCTATCGCCTTACCCCTCCTGCAATGTAGAAATTATCCAAATAGTTGCAAGAATTATTAGATAAAGGATTCATTCGACCCAGTCACTTCCCTGGGGTTCTCCTGTTCTTTTCGTTAAAAAGAAAGATGGATCTTTCGCATGTGTATCGACTATCACGAGCTGAACAAGTTGACTGTGAAGAACCGTTACCCGCTTACAAGGATCGACGACCTGTTCGACCAGCTTCAAGGATCACTCTATTATTCAAAGATTGATATGCGCCCGGTTATCATCAGTTGAGAGTTCCTGAAGAAGACATTGCGAAGACTGCTTTTAGAGTCCGTTATAGTCACTATGAGTTTTTAGAGATGCCGTTTGGCTTGACAAACGCACCATCCGTATTCATAGACTTGGCGAATTAAGTGTGCAAGCCATACTTGGACAATTTTGTTATTGTGTTCACCGACGATATCTTGATCCACTCCATCTAAAATCCGTCAATACTTAGCTCTTGCTGGTTACTATCGAAGGTTTATCGAAAACTTTTTGCAATGATAGTACAACCGTTGACTGCTCTCACCCTAAGAGACAAGAAGTTGTCTTGGATTCTAAAGTTGGGTCTGCCTTTCAATGGTTAAAGCAGAAGTTGCGTAAGGCACCAATTCTGTCCCTTGCCTGAAGGAACGAATGATTTCGTAGTAAACTACAACGCATCCCGCTAAGGCTTAGGATGTGTGCTTATGCAATGAGATAAAGTCATCGTCTATGTCCCCCGTCAATCGAAACCTCATAAAAGGAATTACCCAACTCACAATCTCGAACTCGGAGCTGTTGTTTTTGCTCTAAAGATCTGGAGACATTACCTTTATGGTACAAAGTGTACGATATACTTTGACCGCAACAGTCTTCAGCACATAATCAATTAAAAAGAGCTTAACATGAGAGAACGTCGTTGGGTAGAACTACACAACGATTAGGATTGTGAAATCCATTACCATCCCGGTAAAGCTAATGTAGTCGCCGACACATTAAGCAGGAAAGATCGAGTAAAACCTCTTCGTGTTCATGCCTTTGGACTAACCATCCAATCCAACCTCACCTTCCTTAGTCAAAAAGCCTGACGTTGAATTCTACTCTAAGGACGAACTCTGGATGCCACATTTCGGTTCTGTAAAGAAATTGGTCCTAGATGAAGCCCATAGGTCTAGGTATTATATTCATCCCGGTCCTGATAGGAGGTATTATGGTTTGAAAGAGTTGTATTGGTGGCCTAACATGAAGGCTGAAATTACCACATACGTTGGTAAGTGTCTGACTTGTGCAAAGGTTAAAGGCGAATACCCAAAGCCCTCTGGTTTACTCGTTCACCCTAAAATCCCATAATGGAAATGGAAAGAAATCTCCATGGATTTCATTACCAAATTGCCAAGGACCCAATCCAAAAATGATGCGATTTGGATAATCGTAGACCACTTGACTAAGTCTGCTCACTTCCTACATATCCAGGAATTCTATACCACCAAGCAACTTGCCAAAATAAACATGAAAGAAATGGTATCTCACCATGGAGTACCTGTTTCTATCATCTCTGATCGAGATATTCGTTTTACCGCTATATTTTGGAAATCTCTTCAGAAAGCTTTGGGTACTCGTATCGACATGAGTACAACCTATCATCCACAAACGGATGGTCAAAGCGAGAGAACGATTGAAACCCTTTAGGAAACATTTTGTGCCTGTGTGATCGTTTTTGGTAATGGTTTGGACGACCATCTACCTTTAGCTGAGCTTTCATATAGCAACAACTATCACACTAAAATTCAAAGCTGCATTCCCATCACTAATGTGATATGGAACTCTCGAGATGCTAGTAGGAATCTGACCGATAGCTAATCAGCCCAAGCTATCTCATGAGCTTAACAGTGTCCCCGACACATTTCATGTTCTGACAAGAGGAGAAAACTCAGAATGGGTGAAACCTAGGCTATTCATGCAAGACAAATCACAATTATGGGTGCACACATAATTGTAATCTAAACTACATGAAAATCCTGGTCGAACATATTGTGAGTGATTATGCCTAGCCTAGAACTTCTAATTCCGAATCCCATGCATCTAAATGGCTAACGCTCATCTTCATGAAGAACTATTGTAGATGCCTATCAACTCCACTTCATTCGTATACCCGTGGCAATCCTCGGATCATGCGATCCTTGAAAGATGTTATTCGCTTCAAGAAGTAGCACCATGGAAATGTGCTATTCGTTTCAGAAAGCATGATAAGCTAAACCCTCGCTACATTGGTCTCTTTGAACTCATTAAAGAGATTAGACCGGTAGCATAACATCTTCAGCTGCCGCCTGAACTTGGAAAAGTTCCTAATTCATTTTATGTCAGCAACTTGAAAAAGTGTCTGTCTGACGAATCTACAGTCATTCCTATGGACGAGATTGAGATTAACAATCGTTTTCATTGTTTCAAGTCTACTACTGAAATCTGCGACCGTGAGGTTAGAAAATTAAAGCAAAGTCGGATTCCTATTGTGGAAGTTCGTTGGACTCACGTCGAGGTCCTGAATACACATGGGAACGAGAAGATCAAATGCGTTAACAGTATCTGCATCTCTTTGCCAATGATGCCAACTTCGGTGTTCAAGACTAAATTTCGGAACGAAATTTCTCTAACTGGAGGAGGATGTGACAACCCATACATTCCAGGTTAACTTTAATATTATATTAACATGCAATTATCTGATTATCTATGTGCATTAGGCTTAATTTATTCAAATGAGGTGAACTTGCATGCCAACATAGTCAAACTAGACTTGACAACCCGTACCCGTATCAGAAATCAACCACAAAGTTCTACGTTTATCCAAACTTGAATCTTATTAACAAGAAAATTTCATAATTTATTTGTGGAATTTTAAGGAAATATAAAATATTCATTTTATGTTATTTTCAAACATTTTGTTACGACGTAACATGTTCAAAACGCATCGTTTATTCAAACGACAAATTCCTTCAAACAAACCAAAAGTTTACATTCGTTTTACTCAAAACATTATTTCATTTTAACAATAATCTAGACGTTCGTTTAGATTTAAACCATCAAATTCAAACAAGTATACTTTGTGACGTTCGACACTTAAATATAATCAATCCGAAACATTCAAAGTGACATTCCAATCATCAAAACATCAAGACTAGTGACAAATTCATTTATCATTCGATTCAAACAAATAGTTCATTTTCATCCGTTCACCACATGTATACATTTTATTCGTTCACATTCGTTCGTGTTCGTAACATTTTTATTTCCAAACACTTTTGTTATTTCAACCTGAGCTATTATTCGTTGGACTTATTCGGATCAAACCGACCCAATCGATTGTACCAATCCAACCCGAGTTCCTTTTCGATCCAACTCATTGATCTCGTTAAACCTGCAACAATATTCCTCTCAAATCGGTTTAGTCCAACCGATTTCCCTACCCCATCTCAACTAGATGACCATCTTGTGTAATCCAACAATACTGTCTCACTAGTACAAGCATGCTTACAAGACATGATTGTCTCTCTTGTGTTTGTGTTTGGTAATTCATTTTAACCAATGGTCAATATGTATAGTAAGTAACATGTAGGTAACTAGCCACCTTTCCTACTACTCTTTCTATTTACTCACGTGGACCTCCAAAGAGGTATACAAGAAACAAGCTACCACCTAAAATAAATCTAAGTTCCCATACAAGTTGGTTAACAAGTACTAGCATGACAACTTTAGTCTATTAGCCACCCTACAACCACCTCTTGTCTCCTTAATATCTATTACCCAAAGGATTGTATGTCTCATTAGTACATAACATTATTGTACAAGAAAATACAATAAAGCAATACATATCCTTGTCCCTTGTCGGCCGACCATGTACCAACACCATACGAAAACACAGATCAATCACCATCTCATATTATTTTTCTTTGTTTTCTATCGGTATTATTACTATTTCCATATCCAAACACTTAGCAACATAAATTGTTTTCCTTTCATTAACTTGTTTCCACCTCACGTTTCCATTGATAAATTTAATTAATCAAAAACTCACTTCAAACTTATCACAAACAATTCCCATGCTCATTGTACAAAACTCTCGCCCGCTAGATTTTCCCGACCCAAACATGATATAGTATTTTATTTATGGAGGCTCCGTTCATTTATTAATCCTAGCCGAAAAAGAAAACAAGCAAGTCCAAGCAACCAAACACACAACCTTTTTATTTATTTGGGTGAGTTCACATAAAGACCCAAACTAGTCACTTAACCAACTTCACTTACTTAAACCGATTCATACTTAGCCATTTCATATCAAGAAACACAAACATTCTCTCTACTCTTTCTTCCTTCTACCCCTCGGCCACACCCTAAACCGCAACCACCACCTCACTTTCTCATCACCCTAAACACAAATTCAATCTTCTCTTGCTTCCATTTCACATCTAAACTCAAGGTAATCTTGTGTTCTTTATCTTTTCTCATCATTTTCATCATGATCACCCTCCTAACCTTCTTTGTTTTTCATAATAATCATGTCACTCCTTTTTTTTCCATTATCATTTCCTTCCATAATCAAGATCAAGGGTGGGTTGGAGCTTAACCCGGAAGCTAAAATCAACACCCACTTATGTCATTAACCGATCGTGTGGAAGCTTAAGTGAGAATCATACATTCCTTGTGTTTCTTTATTTAATCTAGTTCCTAAAATCATGTCACTAGTTCATATCAAGTCTTGATGTTATGATTGATGATTAGCTAACAAACTATGTTGTTAGTAACCATATACTTACTTTGATGGAACTAATTTAGGATCTTCATGTTGTTTTTAAAGACTAATTGATGTTATGATGTTATCATGGCATAGGTAATGTGATGAGACAAAAACATATTCAAAATCACTTTTGAAATTAGAGATCCTAAAATGTTAGTGTATATATTTCTTAATATTATGTCATGAATAATATGCATATGTATATTTTGATAAAATGACTAGAATGTTATACACTTTTTAAAATAAAGGGATGTTAAGAAAATATGACACAAAGGTATGTGTGTCATAAACCATGTATTAAAAGTCCACACAAAATTCATAACTTATATCTTGTTTAGTGTTTTTAACAAAATATGTAATAATGGGTATTTTATGGAAAATAAAATGCTATTTTGTTAAAAGAAAGCTACACATAAAAGATATTTCAATAAATGTTTTTTTTATGACTTAAAAATCATAAAATATGGATTTTTAGCAAAAAGAACCAAGATTAATCTTATGACGTGTTTGAGACTCTAAAAATGTGTGTTTATAAATTACCAACAAGTTTTTAAGAAGTCGCAATTAAGCCCAAACGATAAACGTTCAAAAACGGGATATTCGGGACCCAAAATTGAAGTTTCAAAACCATTTGGTTCTGGTCCAGAACTAAAACCTTGATCGTTTTTATGTATAAAAATGTTCCATGAAATCCAAAAGTGGAAAATAATGTTTTAGAAAGAAACCGAACAAAAACTGTGACTTTCGGTAACTCAAAAACACTAATTTTTGCCAGTTAAGCCCCTACCGACAAAATTGGTAATTTAAAACCTTAAACCTATTTAAAACAGGTCCATAAATTTTTCCTAAGGATTTAGAAAACTCAAAACGTCATAAAATAAGTCATAACGGTCAAACCGATGAAACTGGCACCTTACCGGGTAAACCGACGGTCAAATTTTAGAAAATATAAGTTATTATATTTTGAAATCATTATTTCATAAAAATAAATATATTTTTATGTTTTAAATGATTTTTCTTAAAAATGCGACTAATACCGTGTATTGATGCGCGGTAGAAAACGCGCGTTCGAGCCTTAATAAATGAAGAAATTTATTAATTTTACGGGTTCAAAACTCTATAAATATCTAATGAACTTAAATATTGTATTTTCGCGCCATTTTATGAAAATAAATATATATTCATTATGATATTTTTTACACACGAAAACGCAGACTTTATTTATTTGTTCAAATAAATAATCATTTTCTTAACTTCCAACTATTTGTTATTCAACAAATCAAAATTCATGATTTCTGACGATACCACTGGGTAAAATAAGTCAAGACTTGACCTGAACATTGGGTGACATGACTGTTACCCAATGCAACCGACCTAAACATCTCAATGTTATATATTGTAGACACTTCTAGGTCAACCTTTCAAATATCCAGCGCGATATCAGTCATTTCATCACCTAGCCAGGTGAGTTTCACGGCCCCTTTTACTTTTCTGTTTTCAAATTATGGGGGAGAATTCAATGAATGCCTTTGAAATTTCATTTTGTCTAATATTATGATTTCTGTAAGACATACTGATTGCATGTTCTTTTCATAAACCCCAAATCCGTGTATTCATGTTGATTCATGTTATATGCCTAAATTCCCACTATTAGTTGAATTCAATTAGTTCATTCGAAACGATAACTTGTGAATAGATCTATTTGGGTTGACGACCCTGCCCCGACTTCGTCGCTCCAGTCATGACTCCACAGAAATAGTCAAGGGGTACATTAGTTATTCTGGTCATTCGGTGTACATGGGGTTGGACACCAGGAGTTGGTAAACAGTTAGTTTTGAATTCAAGGTTCATGCCTGATCTTTACAACATCAGAGTCAACAAAAATAATATCATGACGGCCAAACATTTCAAACATTGTTTCAAACACTGATTCAAACACTGTTCAAACACTTTCATGTGTCATCAAACCTGTGAACTCACCAACAATTCTGTTGACTTTTTAAATTTCTTGAATTCTCAGGTGATTAAGGATGCAATTCAATGTCTTTCTGCATAGATCCTGCTTGTCTTATATCATGGTCTGCTTGCCGCGTGTTCATGCATTTCACTTGGGAGATTTAGTCACATTACACCTTAGGGTTGTCATGATTTAAAATCTCATAACGTTGTCTTTTGAAACTTAACATGTATTTCCACTACTATTTTCCACTGCCACTGTTTTAAATATTTAAATACATGTTTAAGACTTATGTTTTCGAAAGACAAATGAATTTTCTAAACGTTCACCTAGACGTCAATCATTCATAACCATGATCATGATGCCAAATCAGTCACATGCCCACATTCGGCCATTCTCGGGGTGGAACATCCACACTTGCGATTTTTATCAAAAACAGTCCATTTTTGCGGGTTTTTGAAAAATGAAGTCGAGGTTCGGTGTTTACTGTTCAGGTTTGGTGTAATCGCCCCGAACTTCAAGTCCAGACGAAGCTCGGTGAGAGTTCGGTCCTAGATCGGTCAGCGTTTGGAGTTTGTTCTGTTTCGGTGATAGTTCGGAGTTCGTTCGGAGGAAGTTCAGAGCTTTTTAGGTTCGGACCAAGCTCGGTGAAAGTTCGGCCTTTTGATTAGGTTTGGACAGAGTTCAGTGGAAATTCAGAGCACAGTGTTAAGATCCGAGAGAGTTCGGCCAATCAGAATTCAAAAATTTCACGATGTCAGAATTTCACGCATTTTCCGCGATGCAAAGTGCAATGCAAACTATGCTGAATTTTGATAATGAAATCGGAACAAGTCAGAAAGTTCTAAAATTGTTGAAGTTGGAAGATTATCATTATGACACCTCGTCAAAAACATGTCAAACCTCTCTCCGTTGACTTTCTGATTTAAATATCACTACGTTTTAATTATATGATTAACCGAATTAGTTTCGATAACTAACTGATAACCGATTTAAATCCCGCGTTTGTGTGCCCGTAAAATACGAAAGATTTCATATTTTAAATATGGAATTTTAATAACAAGAAATTATAAATATAAAAATTGACTTTTTATATTTTATCTAAAACTGATATAAACTGTTAAAATATTTTATGAACTTAAAATGTAATGGAAAACGTAACGTTGTCAAGACTTAGCCAAACAGGAAACCATTAATCCTATTTGGGCCCGGTTAGGCCCAATAAGCTCAAAATAATTCCAACGAACCCGAAACTTAACCCGGAGACTCGACTCGATCAATCTCTCGGCCCACTCAAAATAATTCCAACGGCCTTGGGCCGAACCCGGTCACCCCCATCCCTCTCGGCCCACTCAAAGGCCGAACCCCGGCCCGATCTGATTACCCCTTCGCGGCCCATCAGAAAAACCTGGCCCACTTACCCGATTTTTATGGGCTTCGGCCCACTTCCAAACCTTGTAATTTAATGGGCTTTAACCCATTAAATTTTATAAAGTTAACCCACTAAGATTTTATAAAAACTTAGCCCAACAAGTTATTAAAAACCACCACTTGGCTAGGTTAATTACAATTGGTTTATAAATTAAAAAGTTATGATTTTTATGAGCACCTAACCACTCTATATTTTATAAAACTGTTAAAACCATGGAACAATCTTATAAAAATAAGTCACCTACATTAACTAGTTTGGAGCCATGCGGTGTTGACAACACACATATTCTAGTGGACCTTAGTGTGCAAGTTCCCATGGGGTTTAAGCATAAACCTTTGGTCATTAGCCACTAATTAGGCTATATAAAGAACCACCACCTCCTTTGTTCCCCCACAACCAACACACAAACACACTCACTTTTCTCCCTTGCTCCCTCTCTTTCGGTCGAAAGCCACTCCCAGCCACCCTACCGCTGCCGGCCAGCCACCTCCGGCCACTGCCCCGCCGCCAAGAACCACCGCCGGACCACCGCCACCACTCTCTCCGATTTCTTTCCATTTCTTTTTTGAGTCTCCTAAAACCCATTTCTCCTATGTTTACTTACATGTTTAACCACCCAATGGAACCCTCAAGTCTTGACAACTCCATTTAAAACACTTACATTTGATTAAGATCATCTAAATCTCTCTTCTTTAACCTCCATTCGTCTTTATGATCCTCAACATTCTCTTGGTGTTCTAGGAACTTAAAATAGCCAAGAGGGTGAGTGAAACACATTGAGAAATCAAAAGAAAGTATCTATGTGCACCTAAAGATCATCATGTTTAAATTTAATTAATTTGTCCTAACACAAAGTGTTAGCGATTGTTATTTATTTACTTGTCCTAACACAAATGTGTTAGTGATTGTTATTTAATTATTGTCCTAACACAAAATGTGTTAGTTGATTGTTAAATTATTTGAATGTCCTAACATGAAAATGTTAGTTGATTGTTAAATTATTTGAATGTCCTAACATGAAAATGTTAGTTGATTGTTATTTACTTAAAATGTACTAACATGAAAATGTTAGTTGATTGCTTATTATTTATGTCCTAACACAAAATGTGTTAGTTGATTTAATCATGAAATATATTATGTTAACAAATGAACATATCACACGTTAATACTCATGATAAATTCATAGACTAAATAACTAGAATCTTACATATGTAATTTATGGCATAATTGACTATAACAAGTGAAAAGAAACAAAAAGAATGATTCTTAATTTAGTAAAAATATAACAAATTAAATGGGTTATAAAAATTCCAAGACAAAAGGAATTTACTAGATTTTCTTACCAAAATTGGAAAGAATAAATTTATGTCAAATGATTAGTTTGACATAAATTCTTGGATTTATTACAAGTTTTTAAACAATTAAAAACATGATATAAAAATGAAAGTTTTCTATTAAAAGACACTTGTGAAATAAACATGTTTTATAAAAGACTTTTATAAAAATAATCAAGCAATTAATTATTTTAAAATAAACCTTTATTATGACTTTGATGAATCGAAGTAATCGAAATAAGGATACGTTGCGTAGTAATAAAACCGGGATCATAGGACGATATACGTGAAAACGTAAATATTTAAAATCTCCAAACAATTACCTATCATGTTTTATTTAAAACAATCCAAAAGTTTATGATAAATAAACTTTTATAAATCCAAGCGTCGCCAAGTAATATTTTTAGAACAATGTTTTAAAAAGGAATAAATATTTCATGCAAATGAAATATTAAATGATTTCAAGAAATTAAATGATTTAATGTTGTGATTGGAAAAGAAAATATATCTTTCAAACAATACATGATTTAAAGGAACTTTAAATAATTATTCTTTGGGCTAATAATTATTTATAAAAGTTTTAAACTATGATTTATTCACCAAGGATTGTTAAACACAATTATTTAAAAATAACTAGTCGGCAGGCCCGTGCGATGCACGGGCGGAACCAATTGTTGCTATTACTTCACCGGTTTGCAAACAGAGATCGATGAAGCTATTCCTGTCGGTCATGATTGTTACTCTCTTTGGATTTCTATAAATGTTGTGAGTCTTGTTGTTATTCATGATACAGAGCCTGATTTGATATGGTCTTATGTAATAGTATTAGTTTTGTTTTTTACTGCAAATATGACAGTTTTCTTAAACAAAAAAACCTTTTAATTGATTTAATCTTTTGACATATATGACCCGTTATTAATGAAAAACAACCAAGTATTGGGTATAACAATCAATAATTCAGTAACCCATATTCATTAATTAAGTATTAGAACTGTTAAGTGTTTTGTTTGGCAAACATGAACATAATAGAATAAAGGATCACATATTGGGTGGGAAGTTGTATTCCATGCGGTTGTCAATATCCCGCGCTGCTGCCTCCGCATCCCTGCGTAGAAATTGAATCCACCGCAACCGTGTTTTTTTGTACGAAGCGCATCAGTTAGCATGGATGCAGCAGAATAACGGAAAGGGGAGGCATCCAACCCAAGCACGGCGTCTAAGACTTGGTTGTTATTTACTATGCGCTGTTCAACCACCTGTATGACGGTAGATAGTTCACTGATGATGTCGTTGTGGCTTGCGACGAAAAAGTTCTTCATGTAGTCCTCCATTACCTAAGCACGAAGAGCATACATAAAGTAATTAAGCAGTTGGGAATATTTAGAATTGTTCATGGTAGGAAGTTTCTAAAAACGCTTTTTGCTGAACATAATATCTCTTGATTTTTTATAAATACATTTACAACTTATGCTTTACATATAAGAAAATGATCAATGGACATACAAAAAGATACTTAGTTTACGCATAGAATTTAACTGTAGATGCAAACATAAATAACAATTCAGGTTAAATTACGTTAACAGATGAACGAAAGATCACTACTTTCCGAAACGCAGTGACTGTAATTTAGTATAGAAATTTGTGGAAGTAAGGAGAATATTATGACTGTGGGTATATTTATGAATATTTTACCTTTTCCTGTTGAAATGGTTCGTTTCACTTCCTCTTTGAGCGCCTTTCTGCAAGAAGATGTGACTGCAAGAATGAAACCTAGAATGTTATTTTGTTCGTAAGAAGATATTGCAGGAAGACGATGAACACGAAAAGTATACCTTACGTTTTTCCGGCCAGGGGAATGTTGTGGATGCCTGACGGTTGTATAGAGGGGAGTTATAGACGGAGAGTTAAATTGTGTTTTTTAAGGCCACTGTCGTTTCAGTTTCCCTCCAACCCTTTGTTTGCCCACACCATTTTGAACGAATCGGATCAAAGCCCAATGTGTGTATTGGGTTAAGAACAGAGGCACAATTTATAGGATCTTGGCCTGGCGTTTTTGAAGATCTTGAGTAGGCCAATTTGACACTCGTTTTTAGAACATACCTTTAAAAACAATTGAGCTCATATGACCATTCTAATAGGAAGTCTCAGTATGGTACTTTAGAAGAACAATTGATGTTCAAATTATATTCTGATATTGTGTATTATGTGTGTAAGATATAAGTCTATAAAATAATAACTTAGTAAAAAAAATCCAAGAGTAACAGTATTCTAATGCTTAATTTTTAACGATGAGTATTATTATTGGTTGATGTGTTTTAAGTAAAACCGATCGGTCCCATGCCAACCTGTTTAGATACATGGCCATGGACAAACATTAGGCTCCCTTGTTGTAATGAGTTAACAAACCGAGATATAAAGGGTATTCTAAATGAGTTATATTAGAATTACGTAGTAGGCTGATATTGCACCGAAAGACCGTGCTGATTGTTATATAATGCTAATTCTAAATAGGTATTCATTGTGCTAAAGTATGTAATTTGTTTAGATACATGCTTATGGTTAAACATTTGTGCCTTTTGTTTTGTCTAAAGCATTAAATATTAGACGTTAAGGTCCAATATTTCATTTTTATAAACAATATCATGTGAGAAACAAATATTACTAATTGATTTCCATTACGGGGCATCGACCAATTTTAGCAACATACTCTAGACATGGTATTAGTATGAACGTAGATGGTTTAAAGTAAGATTTAGATTGCAGCAAAAATAATTATTGGTTCAAAACTAGGGAGACTATTTCTATTCATTAACAATACGACCACAAAATTAACTTAGAAGTTGTTTTGAGTTTCACAAAGTTGGCTGCGTTAACACCGGTAACATAACAAAGTTTAACAGACATAAAAGACGGTCGCACCACCACTCTGGGCATGTTCCTCGTCAATTTCCAACCGTAACAGCTTGTGGCGTGGCAGGCCCGTTACCTGGAAGAACAGTGCCCAATCTCCTCTCATTCTTAGCCGAGGGTGCATGCCATCCTGCCCCGTCCATACAACTTTAACCGGGAAGTTTACCAGCCCAAACTTTAGAATCGCTTCATTGTTGATGTGGATGTTGTGCTGTCGGAATAGCGCCTTTGGGATTGACTGCAAGGAGAAATCATGATTCTAACGTTCAAGCAACTGTTAATCATAACTATGGAATTAAGAAAACAACAAAGCTACTTTCTGCATAGTATAAGTACCAGTAGGTTGCTATCCACGTTATATGTTGAAAGTTGCTTGAAGTAATGGGGAGCATGTAGGTCCAGAAAATCTACCAAGACACGATATTGATATCACAAACGAGTGCGGAATCCTCGTAGGTGATTAATTCAAGAAGAAAGTAGAAGAAATAGATTTAACAAAGATCAAATCTTGAATGAAACACAAATACTTTCTTTGAGCTAGTGAAAACCGATCGGAATTACAAATAGAGAGAGAGAAATCGTAATCCCAAAAGCTACTTGAATCATAAACTATGTGAGTTTATATACTACCCACTTACAAGAACCCTAATCCAATCATAAACCCAATAATCTAACCGGTTCATACAAGCCCAATCATAAACCTATCTAAGAAGCCCATACAAGCCCATAATCGTAAACAAGCCCAATTACAAGTTAAGCCTATAACTAATGTTCATGCCTCAAATATATAGCCCAACAATCTTCCCCTAGGCATGAACCATTAGACCGCCTATGGCAGTAGCAGATCAAATCTGAAAGTATTCTGCACATTGCTCGACCACCATTCATTAGCTACGATCCGGTTTGGTGTTCCATGAAAGATCCCCACCCGTATTGCATTTTCCAGGTCGTTCTCATCACCGAGAATAGGTTGGGAGGCGAGGAGCTTGATATCTCTTTCACCAAACCTCAGCAGGTCAACCGGATCGTAGAAGCGAAACTGTCTCATCTTCTTGCAAAGCATCACCGCTTCATGCGTCGTCGGATCATAAAACCAACAGTCAAAGTTTTTGACCAAGGTACCATCTTCAATTTCATCCAACAAGTTTATTACTCTTGTGCGTTTGGTGGGTGGTCGCCTTGCTTCACCTATTGGATCACCAGTTACTGGGTCAGTTCCAGTTTCAACCCATCTTACTTGCTTCAGATCGAAGTTCATAAAATTTTCCGCCAAGTGGCTCATTAGATTGTTCTGAACTAGATCTCCTTCTGTGCTACTCCATCTGTTTATGTATGGAGCTCTTAACATGCTTCTAATCTCAGGCTCAGTCCAGGAGTGAAATTGGGCTCGTGTTCTGTAATATTCCACTGGACTGTAGCCATCACGGATAACAGCAAAGAGCTTCTTCTCAGAGTCATAGTGCCAGCACAGAATTGCTTCACGACTCCCCCTTTTGTCGATTGAGCTTTCACCAACATCAATGGTGTATTGAGTGGGGGCTGGTCCTTGAAAGAACTCCTTGAACCAGTTGTCGTGACCTTCTGGCGCTTTAGAGATGACTCTTCCACTTCGAGCATAGTCTGACATCTCAATAGTGTCATCTCATTCATCTTCATTCATAGCCTCTGTACCTTGCGCAACCTGAGATGAGCTTTGACAGGGGTCACCTGAAGCATTTGACACCACAGCACCTTTCAACTCATTATACTTCTTTTTCAAATCCATCAAGGTCTCATACAAATACTTAAACCTATTCTTGTCAGCCACCTCCTTGTCTTTTAGTTTTCGGTTCTCAGCCTAGAGTGCTTTTATCTCAGTCTCTCTAATTCTGTTTTGAGACATCTTGTCACACCCCCAATTAACCACTAACGGAGTTTATGCCGTTAAGGGGTGCGAGCAAACCAGGACCACAACCATTAGTTACAAATACTAAACGAATCAGAGTTAGTCCATATATAAATCTTAAATTAGAGTCTCAAGATACGCAGCGGAAAAATAACATCTTAGCACTAACCACGTGCTTTACAAAATCATTGTTTTAAATTCCCAATTAAGTTTAAACAGAATTAAAATTGTCTTCACGTGCCATGCCAACCCGCTCCGGATACTCCTCAGCGATCTGCAAAAGTTTAAACCACGCAAGTGTCAACCTAACGGTTGGTGAGTTCACAGTGGGCATGTCATGCAGCGGCCCGGTCTCATAAGCGTATGTATGAACGTATAAATAAGTAATAGTTTTGCAAAACAATTTCCAAGTGTTGAATTTTCGAATATGCACTAGTTAAGTAAAGATTAAAGCGGTCAACCGATATCGCGGGTAGCTAATCCGGTTTCCATGCACTAAGGAAGTTCGTACCAAAGCTGACGTAACAGAGTTCGGCATTTGCCGATGGTTTGTGCCTCCAGTTGTGTTCCTCATGGGACCCACAACTAAAATAGGCTGATATTGTACTCCGTTCGGCCTCCAACCGGTTGGCTACACATTTGTGTACCGCGGAGCAGGGTTGTCAACCCTCAGTAGATCTACCCAACATCCCCTCGCTTCACAAATTAATGGTACTAAATTGTTGAGGACTTTTAAGTTTCAAGGCATCCTTAGAAATCATGTGATATCATTTGGTTTAGACTTTAACCTACACTAGTCATATTAAAATTGTTTATCCTGGATTTCCTTTGAAATCCCAAAAAGAGTTTAAGTGTCAAAATGGTTGTTCCGGATTTCATTTGAAACCCCAAAGATGGACAGTTGCAAGTGCTCCCCATAAAGCACTCCAACTTCCATAACAGATATCCCATTTGGCAATATCTCAAAGTGTCAGCGTTGTTTTCCGTTAAGTAAATTCGTTGTGACCCAAACGGGCTCACAATTAAAGGATTAGTGAAACTCACCTTAGGTTGCTCAGCTACACTGGTTAAGTAACCCACGTATTTGTTTGCTTAATGAAGACCTAGAAACACGTTTAGGTCTTAAGTATTACTTTTGTGTCTAATCTTTAACTTAACGTCACTATGGCCCATAACATAGCACGTTGGAACTATGACACGACATACCGACACACGACACCGATGGTTGATCATAAACAAGGCTTCACATAAATCAGAAATCAAAGCGTGTTTCATTATTGCAAAATCATGTAAGTCATAGCATATCATTCAAACAAGTTGTACAAGTTTGGGTTTTGGTCTGGTCTCAGTTTCGCTAACAGTTTCGCTACAGTTTCGCTATGCAGTTTCGTTGCACAGTTTCGCTGTGTGTACGGGCAGCACTTTCGCTAGGGAATACCCGATGACACAGTTTTGCTAGCTAGTTTCGCTCGAAACTGATGACACAGTTTCGCTAGCCTAGCTTCGCTCGAAACTGGTTTGAACTTTCGTTCAGGTTGGTTCGCTCGGTAGTTTCGTTCGAGCAGGTCTACTAAGTTTCGCGGGCGACACTACAGTTTCGCTACATAGTATCGCTGGATGCATAAACAGTTGCGCTGTATAGTTTCGCCCAGAGAACACACAGTGTCGCTCGTCGCGAAAAACTCACAAATCAGCCTAAAAATCAACCTAACAGCTTCCATACTTCATGTGATTCAATATTTAGGATGCATAATCATTTACCAACATAAAACAGTAAGCTTTAACACTTTAAACATGGATTTTCACATTCAAATCACCAAAAACACATTTTAAACCTAAAATGACCTAACTAGCATGAATCTTCATTATGGTTTGATTTCAAACGTAAAGTTACAGACTTTATGATAGATCTAGCCTTCCTAAGCATCATATCAGAAGATCAAGTGATTACATGAAGAGCTAAGCATGCTTTTTAAGAAAACACATAGAAAATACATAAAGGATGGTTTTGGGACTCACGGTTCGATCTAGGATCCGAATGGATGATGTCTCGAGGCTGAGATCACGTCGGCTCGTGGTGCTTCTCGACTGACCAGAAATTCCAGGAGAGTGTGTGTGTGTTTAGTGTGGAGTATGCAAAATGATGAAGATTAGGGTTTTATGGCCTTTATATCAGGAGCTAGTTTCGCTGGCAGTTTCGCTGGCCAAGCGAAACTGGCTCTGAACTCATGCCAATCAGATAGTCTAGCCGACTACCGAGCGAATCTATAGTTTCGCCCGGTAGTTTCGCTGGCAACCAGAAGCGACCAATTTACATTTTATTCTTAATACTAAATCATGCGTTTAAGTCACATTGCACATAAGGACAATAAATAAATAAACACATAACACATATGGACGGGTTCGGTGATCAACCAAAGGTCGTGGACGTATTCGGCCTAGTAAAGCATTAGTTACTAAGTTAACACTTATAACGTAACTAACGGAGATTGTCTAACGGAAGTTAACCTTGAAATTCTCGGATGTCACATCATCCCCTTGTAAATGGAATTTTCGTCCCGAAAATTATTCTTGCGTTGTAGCGTTCGCAGCTTCCGCTGTCGTTGTTGCTTGAGTTTCCGTGGACGTTTGCCCGAACAAGTGAGGATACTTTTTCTTCATTTGATCCTCTCGTTCCCAAGTATATTCAGGTCCACGCTTTGAGTTCCATCGAACCTTGACGATCGGAATCTTGCTACGTTTGAGGGCTTTCTCCTCGCGTCCCATGATTTCCACTGGTTGCTCAATAAATCTCAGATGTTCATCAATTTCTAATTCCTCCAAAGGAATTATTTCAGTGTCTTCAGCCAGACATTTATTCAGATTCGAGACGTGAAACACGTTGTGAACTCCATCGAGTTCTGCAGGGAGTCGTAATCGGTAGGCCACCGGGCCTACTTCCCCAATGATTTCAAATGGACCGATATAGCGAGGATTCAACTTTCCACGCCTTCCGAATCGTATCACACCCTTCCATGGAGATACCTTCAATAGTACCTTGTCGTCTACCTCGAACTTCAAAGGTTTACGGCGTTTGTCGGCATAGCTCTTTTGCCTATCACGTGCCGCGGCTATCCGCTTTCTGACTTGAATAATTCGTTCAGTTGTATCATGAATGATTTCCGGTCCAGTGAGTCCTTTCTCACCCGTTTCGGCCGAACACACGGGCGATCTACATTTTCTGCCATAAAGAGCTTCAAAAGGTGCTGCACCAATGCTCGTATGATAACTGTTGTTGTAGGAGAACTCCACCAACGGGAGGTGAGCCTCCCAGTCTTTACCGAAGTCGAGAACGCAAGCTCGGAGCATGTCTTCCAAAGTCTGAATAGTTCGTTCCGTCTGACCATCGGTCTGCGGGTGATAAGCTGTACTCATATCCAGTCTGGTTCCCAGAGCTTCTTGCATAGATTGCCACAGTCGGGAAGTAAATCGGGGATCTCGATCGGAGATAATAGTCTTAGGCACTCCATGACGTGCCACAATTCGGTCAAAGTACAGCTTTGTTAACTTATCCATATTGTCATTTTCCCTCATTGGAATAAAGTGTGCAGATTTGGTTAGTCGATCAATGATAACCCAAATCGCATCTGGTCGATTCGATCGATGAGGTAATCCTGTTACGAAATCCATGGAGATATCCTCCCATTTCCATTCTGGGATCTTTGGTGGTTGCAATAATCCAGAAGGCTTTTGATACTCGATCTTGACTCTTGAGCAGGTTAAACACTTAGCCACATATCGCGCAATGTCGGCTTTCATATTCGGCCACCAATACAAGTTCTTCAAATCTTGGTACATTTTGTCCGATCCAGGGTGCACCGAATACCTTGACCTGTGAGCCTCATCCATCACGAGCTCACGGAGATTTCCAAGTAAGGGAACCCAAATTCTGTCATTGTAATATCTGAGTCCGTCGGACTTAACTTCAGAGTTTCCATCTACACCACGCAGTGCTTCAGCTGCAAAGTTTTCTTCCTTTAGAGCTTCTCGTTGGGCATCGCGGATCCGATCCGGCAATCCCGTGTGAATGGTAAGTTGCAGCGCTCGTACTCGTCGAGGCTTTTCGTACTCTTTTCGACTTAAGGCATCAGCCACAACATTGGCTTTTCCCGGGTGATACTTAATCGCTAGGTCATAATCATTTAGTAGCTCGACCCACCTTCGCTGTCGCATGTTGAGGTCCTTTTGTTCAAAGATGTGTTGTAAGCTTTTGTGGTCGGTAAATATCGTGCACTTTGTTCCGTAGAGGTAATGTCTCCAAATCTTGAGTGCAAATACAACGGCTCCTAATTCCAAATCATGCGTTGTGTAATTCTTCTCAGTATCTTTCAGTTGCCTGGACCCGTAGGCAATCACTTTTTCCCGTTGCATCAACACGCAACCGAGTCCTTGAATGGATGCATCGCAATAGACCACGAAGTCATCAACCCCTTCGGGTAACGAGAGAATCGGAGCTGAACATAACATGTCCTTAAGAGTTTGAAACACGTGTTCTTCTTTTTCACCCCATCTATATTGCACTCCCTTGTGCGTTAAAGCTGTTAAGGGTTGAGCCAATTGCGAGAAACCCTTGATGAATCTTCGGTAATACCCGGCAAGTCCCAAAAATTGTCGGATTTTGGTCGGCGCTCTCGGGGTAGACCAATTCTTGATAGCTTCCACTTTAGCTGGGTCGACATGAATTCCATCCTGATTAACAATGTGTCCAAGAAACTGGACCTCGCGAATCCAAAAATCGCACTTCGAAAACTTAGCATAAAGCTGTTCCTTGCGGAGTAATTCCAAGATAAGTCGTAGATGATTCTCGTGTTCTTCCTTTGTCTTGGAGTAGATCAAAATATCATCAATGAAAACTATCACAAACTGATCGAGGTACGGCTTGCACACTCGATTCATCAGATCCATAAACACAGCAGGCGCATTAGTTAGCCCAAACGGCATAACTAAAAACTCGTAGTGACCATACTGAGTTCTGAAGGCAGTCTTGGGGACATCCTCATCACGAATACGAAGTTGGTGATATCCAGACCGTAGATCAATCTTTGAAAAGTAGCTCGAACCTTGCAGTTGGTCGAAAAGATCGTCGATTCGAGGAAGTGGATACCGATTCTTGATCGTAACCTTGTTAAGCTCTCGGTAGTCAATACACATTCGGAACGTTCCATCTTTCTTCTTAACAAACAATACTGGTGCTCCCCATGGAGACGAACTTGGACGAATAAACCCTTTATCGAGTAACTCTTGAAGTTGTGCGGAGAGTTCGTTGAGTTCGCTTACCGCCAAACGGTAAGGTGCGCGTGCAATCGGAGCGGCTCCAGGAGCTAAGTCGATTCCAAACTCGACTTGTCGAAATGGAGGCAAACCAGGTAGATCATCAGGAAATACATCTGGAAAGTCGCGGACTATCGGGTAGTCGCTGATTCTACGCTCGGGAAGTGTCGTGTCGGTGACGTTTGCAAGGATCGCGAAATGTCCTTTACGAAGGCACTTTTGAGCTTTAAGGAACGAAATAATGCTGGTGACTGTTCCACCTTTTTCACCTTGAACTGTTAACACTTCACCTTCTTTGAGTGGAATACGAACCACTTTTTCTTGACATAAAATTTCAGCTCGGTTTTCGGATAACCAATCCATTCCTACTATGACATCAAAACTACCAATCGGGAAAGGCATAAGTTCGATTCCTAACGTATGGCCAGCTAGTTCTATCTTCCTTAACTATCTGAGTAGTATCATGAAGTTTACCATTTGCTAGCTCTACCACATACTTAGCATCTAAGTCAATCGGTTTAGCATTAATTAATCTAGCAAATTTAGTGGAAATAAAGCTTCTTTCAGCACCGGAATCAAACAATACAGTAGCAAAGAAACCATTAAGGATGAATTTACCGTTAATCACGTTGGCATCATTGCGAGCTTCACCTTGACCCATGACAAAAGCTCTTCCTCTGCCATTTCCACCATTCCCGTTGTTACCATTCCCGTTGCCATTACCTCCACCATTACCATTTCCGTTGCCCGGGTTCCCACCATTGCCATTGTTACCATTCCCTTGCCTGCGCAATTGCGGGCAATCTTTCCTCATGTGGCCTTAAGCACCACATTCATAACAGCCACGGGCTCCACCATTTTTGTTCTGATTGTTTCCTTTCCCGTTGCGGTTGTTTCCGTTTCCCCTGTTGTTGTTATTGCCACCTTGGTTCTGACCGTTGTTATTTAACTTTTGTAAGTTGGTCCAGCAGTTGTTGGCTTCATTCCCCAGTTTCCCACATCTTCCACATTCCAGGCCTTTGCTACACATTCCATTGTGGTGTTTCCCGCACTTGTTACAAAACGGAGCTTTACCCTTGTAGTTTCCATTCCCGCCTTGGCGATTGTTACTTCCACTGTTGCTGCCACTGTTGAAATTGGACCTTGTGTTGTCAGATCGCTTGTTCTAATACTGGGAGTTA
>JBCNJP010000009.1:29271160-29340598 GCA_039602395.1 Deinandra increscens subsp. villosa
TTTCTGATTTTGTGTGTTTTGTCTTATTTTATTTATTTATTTAAAGTTGCCAGATAGTAAACTCTCGGGCTTGACTTCAGGGGAAGCTTTCTAACAAGATGGAAGTTGGGAGTGTGTTTTTATTTTAAATATAGCTTTGTTAAGAAAAAATGTGTTTAAATTAAAGGTTAAGTTTCATGTGAACATCTTTGAAAGTGGAGGGGGTCTTTGTGAAAATTTGAAAATTTCAAAAAAAAAAAGAGGAGAAAAGGGGACCGGCAGCACCCCACCCTCTGCCATCACCATCGAAACCCACCACCGCACTCGCCATCACCCTGCGACCCTATCACCACCTTCCCCGTCGAAACTCACCACCGGACCCCACCCATTCACCCACATCGTTGCCGCCACTGTTCACCTTCAATCCACCGCCTCCGCCACCGTCGCCATCATCTGACGCCTCCCCCTTGCTCAGAGTCACCTCCTGATCACGTCCCCACTGTAGATTTTACTCCATGGCGCCTCGTTTGAAGCGTGCGGCTCGACCCCCGCAAGACCGAATTGAGTAGGCTTTAATTTTTTGTGATTTCTTGGCCGGGTATGGAAGGGATAAGGGATAAGGGATAAGGGATTGGGTGTATAGGTTGGATGAAATCATGATTAAAACACACATATATGCAAGTTTTAACTAAGTTGCAGGTGTTAAATGAAGAAGACAAGGCTTTTCGATCGAGCAAGGGGCTTTTCGATCAGGCTGAAAAGCTTTTCGATCAGCCCCCAGCACTTTTCGATCATGGTTATCGATGATCTGAGACTTCTCGATCGAAAGACCAGCTTTCCGATCGAAAGCGATGCTTTTCGATCGGAACATGGACTTTTCGATCATGATTGACACTTTTCGATCAGGGATCTCAGTAACAGGTGATTTTCCGATCGGATGGATGCTTTCCGATCGAAAACCCTGCTTTTCAATCGGAAAGGTACCAGATGATATTTTCAATTGTTTTTCAGTTATTATTAAGCCGTTATGCTGTCCGTTTTTCAAGAAATCTGTAAAACTAATGAATTCTTGTTTGTTCTGGATGTTTATCAGTGTGTGTGAATGCAGGGACTTAGAATTTATTATGGATCACAACACAGTGGCTTACTTGCTGGATCCACCTACGGAGTATCGTGAAAAGTACCGGTCAATGATTGCAGGACTGAAGAAGTGTTGTTTACACTTTGCACTTACAGCAAATCCTGTTATCTGCAAACGTATGCAACAAGAATTTTGGAAGACAGCATACGTGTCTGATGATGGAAAGCAGATAATAGCCAAGATACAAGCAACAGCAGTGGTCTTATAAGAAGAAAATTTCAGACAAGCTCTCAGGCTTAAAGATGTTGCTGCAGATCCGATTACACTGGATAAAGAAATGGTTTCTCAATGCCTAAAAGAAATGGGTTATCACACAGTATCTCCTCCTACTATGAAGGCTCTCCTTCCACCATACTGGAGAATGTTGGCCCATTACTTGCAGAAATGTGTGATTGCCAAGAAGAGCTCAACAAATCAACTGAACCAAGTGCACACTCATGCTATGGTGTCACTAGTTAGAGGGGTTCGTTTCAACTGGTCCAGGTTGATATTTGATGATGTGAAGGCGGTAGTGACCAGAGATAAAAAGTTTGCAGCCGTTCCAAGGTTCATCCAGTTAGCTTTGGATTCTAGATATCCAGCCTTGAGGAAGACCAATGACACTCATGATACTAAGCCCATGGGCATTGAGGTTTTCTTGATGATTAATCCAAAGAAGAAACTGACTGACAAGGTACCGTTCGGTAACAAGTTTGGTGAATTTGCAGAGATAACCAGAGAGGAGGTTCCTGTGCAAAGAAATACAATTATTGATGAAGAACACAATGTGCATGCCTCTAAGAAGCCAGTTACTGAACTCACGGATAGGTCAGATTGGGAAGATTTTGATCTTGAAGACGTGCAGATTGGTGCTTTGAATTTTGACGGTGAAGAGAATATCAATTATGATACGTACCTTGATGACATTAATATTGAAGATGTTGAGACTGAGATTGCTGAGACTCCATTGATAAGAAAGGGGAAAGCTACTGAGGAGCCTCCCCTCGGTGCTTCTGTTACCATAGAACTGACTGATGAAGTAGAGACTACTGCACAACACACTGCAGAAACTCCAAGTGACCCAAGAAGAAGAAGATTGGATCTGTGTGTGCCACCAGTGATCAGTACCAGTGCTGGTCAATCTTCTTCACAACCCACTGCCCAAGACAAAGGGAAGGCAGTAGAGGCACTTGAGTTCCGGTTGGAAAAGGAACTTAGAGCTGAAATTGCTCAATTGAAAGCCCAAAACACTGCCCAAAGTGAGCTGATTGGAGATCTTGTTGACATACAGAAAATTCATGCTACTGAACTGGAGAATCAGAAGAAGGTCAACAGACAGTTTTCAAATCAGATTAAAGAATTGCATAGAATGATAAAACAGCTTACTTCAGCTGGTACAAGTGATTCAAAGAAAGATGACAAAGAAGATCCAGGAAACAAAGAAGGGAATTCAAGTGCTAGTGGTTCGTCTCAATCACCTATATTTGACTTTGAGTCAGATATCCCTGATACTTCTGGCCCAGTATTACCTGAAGCTGTTGATAAAGACACAAGAGACAGAGACTACAGGACTGTGCCAGCTTCAGAATTTGATGGAGGATGGGAGGCTCAGACGTATGCTTATCCTCCTAAAAGGTATTTGACTCAGCTGGGAGAACATTATCATGACAAAAGAGGAATTACTAAAGAAATCAAATCCTGGATGTTTGATGCTGAGAAGAATATGTTTGTTGTTCGAAGAAAGGGTCAATATCCTCTGGAATATTACAAAAGCTGGACCCAGTTTTATTCCTGGACAAATGTGGATCTGACAATGCTGTATAAAGCCCTGTTCACAAACCCATCACAGAATGAGCAGGCTAAGTACTTTTACAGAAAATTAGAAAATGCAGTGCTTAGCAAATTCAAAAGGTTTGAAGACTTTCCTCACAAGAAGTCATATATTAAAAAATACAGAGGTGTGTTCAAGTGGGATGGGAAGAAAAGTGTGGATGGAAAGAGTAGTGGGTCTAAGAAACAGTTTACGAATGTATTGTATCCTCCAACAGAGAAGACGGAGACAATACCTCTGCCGATGCATCATCTTGAGGGTTGTCTACATGACTTTCAAACTTGGGCATATAGTGATTACTCAGGAGAAGCAAAGATTCTCTGTGAATCAAAGACAATGAATGTTATGGAGGTTCATGACTTGATGAGATTTCATAAGAAGGATATTTTAGTTCTGGCCAAGCATCAGATTGAGAGCAACACGGAGACAGAAGATTATGCTAAATACTATACACGAGCTGTTGCAGAGATTGTGGAGAAAGAGTTGTGGTATGATCCAGCAACAGTGCAGTTATCCAAGAAGTTTCGTATGTGAAGACTGCTGTCTAATGCTAAAGCCTAGGGGAAGATTGTAGAGACCATAATTGTTTGAGGCTTTTGCATTAGAAATCTTTTGGACTAGTTTAATTGTAATTGGGCTAATGTGTAAGTGGGTTAATATGGGCTAGGTGTAGTTGGTCGTAAATAGGCCATGTGGGCCGAATTTTGGTTTGCTTGGTAAACAAGATTAGGCTTTCCTATATAAGAAATAGATAGCTACTTGTTTAGGGTTGTTGATTCTAGGGTTTCTTGTGGGGTTTTTGCGGATCAAGTGTACACCGAATTCACTTTGTGAATTCGGATTTCAAGTGTGTTGGTAATCAATTTCTATTCAAGCATTCATCATCGGTTTGTATTTTCGTTTACTCGTTTCATTAAGATTGCTATACTTTTCGTTTTATACTTGAATCACCTCTAGTCACCGGATTCTGCACGGTGACTATAGGCATTGATATCGTGTGAGGGGTTAAATCGATCCTTGCAACATAAATTTGTGATCATAGTACAGCCTTAGTACATTCAAACATAAAGAACCAAACGTAAACTATTTAAAAAATTTTACAGCATGTTTATTTTCTGAAATCATAAAATACACCAGTTTTGGCAGCATACTTTTTTAGACATACCAGGACATCAGGTGCAGCTACATACACACCAAGATCGTCCATTCAAAAACCTGGTTTGTCCAGTCAAAAAACTAGTTTGTCCAATAATCAGTAAAAAAGGAACATCATTGTAATAAAAATACAAACAAACATTAGGTTCACTCCATTGTCACTATTAAAACTTGCTTAGAATAGACCGAAAACAGCTTCTGAACCAATAGATTATTAACCAGCCCCTGAACCAATAGAGTGTGACCAAACAGCCCCTGTGAAAATGTGTGAGCATCGGATCGTCTACTCAGACATCGAAATGTAATTAACCAATTGTTTTATTGATCAACAATGAACAACTACAATCAGTAAACACTTAGAAACACAACACCGAGATACACCTTGAAAACACACACTTAGCAGAAATCTCACATGCTCAGAACCCTCTATTACAAAGACAAGATCACTATTTATATAGCCTGTCCGATCCATGTCCGAACCTCAGGTTCGGCCAGTCCGAACTCCAGGTTCGTACCACGTTCGGCCAGTGAGACTTTGGCTTGAACTTGTCTTTCACTTTATACTTCACATGACGCACATATCAGATATCAACAAACTCCCCCTCGTCGTGTGCAGTATCTCTTCAATATCATCAACTCTGTATCTTCAATCAAGCTCCCCCTCAAGTGTAGAATCCGCTCGTTCAATGAAATGAATCTTCGAACAAACTCCTCCTCAACTCAGTCGTAGCTTGATCTTGAATACTTGATGACATCTAATGTATCTCTGGTCTTTTATCAACAACTTCAGAAGACTTTAAGTGATGATATCTTGCACTTTAGCAATCCTGCATCAATAATTTAAATAATCTGGGTGCAAAACGTCTCTTCGAGACTCCAAGATATGATTTTGAAAATTGAATTTTATATCACGTGTTGATCAGATCGAGAATAATACAGAAACAAAATCTTTTTGGCTTTTTAGAAAGTTTATATCAAAACAAACCTAAAATATTTTTGATTTTTCAAGGTTTATGCTAAAACACACCGAAAATCTTTTTGTTCTTTTCTGAAATGAAATGAAATCATAATATAGAATCAACACTATTTTTTATATGAGAAAGATCACTATATGGGATCATATTGGTTATAACGCATTGAACTACACTTTAATTTCAACTAATTGAAGCTCATAAGTCATGCTGATTGCCGGTATAATTTGTCCATCTTAAACTCAGGCAGAATCATACTCATAACATCTAGATATGTTAAGGTATTGATTAGATTTGCTTTGACCAGTGTACCCCACACTATCAAACATATTCAGACATTTTTTCGTTTTTCTTTCTTTTTCCTTTTTGTGTGATAGACTTGTGATTTTTCACAATGAATAATATTTTCATGATATCTTCAAGTGTGTTCCATGCAAAAAGAACTAAGAACGTTAAATCGTCTACCTTAAGGTCGATCTTTCGATACGCAGATAAGGCCTCGGATTTAACAAAATAAGAAAATAAAACAAGTTGAAATTGTATAACTCAACAACAATCAGGTCAGTACTCCCGTACACGCAGAGAAAGTCCGATGAGTTATACGGAACACCAAAGAAAATAAAGCAGAACGTCAAACGAACAAAGATCAGGTCGATTTTTCGATACGCAGAGAAAGTCCGATCGTTTGACAAAATAAAGAAAATCAAACAAGTTTAAATCTTTTGCAAAATAAACACATGTATACACAGTGACTTCTCGGTTTGAAATTTCACACTTATTTTTCTTTTTGTGTCATGAAATATGCATCAAGATGTTATCCACATGGTCAAGCATTAGTATTTAGTATATATCACATCTGAATACTTTCTGATTTGCCGAGCCTACCAAATATATCAAACAATGATCTTATGGCCCTTTCATCTACTCTATCCATGAGTCAGATACGTAAGCCAATGTACCATCATTTCCCAATGATTAATTTCTCACAATCTTATATTTTGTGTATGTATTCACCTTCCTTCTTTATATATTTGTCATCTATTCACCTTCTCCCCATAACATGCTTTTTCTTCAATTACTCCCCCTTACTTACAATTCTCCCCCTTAAAATGAAAACTATATTTTTGGATTTTCATTTTACACAAAACAAAAAAACAAGACTCTATTTTTGGTTTTTGAGAAAAACTTGTAAGCAAATAAAAATGATCAACCAACACGGATATTTTGCAAATTTAGACTTCAGAAAATATGCAGATTTAGAAAATTCGATCAGAAAATTTAAGTTATGCAGAATACTCGTCCATCAATAACTTTCAATCGTCGATAGGTCTTCTAGAAGTACCTGCACACTGGTCAAACTGATTAGTTCATAAATGACCCGAAGCGGATCGCTTCTGGTCGACCAGTGTCCAGATTTTGCTTAGAAACCACCTTAGGTTTCCAATGTTGTTTTGGTAATCCTATTTTTGATGAATTTATCACAGGTGACTATGACGATGAACCTACATTTTGAGACTTTTTAAAATTTGGAACAAAGCATTGTTGTTTTAGAAAGAATGCAGATTCACATACATCATAAACTCTGCCCTGTTCATTAACAAACATTGGTTTGGCAGATTTACCAAAACCCGGTTTCTTGTGAAACCGTTGTAATTAAGCAGCAGGCAGTGGACAATCCTTTGCCATATGCCATGTTCCGCGGCAAATATATCAAACTCTCTTTGTCTTGTCCCACTTTTGACGTACCTGCGATGAATTACACATAGGAATATCCCGAACATGATCAGAATGAGAATCATATACCTGATGTCTGTGATCATGAACCCATTTGGATGTTGGGCTTTGAGAATGAGAATTTTCAAAAGAAACTTAAGTTTTCGTAAGGATCAAATCAAACCCTCACGCGATATCAAAGTTTATAATCACCGTGCGGAATCCGGTGATTATAGGTGATTCAAGACAAATCGAAAATAATGTGAATAAGCAAATAAGAACAAGATTAAAACACAAACCACAAGACTAGAATACTTGAAAAACCACCTTACGATTGCAACAAAAGGATCTAAATTCTCTCTGAGAATTTTGTAAACACCAAGTGGAAACAAACACCAAATCAGCAACCAACCCTAATCTCCTAATCTAGCTATCCTTATATAGGAAAGCATATGCTTGTTAAACAAGCTACAAAAATTCAGAATCTAGGCCCTATCTTCGACCAACGCACAAGCCCACACAACCCATTAACAAGTTTTAACCCATTTACAAATAAACTAGCCCAAATGTAAGTCTAATGCAAAAGCCTCATAAATTCTAGACTCTACAATCTTCCCCTAGGCTTTAGCATTAGACAGCATTCACATTCGGAATATTTTCGACAGATGCACTGTAGTCGGATCATACCACAGCTCCTTTGCCACAATCTCAGCCACAGCTCTAGTATAACACTTGGCATATTCTTCAGTCTCTTTGTTACACTCAATTTGATGCTTAGCCAGTACCAGTATATCCTTCTTATGAAACCTCATCAAATCATGAACTTCCATGACACTCATCGTCTTTGATTTGCAAAGAATTTTGGCTTCACCAGAATAATCACTATATGCCCAAGTTTGGAAGTCATGCAGACAATCTTCAGGATGTCTCATCGGCAGGGGTATTGTTTTTGTCTTCTCAGTTGGTGGATACAGAACATTTGTAAACTTCTTTCCAGCAACATCCTCCTTTCCAGGAATACTTTTCTGTCCATCCCACTTGAAATCTCCTGAACTTGCTGCGAACTGCATTTTCCAATTTCTTATAAAAATACTTAGCTTGTTCATTCTGTGATAGATTTGTAAAAGGTGCCTTGTAAAGCATAGTCAGATCCACATTTGTCCAGGAGTAAAACTGGGTCCAGCATTTATAGTACTCCAATGGATATTGACCCTTTCTTCGCACAACAAACATGTTCTTCTCTCCATCAAACATCCAGGATTTGATTCCTGCAGTAATTCCCTGCTTATCATGATAATGCTCTCCCAGCTGGATTAAATACCTCTCAGGAGGATAAGCAAAAGTTTGAGCCTCCCAACCTCCGTCAAACTCTGAAGCAGGTACTGTCATGTAGTCTCTATCCCTTGTATCTTTATCTTCAACAGAGGCTTCAGGTAGTACTGGATTAGATTCCTCAGGGATATCTGCTTCAAAGTCAAATGCTGGTGATTGTGAGGAATCACATGCACCCGAACCACCTTCCTTGTTTCCTGGATCATCCTTATCATCTTGGCTAGGGTTTGACCTGCTTGATTTTTCAGAGTTAAGTTGCCTGCTCAGCTTGTGTAAATCTCTGAATTGTCTGGTAAACTCTCGGTTTATCTTTTTCTGATTCTCCAACTCAGTATTATGGACCTTTTGGATATCAATTAAGTCTCCAATAATCTCACTTTGGGCAGCATTCTGGGCTTTCAGATTTTCAATTTCTTCTCTAAGTTCCTTTTCCAACCTGTATTCAGGTGTTTCTACCGCTTTCCCTTTGTCTTGGGCTGTGGGCTGTGAAGATGATTGACCAGCACTGGAACTAGTGACTGGTGGCACACGAGGGTCTAATCTTCTTCTTCTAGGGTCACTTGGGGCTTCTTCATGGTGTTGTGTAGCAATCTTCTCAGATTCAGTCAGTTCTTCTATAACAGAAGCACTGAGGGGAGGATCCTCAGTGGCTTCCCATTTTCTTATCAATAGAGTCTCAGCAATCTCACTCTCAACATCCTCAATATTAATGTCGTCAAGATATGTGTCATAATTGATATTCTCTTCACCTTCAAAATTCAGTGCACCAATCTGCACGTCTTCTAGATCAAAATCTTCCCAATCCGAACAATCCGTGAGTTCAGTAACAGGCTTCTGAGAGGCAGGCACATTGTGTTCTTCTTCAATGACAGCATTTCTTTGTACAGGAACCTCTTCTCCTGTTATCTCAGCAAATTCACCAAACTTGTTCCCGAATGGAACTTTATCAGTCAATTTCTTCTTGAGGTTAATCATCAGGAAAACCTCAATTCCCATAGGCTTAGTATCATGAGTATCATTGGTCTTCCTCAAAGCTGGATACCCTAGAATCCAGAGCTAACTGGATAAACCTTGGAAGAGCTGCAAACTTCTTATCTCTAGTCACTACGGCCTTGACATCATCAAAGATCAACCTGGACTAGTTGAAACGAACCCCTATAACTAGTGACACCATAGCATGGGTGTGCACTTGGTTCAGTTGATCTGTTGAACTTTTCTTGGCAATCACACACTTCTGCTAATGGGCCAGCATTCTCCAGTAAGGTGGAAGGAGAGCCTTCATTGTAGGAGGATAAACTGTGTGATATCCCATTTCTTTTAGGCATTGAGAAACCATTTCTTTATTTAGAGCAATTGGATCAGCTGCAACATCCTTAAGCCTGTGAGCCTGCCTGAAATTCTCTTCTGATAAAACCACTGCAGTTGCTTGTATCTTGGCTATAACTTGCTTCCATCATCGGGTTAGCATTATTTAACCAAAAGCACTTCCCCTGAACCCGAGGACTCTTCACATTATATCCCCCTGAGATTCTAAAGAGGGGCATACTTTCTTGCATAAAAACCCACAAAACATTTTAAATACTTTAAATTAACCTGGCCATGGTTGAAAAATAAACACTAAAAACTTAAGATAACACAGAAGAAAAAAAACAAAAAAAAAAACATACCAAATTACTAAACGAGAAGGTTTTATTTGGGATCAAACCGTATGAATCTGACCGAGGAACCCTCTTCAGCTTCTGTTATTCGAACACGTCCAGGTGATTACCAATATACTGATCCACTTTAAACTCAAACCCTTTTCTTAATCAGGCTGTTTGTTACTTTATTATCTTTTATTGTGTATTAATTATGAATAGCAAGTGGGTTTCAACAAATCCTATGTACATGTTATTGCACACTATCAAGCACATAAATTCCCTACCACATATTTTCACAACCTGAAGCAGAAGTTTGAAACTAAGCTCGAGACTTGGTTAAGAAGAGAAAGAATAGATCACATAAATTTTTGGGTATAATACACAAGTTCAACTGAATTTTTGAAATTTTTTTAATAATGCTCTCATCAGTGACAAAGGCTGAGGGTTTTGGACACTTAAGGGTCTCTTTTCTTGTTCTCTTTGGCATCTTTTGGGTGTATATTAATTTTTTATTTTTTATTTTAGGTGATCTAGAAGCATGTATGTATAGACAACTCCAGGTCATTGCTCACGCAAAGCAGAGGAGAGCCTTACATTCACGTGAAGCATGCCCGGGTCATTGCTCACGCAAAGCAGAGGGAACACCGACTTTTTGAGCTAAATTTCACACTCTTGGACATGCAGTCAAATAGAAATGCAATTAACCTAAGTGTTATTACCCAACACACTGTCATAGTTATCTTCTAAGTGTATAACGCATACCTTTTCAGATTGTTAGAGCATATACCTATGCTATGATGTGTCTCGTGTATTGTATCTATGTGAGCGTGTCTTAATATAAGGTTTAGTGACAATATCATTGGCACCGGACCAAACGGTCCGCCGGACCAAATGGTACGCCCGTACCATTTGGTACGCAGCCTGTTTAGTCACTTACTATAAATAGGTTCGTGTTAGAATGAATGTTAACACTCTGAGTCATTCTACACTTTCTGTGTGTGTTTTCTAGAGAGAGAAACTAGAGAGAGTTCATTGTAATCTCAAGTGATTCAATAACAAATCTCTTATTTACATCTTGTGTTTACTACATTGATCAAAGCGTGCAGTAGTAAGATCGTATCTCAGTTTTACAAGTGGTATCAGAGCATTAGTGTGACATCCGAGAATTCCAAGGTTAACTTCCGTTAGACAATCTCCGTTAGTTACGTTATAAGTATTAACTAGGTAACTAATGCTTAACTAGACCGAATACGTCCACGACCTTTGGTTGATCACCGAACCCATCCATATGTGTTTATTTATTTATTTTATTACCATTATGTGGAATTATGTGCAACGTGATTTAAATGCATGATTATTATCAACAGCATGACTATTTGTTTACTTGTTGAATTATGTGACAAATTGCTTAATTGTGTATTTATGTGATTAATCAAGAAATTAAGTGTATGCATACATGTTAATCTTGGGCTAATCACTTGCTGATCATTGGGGCCCAAATCCCAATGATAAGCCCACCAAGGCCTTAGTATTTAAGAGAAAATAAAAACCCTAAATCTCATTTAATGCATACATCACATAAAACACACACACACTCTCCCATCCTCTCTCTCTCGTTGGATCATTTCTGGTCAGCCTTGAACCACCAAGGATCACCGTGATCTCAGCCTTGAAGATCATCCATTGAGCTTGGAAACCCACCCGTAAGTTCCATGACCATTTCTATGCTTTTCTTTGTGTTTTCTTAAAAAGAATGTGTAAACCTTCATGGAATCGTTTGATCTTCTGATATGATGCTTAGGAATGTTAGATCTAGCATAAAGACTGAAACTTTACGTGTAAAATCATGCCATAATGAAGATTCATGCTAGTTAGGTCATTTTATGCTTAAAAGTGTTCTTGGAGATTTGATGGTGAAAATCCATGTTTAAGGTGTTAAATTTGCTTGTTTAATGTTGGTAAATGTTTATGCATGCCAGATACTGTATTATATGAAGTATGGAAGCTGTTAGAATGATTTTTTGTCAAATTTACGAGTTTTCTGCGACTAGCGAAACTGACAGATTCGTTAGGCGAAACTGTAGTTTCGCAAACTGTTTGAATATTCACCCAGCGACACTATACAGCGAAACTATAGTGTCGCCTGTGAAACTAAGTGTATTGCTCGAACGAAACTACCGAGCGAAACAACCATAGACTCCTGAACGAAAGTTCAAATCAGTTTCGAGCGAAACTAGATAGCGAAATTGTGTCATCAGTTTCGAGCGAAACTATCTGGCGAAACTGTGCCTTCTATGAACGAAAGTTCAAACCAGTTTCGAGCGAATCTATGCTAGCGAAACTGTGTCATCAGTTTCGAGCGAAACTAGCTAGCGAAACTGTGTAGCGAAACTGTGCCAGACCCAAAACCCAAACTTGTGCAACTTATTTGAATGTTATGCCATGACTTACATGATTATGCAATAATGAAACATGCTTTGATTTCTGAATGATGTGAACCCTCGTTTATGATCAACCATCGGTGTCGTGTGTCGGTATGTCGAGTCGTAGTTCCAACGTGCTATGTTATGGGCCATAGTGACGTAGTTAAAGTTTAGGCACAACCTAACACCTAAGACCTTAATGTGATTATTAGGTCTTCGTTAGCAAACATAATTGGATTATTTGAAGTGTAAGCTGTGCAACCTAAGGTGAGTTTCACTAGCCCTTTAACTGTGAGCCCGTTTGGGTCACAACGAATTTACTTAACGGAAAACAACGCTGACATCTTGAGATATTGCCAAATGGGATATCTGTTATGGAAGTTGGAGTGTTCTATGGAAAGCACTTGCAACTGTCCATCCTTGGGGTTTCAAATGAAATCCTGAACAACCATGTTGACACTTAAACTCTTTTTAGGATTCCAAATGAAATCCAGAATAAACGGTTTTAATATGACTAGTGTAGGTTAAAGTCTAAACCAAATGATATCACATGATTTCTAAGGATGCCTTAAAACTTAAAAGTCCTCAACAATTTAGTACCATTAATTTGCAAAGCGAGGGGATGTTGGGTAGATCTACTGAGGGTTTGACAAACCCTGCTCCGCGGTACACAAATGTGTAGCCAACCGGTTGGAGGCCGAACGGAGTTTAATATCAGCCTATTTTAGTTGTGGGTCCCATGAGGAACACAACTGGAGGCACAAACTATCGGCAAATGCCGAACTCTGTTACGTCGGCTTTGGTACGAACTTCCTTAGTGCATGGAAACCGGATTAGCTACCCGCGATATCGGTTGACCGCTTTAATCTTTACTTAACTAGTGCATATTCGATAATTCAGCACTTGGCAATGTTTTGCAAAAACTATTACTTATTTATATGTTGATACATACGCTTATGAGACCGGGCCTCTGCATGACATGCCCACTGTGAACTCACCAACCGTTAGGTTGACACTTGTGTGGTTTTCACTTTTGCAGATCGCTGAGGAGTATCCACCGGAGGTTGGCATGGCACCCGAAGTTACTTATTTCTTTTGAACTTAAATTTGGGAATTGAACAACAAATTATGTTTTGTAATTTAAGCACGTGGTTAGTGCTAAGATACTCATGTTTCTTTTCCGCTGCAAACTCTTAAACTGTTTTATGATGAATGTTTGGACTTTACTCTGATTCGTTTAGTATTTGTAACTAATGGTTGTGGTCCTGGTTTGCTCGCACCCCTTAACGGTATAAACTCCGTTAGTGGTTAATTTGGGGGTGTGACAGATTGGTATCAGAGCCATAAGTTGCAGAGAACTGGAATCATTTTTGAAAAACGATTTGGAAACTGCAACTTGAAACCTTAGTTACAAACGAACAAACAAATTCCCTAAAACAAAATTTTTACGTGCCAACCTGGGATACTCACTCTGCTGTGTAAGTAAATACTTCATATGTATATATATATATATATATATATATATATATATATAAATATATATATAGACCGTGTCTAAGTAGTCTAACGGAAAACCTTAGGAAAATTTCACACACGAATACGAAATGCTAACGCTAATACGCACACTATTCCGGGGGAAAGCGACAATGAAACGATGCTACACGCTACGTCCTGAATTCTACTACGATGACTACGCCGACGATGCTACAGGCTACGTCCGGATTTGGTCCGCTGAGTACAAATTTGGTCCGCTGGTTAATTTGGTCCAGATTTGGTCCGCTGAGAAGGTTTGGTATGCTAGCAGAAAAGTGATCTTCACTAAAACTGACATAACTTGAGAACCGTAAAGAGTTACGGGAGCTAATACCAGCCAAAACGTTCGTCTCGACGAGATCTAGACTTGTACCTGCCTAACGGCCAGTACCGTCCAGTTTTGACCCCAAAAATCCGCTTGGAAGACCTCCTTTTTTGAGTTCGAAGTTTTTGAAGTATTATTTTCGGTGAAAAATGTCTGATTTTCAAGCATCTGCAGCTATGCAAAGCACGGTACAAACTATGCTCATTTTTGATAATGAAATAGGAACAAGTCAGAAAGTTCCTAAGCTGTTAAAGTTGGAAGATCATCAAAATTGGAAGCAACGTTTTTCTGCATACATCAGGACAAACGATATTGATTTGTGGATTCCGATTCGAACTTTGTATGTACGTCCAACTGAAGATGGAGAGTATAAAGAAATTTAAGATTTTGATAAGGATGAAAGAAAAAGTTATGAGCTTGAACAAAAAGTTTATGGTTATCTTACCATGGCTTTACCTACCGAGTTGTTGCATCAATTCAGCACTTGCAAGAAAGCTAAACAGTTGTGGGATGCTTTATCTGCTCGATGTGAAGGTAATGACCAATATAAGAAGAGTAGACGAAAAGTGTTGAACAAGGAATTCGAAAATTTTCAACATTATGAAAAAGAAAATATTTCTGCTCTTGTGTCAAGGTTTTCACATCTGATTAGTGAGATGAAAGTGGTTAAAATTGAAAAGACCGAGGAGGAATTGAAAGAGAAATTGATGGAAGCATTACCAGAAAAGTGGGAAAAGTATGTATTATTACTTACTCATGATAAAGAATATTCTGAATTATCATTTCATGATTTGACCGGAAAACTTCATGCTAGAGAGATGGAAATGATGACATCAAACAAGTCAACTGCTCAATTCCAAAATCCTGAATTGTATCATGGTCAAAATTCTGCAAGTATCAATGCAAAGTCTAAATCATTTGGTGTTGATTCATTAAATCCACCTCAAACAACTTTTGTTGCTGGTCATGGTTCAGGAAATTCTGAAAATTCATCAAGAGGATGTAACTTCACTATTCCAAATCATTCAAGTCCGACTTAATATTCAGCAAAAACACCGGATGAGCACTTGGCATTAATCTCAGCCTTGTTATCTTCATGTTATGGATTGTTGAATGGTGGTTTGACAACATCTAATCTGATTGAAGAAGATTTTGATCAAATTGATCCTGATAATCTTGAGCAAATATATATCAATTGGCAATTGGCGATGTTAGATCAAAGAGTTAGAAGATTCAAAAAGAAGACAGGATTTCAAAGTTTAAATCCAGATGGCAAGGTTGGAATAGATAAATCAAAAGAAAAATGCTTCAAATATTCCAATTTTGGACATTTTGCTCGTGAATGTTCAAAATCAACTGCTTCTTCATCAAAGTCTCCAACAGCCTTAGTGTCTCAAGTTGATAAACGATATGATTGGGGGCGAACTTCTAATTCTCCAATTGCTTTAGCTACTGTTGCTTCTGAGTCTAATGAAGGTTATGATTGGGATGCTGATGTACTTGAAGCATTTGAAAAAGCACGAACATCGAATAAATGATATGATTGGGCTGCTGATGAACCTGATGAGTCTGCATTTCGTGCTTTGATTGCTCAAGTTGTTCATAGTAATGATGAAGAAGAAGTAACTGATTCTAAATCTGAAATAAGTGGTTCTGGAAATAGTGGTTATGAATCTGTTTGTGAGTTTTGTTCTCAAAAAGACAAGAAAATTCAAGCATTGACAAAAAAGAAAATGAGTTGTTGGTTGATGAAAATAAAAGAAGGATAGAAGAATTGGCCAATGAACAGCAAAAGTCAAAAGATCTAAGTCAAGAATTGTTTTCTCAGAAAGAAAAGTTTTCAGATTTACAAGCAGAGATTATTGAGAAAGAATCAAAATTTCAAAGTGTTAAACAAGAGTTTGAACAGAAAGTTACAAAGTTATCTGAAGAAAAGGATGAATTAGTCCAAGAAGTGAAGAAATGGAAAGATGAAGCTGGGGATACTGCAAAAGATTTTCAAAATCTTTTTGATAAATCAAAGTCCAGACTTGATACACTTACTCAACTTTCTGATGTCCAAGCTATTAAGATTCAATCTTATCAGACTGATATGGAAAGGTTACTTGATGAGAAGAGGGAGTTGGTTAGAGTGAACAAGTTGCAAAATGCAAATTTGGATATTCAGAAAAGAAATGAAGATAAACTCGAGAAGGAATTGTTGGCTGGATTAGATGAGTTAAGATTGCAAAAGTATGAAACTAATAAAGTGGCAAAGAAGCTCATTGCAACAGAAAAGGAGTTGGGTGAAGCTTATCAAAGAATTTCTGAATTAAAGATTGAAGTCATTGATTCAAAACGTCTTTTTAACAATGTTACTAACTCACAATCTTTTACAAGTTTTCTGGCCAAGGATGATAATTTTGAGAAGATGTTTAACAAAACTGTGTCACCACCAGGAAGTCTTAAAGAAGGAGTTCATGATTTGAAAGAAAATGTTGAAACTAATGATTATTCTAAGTTTGTTGGTTCCAAATCTGTTGAAGAAAGGAAAGAGAACAA
Organism: Deinandra increscens subsp. villosa; assembly: GCA_039602395.1. Lineage (NCBI taxonomy): Eukaryota > Viridiplantae > Streptophyta > Magnoliopsida > Asterales > Asteraceae > Deinandra > Deinandra increscens. The sequence goes on from JBCNJP010000009.1 coordinate 29,287,724, forward strand.
AGGCCAGAGTGCTGCAACTTCTGATGACAAAGAGAAATCTGCAAGTTCACCTACTGACATTGCTGAAACAATAGTTGATGCTCCAAACGATATCAACAAGGTCAAAGCAGAGTTTTCTCGTCTTGCAAAGAACGGGCATAAACCGTCTGATTCAGAAGAGAATGTTTCTAGAAAACATACAGGTTTGGGATTTCAAAAGAAGCAGGTTAAAGTATATGTTTCAAAGGTACAACAGCAACAACATTTGAAGAAAGTCAATCTGAAGCAAGTCAAGAAGGATGTGTTTAAAGCTGACAAAGTTCAACCTGAGAGATTTTATAAACTCAAAGGTTCAGATCAGATATTCTCTGATAAGGAGTTTCCACTTCACTGTGTGGATTCTCAGAAAGTTGCTAAGGTCTTTATCAAAACTGATGCTGCTCCAAAGACCAAGAAGAAACAAACAGCCAAATATTCTTATGGAAATTCAAATTCTACTCCAAAGAGCCCGACTTCGAAATGTGATCATGATCATCGATATCAGGTATTCGATTCCTTTTATGATCATTTTGGAGATGAATATTTTTGTGAAGCTTTGCAGATTCCGAAACGCCGAAATGTCAATAATCGCTTATGTTACAATTACCGACAAAAGGGGCATATGGCACAAGATTGTCCGGTTTCTGCTGCTTCTAGTTCAAGAAAAGGAAAGATTCCATTTGTTGGTAAAGCTGCCAAATAACGATTCATTAATGAATATGGCAGAGTATTTGATGAATACCCACAACCTACATTTTTCAAAACCTAAGGAAGATTTATTCCGCGTTTTCAAAATGTTCCATATGTAGGTTGTTCGTCACAATCAACTGTGACAGATTCATTGAATACTGATTTACCAAAACAACAACACTAGAAACCTAAAGTGGTTTCGAAAGGAAGCCAGGACACTGGTCGACCAGAAGCGATTCGCTTCGGGTCATTTATAAATGGACGTGTTTGATCAGTGTGCAGGTACTTCTAGAAGACTTATCGGTGATTGCAAAGTTGCTGATGGAGGAGTATTATGCTGATTTAACTTAAATTACATGTGATATCAAATTTCAAAACTGAAATTTTTTCTGAAAGCTAAACCTGAAAGGTATCCATGTCGAAAGGTCAATTTTCTTTCTTTTACATTTCGTATGTAGTTTAGGGGGAGCAAATTGAACATACCAAAAATAGCGTCTTTGTGTTTTTGTTTGTGTTAAAATGAAAATCCAAAATAGAGTTTTCATTTTAAGGGGGAGAAAAACAGAAAATACAAAAACATTGAAACATGAGAAATTGTATCCGACATAAATGGGAAATGATGGTACATTGGCTTACGTGTCTGACTCGTGGATAAATTAGATGAAAAAGCCATAAGATCATTGTTCGATGTGCTTGGTAGGCTCGGCATTAAATCAGAAAGTATTCAGATGTGATAAACATTAAATACTAATGCTTGACCTAGTGGACAACATCTTGATGCATATCTCATGATATATCAAGAAAAAGATATGTGAAAAAGAAAATGAGAAGTCACTGTGTATACATGTGTTCATTTTGCAAAGATTTAAACTTGTTTGATTTTCTTTATTTTGTCAAACGATCGGACTTTCTTTGCGTATCGAAAGATCGACCTGATTGTTGTTCGTTTGACATTCTGCTTTATTTTCTTTGGTGTTTCATATAATTCATCGGACTTTCTCTGCGTGTACGGGAGTACCGAACTGATTGTTGTTGGGTTATACAATTTCAACTAGTTTTTTTTTCTTATTTTGTTTTATCCGAGGCCTTATCTGTGTATCGAATGATCGACCTTAAGGTAGACGATTTAACAATCTTATTTCTTTTTGCATGGAACACAGTTGACTAAATCATGAATACAATCATTATGTGATTTAATCACAAATGAAATCACAAAAGGTGATATAAAAGCAAAAACATATCTGAGTATGTCTGATAGTGTAGGGTACACTGGTCAAAGCAAACTTAATTAATACAATAACATATCCAGATGTTATGAGTATGATTTTGCTTGAGTTTAAGATGGACAAATTATACCAGTAATTGACATGACTTGTGTGCTGAAATAATTGAAATTGAAGTGTAGTTCATCATGTCATGTTCAATATGATCCCAAGTTGTGATCTTTCTCTCAAAAGACAAAAATAGTGTATGATTCTGTATTGTATTTATGTTTCATATCTTAAAAGTTCAAAAAGATTTTCAGTGTGTTTTGATATAAAATTTCAAAAAGCCAAAAAGATTTTATTTCTTATTTGTTTTCGACCGATCGACATGTGATACGAAATCAAATTTCAAATCTTTATCTTGGATTCTTGAAGAGAAGTTTTGCGCCAAGATTAAATTAATTTTCAAAAGAAAAGGAAACCGCGTTTCTGTCTTCTGAAATTGCAGGTTATATGTGTCAAGACTCAAGCATGGTGAAAGGGGGAGTATGTTTTATCTTTCACAAGTGAATCTTGAAGATCAAAGATGATTCAAGAGTGATCCAGCCATGCAAGCTCTAATTCTGACAAGATTTCAAGTCAAAGATCGGATGCAGCAATGTTGAAGATTGAAGACAAGAGTTTAGTTAGAAAATTGATACATTACACGTTAAGGGGGATTTTGGTAGAGCATATACCTATGCTATGATGTGTCTCGTGTATTGTATCTATGTGAGTGTGTCTTAGTATGAGGTTTAGTGACAATATCATTGGCACCAGACCAAATGGTCCGCCGGACCAAATGGTACGCCCGTACCATTTGGTACGCAGCCTGTTTAGTCACTTACTACAAATAGGTTCGTGTTAGAATGAATGTTAACACTCTAGGTCATTCTACACTTTATGTGTGTGTTTTCTAGAGAGAGAAACTAGAGAGAGTTCATTGTAATCTCAAGTGATTCAATAACAAATCTCTTATTTACATCTTGTGTTTACTACATTGATCAAAGCGTGCAGTAGTAAGATCGTATCTCAGTTTTACATGTTACGAGCTGAGCCTACCAGCATATCACCATGGATCATGTCTTTCACATCTGCCTTACGCGTGTCAGCCATCTCCAAAACGGAAGTTTATTTCACTTCCCTCCTTCTCAAGGAAACAAAAGATTAAAATTTAAAAAGCACAATTTAATTTTGAGGGGTCAACAATTTCATATTTTCTATTCTTCCCCTTGCTTTTTGATTTTTAATAACAACACACATTTTTTTTCCTTTTTCTTCCTTTTTTTCTTTTTTTTTATTTATTTATTTATTAACTTTTTTTTAACTTGAACACACTAACACATCACTAAACATCGACTCACTAAACACAATTGACCAAGTTAACCTTCAAAGTTTATCTTTTGAAAAATGTCAGAAATGGGTTTTGTTTAATGTACTACCATACTTCACATCAAATTAGCCAAGAAACAATCAATTCAGACAGTACCTTGTTGATTTCACTAGATTTACCTCTTACCAGAAGAACATCCCTACTATTGAAAATATGCATGTCATGTAGGTAAGAGATGCCTTCTATCCTGTGCCTGGAACAATCACTTTCAAAAAAAATAAGTTAATGGAAGTCCTCCTTGACTGTTCCTGCATAAGGTGAGAGATCAGTTAGCCATTAAAACCCATGCCATTGTGGTTCTTGGTATACCTGAAGAGTTAGTGAAAGTTATCTCTTTTAAAAACATCCCCTTTATGATATTAGGAATTGGGGGTGTGGCTGCCTTGGTTGGACTGAGAATGTCATTTTTGTTGACATCTCTGGGTTGGTGATTTTCTTTCCTAAAAACCTGTGGTTTTCTCGGTGGATTCTTATTAGAATTTTGAACTCTTATTTATTGAAATTGTTTGGAGTGTTTTTTGTACACTCTAGTAGGCTTGAAAGACAAGTTCACAACTTTTGAAAAATTCCACTTGTCATCCTTCCTCCAACCATTTGATTTAGCTGAACCAACTGGATTTGGATAGATGGATGATTTTGAAACAGTTTTGAAAACAGATTTTAAAACTGGTTTTGGGGATTCAACAGATTTTGGTCTCCAAGCTGTTTTGGCAGATTTCTGAGATGCTTTGTTTTCTTTAAAAATGGTCTTTGGTCGTTGCTTAGGAGCCTTGGGTTTATGCTGAACTTTGTGACTCTGAGGTGCTTGTTTCTGCACCTTGGGTTTTGATGGACCGGGCCTTGGAGTAGGGTCACTTTGTTTTTGGGTCCTTGGACTGGGTCTCTAATGAACCCTTTTGGGATAATAGGGTTCAAAGGGCCGGTATAAACAGTTTCTTGCCACGTGTCCTGGTCTACCACAAACATGGAAAGATTGTTTCTTTGGGTATACGGGAGCCTGTGGTTGGTTACACCCAGTGGAAATCCAAGTTGGTTTTGAACAATTTTTGTGAATCCAATGGGTTTTTGCCGTTGGGCTTTGTGGTTAAAATGTACTCTCGCTGAACCTGCTTAAACTGGTCATATGCAGAACTGATTTCTGGGTACGGGACAAAATCATGAGGTCTAAGGTCCCGCACTTTCTGCACATTTTGGTCATGACAGTCATTCTTATTTTCAGTAGGTTTCACACCCAACACCTCACCATTTGTGAGTTTGGGACCAGCAACCTGTGGTCCCTTATCCCTTCTTAAAATTTTAACAGTTCTTAAGGGTTTTACAGCTTTAGCATCACATTTACCAAGAATAAACACACCACAATCAGACGATTTTGCAAACAAAACAGACTCAGAAGTTGTGGACTCAGACTGAACAGACGATTCAAGTTTTTCAAAATTAAAATTTTTATGAAAATCATTAGAACTGGAACTCTCAGAAAACTCCTTGCTATCCACTACCCCTGTTTCTTTATTACCTTTATCTGCACAACAAGTAGAAATGTTAGTAGTGTTAGAAACAGGAGCATAAATTTTAATAGGGCATGCAACAAGTTTCTTTTCTATTTTAGCCTTAGCTTCTAAAGAGGTCTTTGAACTCTCAAAGTCTGGGATCATTTCATGCATCAATGGCATCGGTACTGTATGAGTGGATGTTTCATCCTTTACCTCGGTACCGAGACCCAAACCAGAGTGGGAATTGAGATGTCGCATTCGGACATCTGTGTTGTAGAAAAGAGAGCTAGCCTTCATCATTTCTGACACAATCTTATCATTTCGTTTAACTTTGGTTTGTGATGTTTCTAATTTGGCTTTAAGTTGTTCAACTTCAGATTTTAATGTGTCAATTTATTCATTAGCAATTCTAAGATATGTAATTTTATCACTCAATTTCCTTTGAAGATTCTTAATATCGACTTTGACAGCTTCTAGTTTTTCACTTAATGTTTTACTCCTACCTTTGTACTCTCGCAGGTCTCTATTAGATAGTTCACAATTTAACGTTTCATTAAAGAACTGACGTTGCCAGTCTTGAGATTCATTAAATGTAATTTGGCATTTAGGGTTAGAACATACCTCATTGTTGTTGGTGCATGAAGTGGTACCTGGTAGAATGGGTGCCATGAATTTCTATGGATGGAACTTTAGAGCAAATATGGTAAAACGGCAAAATCACTATTCAAAGAATAGTGTCAAAAACTTAAAACTGAAACGAAGGCCTTCGGAGTGGAATTTGGAGGTCCAAACGAGCTCCCCTAGACGTTATTCAGGGGTAATTTTGGGGCTCGTTCTCATGGACGTCGTGTTAAAATTTGAGCTTCTAACTCCAAACGAGGCCCAAGTTACGTCCGTTTTAGTGAAACAGTGCGAAATAGTGTTTTTGCTGCAAAAAGGGTTTGGACCGAAAAGTGGGTTTTCGATCGAAAAGTGTGCTTCTGATCCAAAAGGGGTTTTCGATCAGCAGGGTGTTGGGTCGAAAAGGGGTTTTCGGTCGGACAAGGCTGATCGAAAAGTACTTTTCGATCCGAAAGGAAAGTGGTCGAAAAGTGTAGGTTACGATCGAAAAGTTGGATCTGGATCGAAAAGTCTCGGAGGGGACTTTTCGATTGAGGAGAGCAGTGGATCGAAAAGTCACAAGGGACTTTCCGATCGAGATGGTGGATCGAGAAGTCACAGAGGGGACTTCTCGATTGATGAATGATTGATCGAAAAGTCGCTGAAGAGGACTTTCCGATCGAAAAACCTGATCGAGAAGTCACAAAGAGGGACTTCTCGATTAAAAGCAGCTGATCGAAAAGTCTCAAAATGGGACTTTTTGACTGAAACACGCCTGATCGAAAAGACACAGAGGGTCTTTCTCGATCACAGGAAAGCGACAGGAAAGGGTTTTCGACCAGAAAGCCTGATCGAAAAGTCTCACTTGGCTCGAAAAGTCTCTGATTCACGAACAAATGGTCTCGAAAGCTTCTGTTTTTGAGTTTAAACCTGCAAAAGACTTCTGAATCGTGCTAAATGCTGAAAATCACCACAAAAACTCAACCTGTTAGTTGCCAAATACTTGAATCGGATATCGCGAGAGTCTCGAAACTTGCGTTTCTTGGCTCTGATACCAATTGTAAGGATCAAATCAAACCCTCACGCGATATCAAAGTCTATAATCACCGTGCGGAATCTGGTGATTATAGGTGATTCAAGACAAATCGAAAATAATGTGAATAAGCAAATAAGAACAAGATTAAAACACAAACCACAAGACTAGAATACTTGAAAAACCACCTTACGATTGCAACAAAAGGATCGAAATTCTCTCTGAGAATTTCGTAAACACCAAGTGGAAACAAACACCAAATCAGCAACCAACCCTAATCTCCTAATCTAGCTATCCTTATATAGGAAAGCATATGCTTGTTAAATAAGCTACAAAAATTCGGACTCTAGGCCCTATCTTCGACCAACGCACAAGCCCACACAACCCATTAACAAGTTTTAACCCATTTACAAATAAACTAGCCCAAATGTAACTCTAATGCAAAAGCCTCATAAATTCTAGACTCTATAGTTTTCACAAAAACTTCAGAAATCTTTCGAGGATCAACACAATGAAGAGGAAATTCCTTATCAGAAAAGAGTTGATCGGAACCTTTGAGCTTGTAGAATCGCTCAGGTTGAACTTTTTTAGCTTTGAAAATCTCCTTCTTCACTTGCTTCGTCTTAATATTCTTCAGACCCTGTGATGTGAATGCTAGAACTTCCTTAGCTTTACCTTTCATGTCTTGAAAACCCAAGCCAACCCTCTTTCCATCAACCTTCTTCTCAGATGTAGAATGCCCATTCTTTGCTAAGCGAGAAAACTCAGCTTTCACTTCAGTCACATTCTTCTGATCATAAAAGATCTTATCATCAAATTCAGATTAGACGGAATCTTGTCACTTGAAGTAGCTGACTTCTCATTATCAGCCAAATATAAACCCGATACAAACGTTGGAGCAGGAAGAATCTCAAATTTCTTTTCCTTCTGTTTCTTATTCTTTTTGTTCTTCTTTTTCTTCACACTCTTTTCTTCCTCAGAAATAGACGAGGAAACCTTTGAATAATCAAATTCAAGAACTTGCTCTTTCACTTCTTTAAAGGCTTCTTTGATTTGAGCAGAAGGTGATGCAGTTTTATCAAACATTTTCTCAAAATTTGCATCATTAGCTAAGAAGCTTGTGAAAACTTGAGAATTTGAAACATTATTGAGCAATCTGTTAACATCAAGAACTTGAATTTTGAGATCAGAAATTTGCTATTGAGCCTCAGCGAATTCCTTCTCTTTAGCTATCAAACGCTTCGCAACTTTGTGAGTTTCAAACTTTTGCATGCGAAGATTATCTAATCCTTCAAATAATTATTTCTTCAATTTATCTTCATTTATCTTTTGAATTTCCAGGTTTGCAGCTTGAACCTTGTTAACACTAACCAACTCCCGCTTTTTGTTAGAGCATATACCTATGTTATGATGTGTCTCGTGTATTGTATCTTGATTAGAGTGAGTCTGTGACTTGTAGTGACAATATCATTGGTGCCGTACCAAATGGTACGCCGGACCATATGGTACGCCCGTACCAGATGGTGAATCATTTGGTACGCAGGCTGTTTAGTCACTTAGTATAAATAGGTTTTTGTTACAATGTGCAGTAGCATCAGTTGAACTCTTCTGTCATTCTTCACCTTCTGTGTGTGTATTCTAGAGAGAGAAACCAGAGAGAGTTCATTGTAATCTTCAAGTGATTCAATACAAATCTCTTATTTACATCCGTGTTTACTATGATTGATTGATACAAGCAGTAGTAAGATCGTATCTCAGTTTTACAAGTGGTATCAGAGCACGTGGTTGCTCCACTGCTGTGTTTTTGATCAATTTTCGGATTTTTAGAGTGAGAAAGTTTGGGTTTATTAGATTTTTCATCAAATTCTTCCAATTCCGAGTGTTTCTGGAGCTAAAAATGATTTCTGAGTGTTTCTAGTGAGTTTTCGTACCTTACTGAATCAAATTCTAGTTCAAAAAGTCAAAATTCGCGAAAATCAATCGAAATCAGCTTCGAACGTCGTTGGTACGTTTGAAGAAAATCTGGTACGTCCCTGGTACGCAACTGGTCCGCACAGCAATCTTCATCCAGAGTCTGGTTAATTGAAACTGGTACACAAGGCAATCTTCAAGTTGGTCCGTGGCGGTTATTTTCTGGTCCGCCGTACCATTTTGGTCCGCCGTACCAAATCTGGTACGCTGAGATAATCTGGTCTGTTTCTGGTCCACAGGTTCATTTGTTTCGTTGGTTAATTTGGTCCGAAACTGGTTCGTTGAGTACAAATTTGGTCCGCTGAGATTATTTTGGTGCGCTGGCAGAATACACGTGTTTACTAAAACTGGCGTAACTTGAGAACCGTTAAGAGTTACGGAACCCAATACCAGCCAAAACGACCGCCTCGACGAGATCTAGCCGTTTACTACCTAACGGCCAGTACCCTCCGTTTTGACACCCAAAATCCACTTGGAAGACCTTCGTTTTTGAGTTCAAAGTTTTTGAAGTATCATTTTTCAGTGAAAAATGTCTGATTTTCAAGCGTTTACGGCTATGCAAAGCACGGTACAAGCTATGCTCAATTTTGATAATGAAATAGGAACAAGTCAGAAACTTCCTAAGCTGTTAAAGTTGGAAGATTATTAAAATTGGAAGCAACGTTTTCCTGCATACATCAGCACAAATGATATTGATTTGTGGATTCCGATTCGAACTTTGTATGTACGTCCAACTGAAGATGGAGAGTATAAAGAAATTTAAGATTTTGATAAGGATGAAAGAAAAAGTTATGAGCTTGAACAAAAAGTTTATGGTTATCTTACCATGGCTTTACCTACTGAGCTGTTGCATCAATTCAGCACTTGCAAGAAAGCTAAACAATTATGCGATGCTTTATCTGCTCGATGAGAAGGCAATGACAAATATAAGAAGAGTAGACGAAAAGTGTTAAACAAGGAATTTGAAATTTTTCAACAGTATGAAAAAGAAAATATTTCTGCTCTTGTTTCAAGGTTTTCACATCTGCTTAGTGAGATGAAAGTGGTTAAAATTGAAAAGACCGAGGAAGAATTGAAAGAGAAATTGATGGAAGCATTATCGGAAAAGTGGGACAATTATGTGTTGTTGCTTACTCATGATAAAGAATACTCTGCATTATCATTTCATGATTTAACCGGAAAGCTTCATGCTAGAGAGATGGAAATGATGACCTCAAACAAGTCAACTTCTCAATTCCAAAATCCTGAATTGTATCATGGTCAAAATTCTGCAAGTATCAATGCAAAGTCTAAATCATTTGGTGTTGATTCATCAAATCCACCTCAAACAGCTTTTGTTGCTAGTCATGGTTCAGGAAATTCTGGAAATTCATCAAGAGGATGTAACTTCACTATTCCAAATCATTCAAGTCAGACTTCATTTTCGGTAAATACACCTGGTGAACATTTGGCATTAATTTCTGCTTTATTATTTTCCTATTATGGATTGCTGAATGGTGGTTTGACAACATCTAATCTGATGGAAGAAGATTTTGATCAGATTGATCCTGATAATCTTGAGCAAATGGATATCAATTGGCAACTGGCGATGTTAGCTCAAAGAGTTAAAAGATTCAAAAAGAAGACATGTTATCAAAGTTTAAATCCGGATGGCAAGGTTAGAATAGATAAATCAAAGGCAAAATGTTTCAAATGTTCTAATTTTGGACATTTTTCTTGTGAATGTTCAAAAACAAATGCATCTTCATCAAAGCCTCTAACAGCGTTAGTTTCTCAAATTGATAAACAATATAACTGGGGACGAACTTCTGATGATTCTCAACCAATTGCTTTAACTGCTATTACTTCTGCATCAAAACCCTGGCATGTAGATTATGAGTGGGCTGCTGATAAACTTGATGATGAGTCTGCATTTCGTGCTCTGATTGCTCAATTTTTTCATAGTGATGATGAAGTAGAAGTAACTGATTCTGAATCTGAAATAAGTGGTTCTGGAAAAAGTGGCTATGAATCTGTTTATGAGTTTTGTTCTCAGAAAGACAAGAAGATTCAAGGATTGATAAAGGAAAATGGGTTGTTGATCGAGGAGAATAAAAGAAGGATAGAATAATTGGCAAATGAACAACAAAAGTTAGAAGATCTAATTTAAGAATTCGCTTCTCAGAAAGAAAAGTTTTCAGATTTTCAAGCAGAGGTTGTTGAGAAATAATCAAAATTTCACAGTATTAAACAGGATTTTGAATAGAAAGTTACAAAGTTATCTGAAGAAAATGCTATATTAGTTCAAGAAGCGAACAAATGGAAGGATGATGCTGCAGATACAGCAAATGATTTTCAAAATCTTTTTGAAAAATCAAAGTCCAGACTTGATACGCTTACTAAACTTTTTGATGACCAAGCTATTAAGATTCAATCCTATCAGCTTGATATGGAGAAGTTACTTGATGAGAAGAGGGAGTTGGTTAGAGTGAACAAGTTGCAAAATGCAAATTTAGATATTCAGAAAAGAAATGAAGATAAGCTGCAGAAGGAATTATGGTCTGGATTAAATGAGTTAAGATTGCTAAAGTATGAAACTCATAAAGTGGCAAAGAAGCTGATTGCAACCGAAAAGGAGTTGGCTGAAGCTCAACAAAAGATTTCTGATCTGAAAGTAGAAGTCATTGATTCAAAACGTCTTTTAAATAATGTTACTAATTCACAATCTTTTACAAGTTTCTTGGTCAAAGATGACAACTTTGAGAAGATGTTCAATAAAACTGTGTCACCACCAGGAAGTCTTAAAGAAGGAATTCATGATTTGAAAGACAAAGTTGAGACTGGTGATTATTCTGAGTTTGCTGGTTCCAAATCTGTTAAAGAAAAGAAAGCGAACAAAGGCAAGGATGCTGAAAATTCTGAAGTTACAAAGGTTGTGTCTGGTTCTTCATCTAATGGCAAAGAGAAATCTGCAAGTTCAACAACTGATATTGTTGAAACTATTGTTGATGCTCCTAAGGATATTACTAAGATCAAAGCATAGTTCTCTCGTCTTGCAAAGACCGGGCATAAAACATCTGGTTCAGAAGAGAAGGTTTCTGGAAAACATACAGGTTTGGGATTTCAAAAGAAACAGGTTAAAGTGAATGTTGCTACGGTTCAACAGCAACAAAATTTGAAGAACATCAGTATGAAGCAAGTGAAGAAGGAGAATTTTCATGCTGAAAAGGTTTAACCGGAGCGATTTTATAAACTCAAAGGCTCAGATCAAATATTCTCTGATATGGAGTTTCCACTTCACTGTGTGGATTCTCAGAAAATAGTTGAGGTTTTTATCAAATCTGCTGATGCTCCAAAGACCAAGAAGAAACAAACTGCTAAGTTTTCTTCTGGAGATTCAAATTATACTCCAAAGAGCCCGACATCCAAATGGGTTCATGATCATTGCTATCAGGTATTTGATTCTTTTTATGATCATTTTGGAGATGTTGATGTTTGTGAAGCTTTGCAGATTCCCAAAAGGCGAAGTGTAAACAATCGCTTGTGTTATAATTGCCGACAAAAAGGGCATATGGCACAAGATTGTCCGGTTTCTGCTGCTTCTACATCGAAAAGAGGAAAGGTTCCAATTGTTGGTAAATCTGCCAAACAACGATTCATTGACGAATATGGCAGAGTATTTGATGAATATTCACAACCTACATTTTTCAAAACTCAAGGAAGATTTATTCCTCGTTTTCAATATGTTCCATATGTAGGTTGCTCATCACAATCAACTGTGACTGGTTCATCAGATACTGATTTACTAAAACAACAAATCTGGAAACCTAAAGTGGTTTCGAAAGGAAACCAAGATACTGGTCGACCAGAAGCGATTCGCTTCGGGTCATTTATAAACTGACGTGTTTGACCAGTGTGCAGGTACTTCTAGAAGACCTATCGATGATTGAAAAGTTGCTGATGGAGGAGTATTCTGCTGATTTAACTTAAATTACAAGTGATATAAAATTTCAAAACCTGAATTTTTTTTCTGAAAGCTAAACGGGAAAGGTATCCATGTCGAAAGGTCAATTTTCTTCCTTTTACATGTCGTATGTAGTTTAGGGGGAGGAAATTGAAAATACCAAAAATAGTGTCTCTTTGTTTTTGTTAAAATGAAAATCCAACAATAGAGTTTTCATTTTAAGGGGAGAAAAAGGAAAAATACAAAAACATTGAAAAATGAGAAAGTGATCCGACATGATTGGGAAATGATACATTGGCTTACGTGTCTGACTCATGGATAAATTAGATGAAAAGGCCATAAGATCATTGTTCGATGTGCTTGGTAGGCTCGGCATTAATCAGAAAGTATTCAAATGTGATATTCATTAAATACTAATGATTGACCAAGTGGACAACATCTTGATGCATATCTCATGATATATCAAGAAAAGATATGTGAAAAAGAAAATAAGAAGTCATTGTGTATACATGTGTTCATTTTGCAAAGAATTAAACTTGTTTGATTTTCTTTATTTTGTCAAACGATCGGACTTTCTCTGCGTATCGAAAGATCGACCTGATTGTTGTTCGTTTGACGTTCTGCTTTATTTTCTTTGGTGTTTTGTATAACTCATCGAACTTTCTCTGCGTGTACGGGAGTACCGACCTGATTGTTGATTGGGTTATCTGTGTATCGAAAGATCGACCTTAAGGTAGACGATTTAACGTTCTTATTTCTTTTTGCATGGAACACAGTTTACTAAATCATGAGTACAATCATTATGTGATTAAATCACAAATGAAATCACAAAGTGTGATATAAAAGAAAACACATATCTGAGTATGTCTGATAGTGTGGGGTACACTGGTCAAAGCAAATCTAATCAATACTAATAACATATCCAGATGTTATAAGTATGATTGTGCCTGAGTTTAAAATGGACAAATTATACCAGTAATCGACATGACTTGTGTGCTGAAGTAATTGAAATTGAAGTGTAGTTCAGCATGTCATGTTCAATATGATCCCAAGTTGTGATCTTTATCGCAAAAGACAAAAATAGTGTCTGATTCTGTATTGCATTTTATCTTTCATATATGAAAAGTCCAAAAAGATTTTAGGTGTGTTTTAGCATAAACTTAGAATAATCAAAAAGATTTTCGGTGTGTTTTGATTTAAAGTTTCAAAAATCCAAAAAGATTGTATTTTTTATTTGTTTTCAACCGATCGACATGTGATACGAAATCAAATTTCAAATCTATATCTTGCATTTTCGAAGAGAAATTTTGCGCCAAGATTAAATTAATTTTCAAAAGAAAAGGAAACCGCATTTCTGTCTTCTGGAATTGCAGGTTATGTGTGTCAAGACTCAAGCATGGTGAAAGGGGGAGTTTGTTATATTTTTCACAAGTGGATCTTGAAGTCCAAAGATGATTCAAGAGTGATGCAGCAATGTTGAAGATTGAAGACTGAAGTTTAGTTAGACTATAGATACACTACACGTTAAGGGGGAGTTTGTTAGAGCATATACCTATGTTATGATGTGTCTCGTGTATTGTATCTAGATTAGAGTGAGTCTGTGAGTTGTAGTGACAATATCATTGGTGCCGTACCAAATGGTACGCCGAACCATATGGTACGCCCGTACCAGATGGTGAATCATTTGGTACGCAGGCTGTTTAGTCACTTAGTATAAATAGGTTTGTGTTAGAATGTGCAGTAGCATCAGTTGAACTCTTCTGTCATTCTTCACCTTCTGTGTGTGTATTCTAGAGAGAGAAACCAGAGAGTGTTCATTGTAATCTTCATGTGATTCGATACAAATCTTTTATTTACATCCGTGTTTACTATGATTGATTGATACAAGCAGTAGTAAGATCGTATCTCGGTTTTACACTTTTCATCCAACAACTTCTCCATATCAACTTGATAAGCTTCAATCTTAGCAGCTGACTCTTCAACATTCTTTGTAAGCAGATCAAGTTTGATTTTGGACTTGTCAAACAAATTCTGAAAATCAGTAGCAACATCTTCTGCTTCATCCTTCCATTTCCTAACTTCTTTTACCAACTCATCATTTTCGTCACATAACTTTACTTTTGCAGATTCAACATCTCTTTTGTCTTGTTTAGAAAGCTCTAAAACGTCATTCAGCATTTTGACCTCATTAGTTAAACACTCATTCTTCTTAATCAATTCCTTTTCATGTTCTTTAGAAACATGCAACTCTAAATTAACCAAAGTGAATTCCTCAGAAGGCTTTTGAATTTTATACAACAATGAAGCATTTTCTTTCAACAAACGTTCCAAATTTTCAGCAGATGCATAAGAACTTGGTGTTGAATCAGTATCGGAACTAGTATCTGAATAAGAATCATCTGACTGAACATGAGTAACAATCAAAGCTGATGAATCATACCCAAACCGTTGACCCCAATAAAAAAACACCATCATGTTGAGCTGTTAAAGCTATTGGCTTATCTGAATTACTAGAAGATGGCTGAGTAAAACTAGGTTTGCTTGATAGAGGAAAACCAGACTTCTGTTGACATTCTTTGGCAAAATGTCCAAGCTTTGAACATTTGTAACACTTCAACTTCGACTTATCAAAACCTAATTTTTCACTAAAATGAGTAGTACATTTGCCATGCTTCTTGAAAAATCTCTTTGATCGATGACTCAGCATAGCATATTGCCAAGATAGATCTAACTCAGTCAGTTGATCATCATCAAGAGCATCAAGATCATCTCTGACTAATTGTGCATCAGCAACATTCTTAATGATCAAACCAAACAATGATGAAATGAAAGCAACAATCATTTTAGCACAATCATCCATTGATTCAGCAGAAAAGGCATTTTGACTTGAAGAATTGGGAATTGTAAAATTACAACCCATTGATAAATTGTTATCAGCATTACCTGAACCTCCAGCCATAAAGGCAATATTTGGTGCAGAACTCAAAGTTGGTTTAGATTTAGCATTTATACTTGCTGTATTCTCGCCATGATATAACTAAGGATTTTGTAAAGTAGCCGTTGACTTCTTTGAATTTAACATTTCCATTTCTTGAGCATGACGTTTTCTAGTAAGCTTGTGAAATGTCAATGTAGAAAAATCTTTATCATGTGTGAGTAGCAGAACATAGTTTTCCCACTTTTCAGGCAAAGCTTCCATAATCTTTTCCTTCAAATCAGCATCATTCTTCTCAATACCAACAACCTTCAATTCACTGATTAAATGTGAAAATCGGGAAACAAAAGCAGTAATGTTCTCATTGTCATAAAATTGAAAATTATCAAATTCTTTATTCAACACTTTCTTTCGACTTTTCTTGTAATCATCATTACCCTCACACCTTGTCAATAAAGCATCCCACAATTGCTTTGATTTCTTGCAAGTACTAAACTGATGTAGCAACTCAGTGGTTAATGCCATTGTTAGATAACCAAAAGCTTTTTGTTCTAACTCGTATGATTTCCTTTCAACATTGTCAAAGGTATGAACTTCCTTAAAATCTCCTGCGTCAGTCGGATGTTGATAAAGTTTCTTGATTGGAATCCACAAATCAATATCATTCGTACTTATATAAGCTAAAAATCGTTGCTTCCAATTATGATAATCTTCCAACTTCAATAATTTTGGAACTTTCTGACTTGTTCCGATTTCATTATCAAAATTCAGCATAGTTTGCATTGCACTTTGCATCGCGGAAAATGCGTGAAAGATTCTGACATCATGAAAAATTTGAATTCTGATTGGCCGAACTCTCCCCGATCTTAACACTGTGCTCTGAATTTCCACCGAACTCTGTCTGAACCTAAATCAAAAGGCCGAACTTTCACCGAGCTTGGTCCGAACCTAAAAAGCTCCGAACTTCCTCCGAACGAACTCCAAACTATCACCGAAACAGAACAAACTCCGAACGCTGACCGATCTAGGACCGAACTCTCACTGAGCTTCGTCCGAACTTGAAGTTCGGGGCGGTTACACCGAACCTGAACAGTAAACTCCGAACCTCGACTTCATTTTTCAAAAACCCGTGAAAATGGACTGTTTTTTTATGAAAATCACAACTGTGGACCAGGAAAACTGATAAGAAACGGTTTAGGAGCCGATTGAACACCAAAAACTCGAAAGAATTGATGAAAAACACACAAACAAACTCAAGAATCACCAAAACGCTTCAAAAATCCAAAAATAGAAACCACAGATCAGTAGAGTGAACCAGAAAGCTCTGATACCACTTGAAAATGCTTGAGCATCGGATCGTCTACTCGATCTAGCTAATCGGACATCGAAACGTAATTAACCGATTGTTTTATTGATCAACAATGAACAATTATACAATCAGTAAACACTTAGAAACACAACACCGAGATACACCTTGAAAACACACACTTAGCAGAAATCTCACACGCTCAGAACCCTCTATTACAAAGAAAAGATCACTATTTATATAGCCTGGCCGATCCATGTCCGAACCTCAGGTTTGGCCAGTCCGAACTCCAGGTTCGGACCACGTTCGGCCAGTGAGACTTTGGCTTGAACTTGTCTTTCACTTGATACTTCACATGACGCACATATCAGGTATCAACACCCTGAACCAATAGATTATTAACCAAACAGCCCCTGACCTTGTTTAATATCACTTTCTATAATAAGCAATAAACTCTTGATAAAACTAAGTTGGATAAAAAGTTGAACACCCCTAATCTTATTTTTCTTACACACTACTAAAATCACATTCATTAAAAAAGAACCCATACATTAGCACACCCAAAACAGCTTCAAAAGTGTATAAAACATGTCTAATGACCAAACAGCCCCTGAACCAACAGATTATTAACCAAAAAGCCCCTGACCTTGTTTAATATCACTTTCTATAATGACCAAATAGCCCCTTAAGCTACAGATATAAACTTTGTAAAAGTTATGAGATTAATGGCTATTTCAGTTTGGTTTATTTTATAAAATCAGATTGATGGTCAATAACCCATGAACCTACACTAAATATATACATCTCATAAGCAACAAACTCTTGAGAAAACTAAGTTGGACAAATCTAACCATACATACATCTAAACTCAAATATGTTCATGCACAGTGTACAAAATAAACCATACATACATCTAAACTCAAACATAAAGCATAACCGTTTTAGAAAAGGGCCTTACGGATTGCATAAAGTGCCTCACAACTCAGCAGCCCTGTAAAAAAGAACCCATACATTAGCACACCAGTGAACCCACACAACTCTTGTCCATGGTAGTTACCACAGAATCGGTTAGTAAAACCAAGCTAGACTTGTTAAACTGTTTAGAGCAAACCATTTAGAGTTGTTAAGTCATCATTTAGATGAGCATAAAAAATTATGGCAGTAAGCTCATACTTTTATTTTGTTTTAGCACCAAAGTGAAACAAAAACCTTACATGAAAGTTATGAATTCAAAAGAAGACTTAACTGTTTAGAGTTGTTAAGCCTTAATGTTAAACTGTTTAGAGTAAACCATCTTAACCACTTAGAGTTGTTAGCCAATTCATCTCTAGTCTCTAATGTTGTTTTCAACTTTCAAAGCTTATTTTGTGAACAAAAATGGGACTAAAGAATGTATGACCAAAGTTTTTTATATGAATTCTGTTAGAGATAAAACCCATTATAACATACACAAAAGCACACTAACTCATAGCATTTTTTGAATATGAAGCAGATTTCATAGCATACCAGAGAAGAGTCGATGCCGCTAGAAGCTAAAGAGCGATTTCTAAAATCCAATTTGAACACACAATTAGATTTTTAAAACACAACAAGAATATAAATTGGAATTTCTTGCAAACAGAGAATTTACCTCAGTTTTAATTGTGATTTCAAATTGGAGGTGAAGATGTCTATTAATGGAGCTCGGAACTTCAATTGTGATTTCAAAATTGAGCGTTAGAAGTATTTCAATGTGACAATTCGAGGCCTGCAAGAAGAAAAGTAGAAAGAAAGATTAGGTAACCTGCAACTTATTCAATTACGCAAAGCAATCCGTCAAAACCTCCAATTTGAGAGCAATCCGTGTAAAACGATTGTGTTGAACCGTCGGATTAGCGATCGAACTTTGAGGAACCATTGGATTTGTGCCTTTCTTCAATATGACTTTGAAAGTTATGCGAGATTAAGGGCCTGTGTATAAGAAAGGGGAGAAAGAAGAAGATTCTCCTACCGCATTTGGTGATTTCAGATGAGCGTGAAGCCAATTCGGGGTGTTTGATCTGAGCACCGGGTTTTGTACGGCAACACTAAACCTTCCGGAGAATCGATCTCAAACATTTTCAACATAAATTTTAAGATTTTGTGCATAAAAGACTTGTACACAATGCTATTCAAGTTGTAAAGTTCTTAAATTGTCAACAATTACACTTTCTCTCTCCAATATATATATATATATATATATATATATATATATATATATATATATGATGAAAAAGAAAAAATAAAGGAAAGGAGTCAAACTAGCCGTTCAACGGCTAGTTTTTTTTGTTTTTGTGATTATTGGAGCGTGATATAGGTCACGCCAAAGAGCTCAAAAACACCCATATCACACCAGGGGGTGGTGATAATGACCCGGATGCTATGGGACGCTATATTTAAAAAACTGAACTTTTACACCCAATACACATATCACTAAGCTACAAAATAAGTGGCAATATGAAAACATATTATTATTAGCTCTTGGAATATGTTAACAAACATGCATTTCTTTTTATGAAAAAGGGAAATTTGAAGGAATAGAAATGTAAAAAACATGTAAAATAGGACAAGACAATAAATAATTTATTTACGTAAATCCCACTCCAATAATATTAGTCGTCGGTGCCCAAATGCAGCAGAGCTGCATCAACCCCCATGGTTAC
Organism: Deinandra increscens subsp. villosa; assembly: GCA_039602395.1. Taxonomy (NCBI): domain Eukaryota; kingdom Viridiplantae; phylum Streptophyta; class Magnoliopsida; order Asterales; family Asteraceae; genus Deinandra; species Deinandra increscens. Next base: position 29,307,028 of record JBCNJP010000009.1, read on the forward strand.
GATTGTTTAAGATTTACAATTTGCAAATCTCACACATCTGTCCGTCTTTCTAGAGAGAGAATTGCAAAGACCGATAGTGGAGGCAGATCTGCATCAGTCAGTCATTCGATCTAGAGAGAGAGAGAGCCATTGACGAGTGTAGAAAATGGGGTGTTCTTTCTCAGGACTCAACGCCTTGTACGATTCGACTACCGGTGATGTTTGGATCAACGAACACCGGTTTAAGATTATCCGGCCGCTCGGTGAAGGTGGTTTTGCGTATGTGTTTTTAGTCAAGGAGGTCATCAACGACACTTCCGATGGTGGCGTCTCTAAGAAATTCAAAGATCCGTCTCACGTCTCCGGTATGAACGAGCATCCCCAAATTAATTATACTTGGATCTAGGGTTTTATAACCTACGCATTGGAGTAGTTTCCTGATTATAGGTTCATATAATTAATTGTGTGTGATTTCGTGATTCATCTATGCAGCTGATGGAACTTATGCCATGAAGAAAGTTTTGATTCAGAATAATGAACAATTGCAGTTCGTGAAGGAGGAGATTCGTATCTCGTCTCTGTTTAATCACCCAAATCTGCTTCCCTTACTAGATCATGCCATTATTCCGGTAAAGGTAATATATGGGCTTCTTATTACTTGATGAAACAGCTCATCATTCAATCACTTGTGCTTAAAAGATTGCAAGCTAACTAGCAAACTGATTGGAAGAAGAATTGTGTTAGTTTAAGACTTTAATTAATAGTTTGACTGTTTAGATTTATCTAGTTTGATTTAATTAGTATTGATAATGTTTAGAGATAGTGATCTGAGTTAGTATTAGATTATAATTGTGACAAGTATTTGAGTAGGATTAATATGGTTTGTTTTAGCCACTTAGGGTGATATTTTGAGGCTTCTTTTGATAAATAAAAGTTAATTTGTTTTGTGTTTTTAATCAAATCAGGGCAGGCCAACAACATTGTTTGTAATTTTGTTTTGAATTTGGGTAATTCAGTAACTGATCTAACTCTTGGATGTTGCATTTACATTGTGAGTAGGTAGGTCGAGGTTAATTTAAATGCTCTGTTAATCACAAAGCTATATTTTGTTGGCTTACTAGGGCACAACGGAACAAAATTGGACACATGAGGCATACCTATTATTTCCGGTTCATTTGGATGGGACATTGTTGGATAATGCAAAAACTATGAAAGCTAAGAAGGAGTTTTTTTCTACATCTGATGTTCTCCAAGTTTTCCGTCAGGTAACTAAGAAGTTTGTACATGAGATGCTTGTGTGATGCTTTTTCTTAATTGGCATATTTGTGTAGGGTATGGTTTGTGATTTGAATAAAGATCTTTTCTAGAGGTAGCAATTTCGGCCCATTTACTCATGAATGTGTTCATCAGGGTTATGTTTTATCTCTAAGTGGTTAGATAGTAAGACCGAATTAGCTAAAAGAAATGGGTTTAAAGTTGCTGAAATTGTATCATTAATCCATAAAACTTTTTAATATCCTTTTTTACAACTTATAATTAATAAAAATGGTTTTGCAGCTTTGCGCAGGACTTAAGCATATGCATACTCTTGAAACACCACATGCTCATAATGATGTAAAACCTGGAAATGTCCTTTTAACACATCGTAAAGGACAGCCTCCATTGGCCATCTTGATGGATTTTGGAAGTGCCCGCCCTGCTAGAAAGCAAATTCGCTCTCGATCAGAAGCCCTACAGTTGCAGGTTTTTATTCAATCTAAATAAATGTTGTTTAAAATGATATGAATTCAAATATGATTCGTATAATGTGTTTGTCAGGAATGGGCATCAGAGCATGTTTCGGCGCCTTACCGTGCTCCTGAATTGTGGGATTGCCCAAGCCAAACAGACATTGATGAAAGGACCGATGTATGGTCTTTAGGTTGCACTTTGTATGCTATAATGTAAGACAACTCTCATTTCTCTCTGCATTCACTTACTTTAATTCAAAGTTATGATATTGATTGCTAATTATACGTATTAAGTACCAAGAGGAGAATCATGTGGACCAAAAGAATGACTTCATTGTTTTGCAATCAATTACTGATGTCAAGAGTGTGATTATTGTTTTGAAAAAGTTAAATATGTCATTACTTATGGCAAGGGTATGAATACTTGCTCCATGTAGAACGAAAACATTTGTTTCTTTATACACCTCAATTTTTTCTGCTATTTTATTAAAGTTTAACATTTCATTTATCTTTTGATAGAGGATGTATTGTTCATGATTGTTTGCTTTCTTTTTATGCCTCAATTTTCTTCCTCTTTTTTCAAATAAGCTAGCACTTCTCGTATCAATTAACATTAGCTATTTTGTCAATTAACTCCAGCTCTCCTGTTTATATTTTTTGAAATTTAGATATAAATATGATAGAGGTGGCAATATCAATTTATCAACCAATTTACTTTTGAATGGGTCTATTCTGCTTATTTATTATTATTATTATTTTTGTTTTCATCTTAAATGGGTCGGATACTACCAAATTCTTTACACCTTAGGCTGGAGCCGTTGAGTATAAAATGATCCAAGCAATACACACTATCCCATGAAGACAATAAAAAAAAACGGTAAAAAAAAAAACGGTAAAAACTTCGGGGGAGTGTATTCCCCTAAAAACCGCTTAAATGCCACAGTTAAATATCAATGCTGGTAGCGATACTATAAGGGTGTAGATGCTTGGACACAGGAGACCTTAGAATAGATATTAAACACCTTAAGCTTGTTAAACTATAGATTTCATTCCAGATCATACATTCCATCCTGTCAAAGTTAGTTGGGACTCATAAGTCATAAGATACCTCATATCCTCCTTACTTTTTTCCCTCCCTCAGTCCTTTTCAAACATCACGTGCCTTCTGTATTTCTCTTGTTTACATGGCTTCATGATTAAGGTTTGGAAGAGGGGAGAGGAAAAGAAATTGGACTGAATGTATAGGATGCGTCAAAGGCATTAAAAAGGATCCGGATTCCGGGCAAAAAAAGAGGATATGAGGTATCTTGGACGGTTTCCCCTTCAAGTTTTCCTCAAATGGCTATCTAACTCTGATTTGACGGAACATATGACTTAGAAAGAAATCTACATATAGCCAGCTACACTTGCATTCTAGAATCTCTAGGCAACTACACTTGTATTGCTACTCACGAAGCTTCTAACCGATTCTATTTGTTTTCTTAGGGAAATTAAGGTTACTTGGATCTGGTTATACTCTAGGATTCTAGCATGGGAATCAAGTGGTGATTTTGGGATTATTAGATCCCTTAAAAGATACCCCGAATCGACCGGTTCACTAAATAACCCAAATTGACCGTCATTTAATTATTTCAATAGATGTTTTTTGAACTAATACTATATTTGTAGTCATATTTGACAGTAATTATTTATAAAATTTATAAAAACAATTAAAATTATGGAGTAAACATTTTCAGGTCAATCCAAACTGTACCAAAAGTTGCCCATTTTGACCGGCTTCCCCATTTTGCAGCCTCTACTTTCTTGCATGATTATTTTTCTGGTGAATCCAAACCGTACCAAGCGTTGTCTATTTTGACTGGCTACTAATCCCCGATTATTACAGCCTCTACTTTCTTGCATGATTAGACATTATCACAGAATTTAATGGCATGGCATGAATTTGACCTATCCATCTGCATTTGGCTATTTATCTAACAGGTATGGTGTTTCTCCATTTGAGTATGCTCTAGGGGAGTCAGGTGGAAGCTTGCAATTGGCTGTGATAAATGCACAAATAAAGTGGCCAACAGGCCCCAAGCCATCCTATCCTGAAGCCCTTCATCAGTTTGTGTCATGGATGCTCCAGCCTCAACCCACAGTTCGACCCTGCATAGATGACATCATCATTCATGTCGACAAGTTGATTCAGAAATTCTCTGTTTAATCTTATTTTATGTTTTCGATTGTTGGCTATCATATGACAATTGGAGATGAAAAAATGTGATCTTACTGTTACTAGTTTATTGTTATTATACTTGTCATTTCCCTTCATCATGATGCATGATTCGGTGAAGGGTGTGCAACGTGATGTATCATTTTGACTGGAAGTATTTGTAATATTTATGGGAGGTAAGTTAAGCTAAATAATATTATACATACTCTGGTTTGGTTTTATAATATTTTTGTTGTTCTGGGGACTTGTTGAGGTTCTGTGATCTCTAGTCGTGAAGCCATGTTCTCTATGTTCTTTTTCTTTTTTCAACAACAAATATTATTTTACACTCATGTCTCCAATGAGACTTGAACCTAGCACTTCAAAAACAAGGGTTATACACTTTTGCAACTAGGCTAAGCTAGTGGTTGTTCCATGTTCTATATGTAAGCCCACAACTCATTCGCCAACCACTTTTAACGTGCCATCTCGTTACCTCATTAATTCACCACCTATCATGCCCGACCCAAAACAGCCCTAGTAGTGAACTCACACTGCTAAAACTTCATGTGATGATGTAGTCTCCCACCCTCGCAATTTCCTATGACCACAGTTACCCAACCCTCAAGCAATTTCAAGCCTAGTCTCAATGCTGATTTAGCCTTCCCTATAAATCATTGTCTTCACTCAGCTTTGTGTTGCAAAACATGAGGGAGCCATCATGTTTTAAAACGGCAGCTAAAAATCCAAAATAGATGACCACAATGCTTGAGAAAATGAATGCTTTACATCAATGTAACAATCGGTGTTAACTTGTTTTAGGATCGAATAACCAATTCAAGTTAGATTACAGACAGAAGTTTTTGATGAACAGAATGTAAAACTCAATAGATTGATTTCATTGAATTGCTCGAATGATGAGTATACACCTCGCTGAAACACGAGAGAGATCAAGTGTGATATCTCCTCTCAGAATCAGATACTTACAGAATTTACACATTATGAAGGTTCATAAGTATTAGCTTCATACTTGTGAGAGTTCATAAGTATAACCATCATGTGTCGTTCCTCATTGAATCTTCAGTAAGTTATTCGGCACGGTAACGTCCACACAAACATGCACCAACAGGTTCCCCCTTGAGCGTTGATGTCGAATGCTTAACTTTTGCAATCTTCTATCGATTTGCTTCTGATGTCACCATCTTGATTCAGGAAATTCCCCTTGAGACCGAACTGTTAGGTGTGCAGAACTTTGTCGTGAATCTTTTACAACAACAAAACCAATGTAGTTCCCCCTCAATGTAAGCATATCCGCAAACTAGCAGGTGAAAACGGTTCCCTTTGTCAACATTATATACCCAGTCTAGGTTTTGTTAAGACTCCAATTGAACCAAAGCTGCATCAATAAAGACAAGATCATGTTTTTTTTAGGAAGTACCTCACTGAAACCATCTTTTAATGCATAAAATCCGAATACAAAAATAAAAAAAACATAGAAATTCCCCCTCAGTAATAACTCCATCCTAATATATTGATGATCAAAGGATATCACACATGTGGCCTTCTCGGAGAATCTCACGACTTAAGAAGTATTAGGCTTATGACAAAGAGTTTTAATCCATAATTGATAATCTCAAACATATTAGCTTGCGTAAAACCAGAATACGAAACCTCTCACGCAGACCTCACCAGAAAATCACTGTCAATACCCCTGAGATTGTGTAACAACCGTAAATTTGACATTTTCTTACCCTTTAGTTAATCTAGTTTAATTGGGATTACGTGTTAATAAATTGTTCTAAATGACTAATTTGATTTATGTGTTTATCTAAATACTGAGACACAAATATTTTATTCTGGGGATTTAACATTTTTATGAATAGTCCAAATAAATATTTATAATAAATATTTACTATTCACCTCGTCTCTCCCATTTTTATGCGACTTTTATTTATCAAAAATAAATCTTTTAAGTCTTGGATGACAATCTCTAAACCTGTATCTTTCGTGTCAATGGTATTCGTGTTTATTCTTGAACCCGTTCCTATTATTAAAAACACCTGAAACACCCGGTCACCCGTTTATTCATTTGGTCATTATTCACCTAGTATTTATTCGGATATTATTCGGTTAACCTTTACTCCAAAACCATTTTATTTTCCCATCATCTTTGTATGGGACGTGATTATTGATCAAACTCGACATCTAAACCAATTACCCGATCGAGACCTGACACCACCCGACCCCATCCGGTCTCCTCCCCCTTTAACGGTTGTACTATAACAGCCACCATCCACCTTACTCATCATCATCACCATCATTGAATCACTACAAAATCTAAGCAAGATCAAATTCAAATCCTTCCATGATCTTCCTCCATGCTTTCATTTAAATCAAGATCTTAAGTACAAGAGCTTGCCATGATTATGTCTCCCCATTTCATCTATAAATAGAAGAGGAGGGATCACGTTGAAGCACACAAAAACACGCACTCTTTCCCACTCTTAAACCATCTCTCTCTCTCTCTCTCTCTCTCTCATATATATATATATATATATATATATATATATATATATATATATATCTTTAATCGGGTCTCACCTAATCACCACCATCATCCACTACCTTTCTCTTGTTCAAACTGATCAAAGATGGAGCTTTCATTTGAGTTGTAGGAGAGTTCCTGTCAATACATGTGGAGTCATCACTTAGCCTGGTTCTAGAGGTATACTCTAAAATACTCTTTTGTTATTTAATCATTCAAGTGTTCATCCAAGATCTCTTACAAAATTTATTTTCTAAATCTGTTTGTAAAACAAAATGGTGTTTCTAAACTATGATCTATAAAGGGTTTTTATGTAATAAACCTATGTGTTATATGGTAATTTGATTTCTAGCTTATGATTATGTGTGAATACATGTTCTTACTTGAGATTATGAATATATAAGTTGGTTTGATGTGTAAAATCGTGTTAACTATCAAAACTGTCCCTAATAGTTTCTGGTTTAGAAACTTCATCGACTTTAACCCATCATAACTTGAGAAAACTTATCTAAAGTGATCCATTTGATTCTAAAGTTATGTTTAAAGAGTTAGCTTTCCAACCCAAGTGGTTTCTTCAATTTTCATTAAGATTTGGTACCTCAAAAGCAATTACAAGTTCAAAGGTCAAAACTGCCAGTTTTAACAGAATTTTGGTCTTACTTTCACAAGCCATAACTTTGTCAAAGAAACTCAAATGAAGCAAACCTTTTTTTAAAATCTATTGATGTGTCGGTTTGATGTGTAAAACCATGTTAACTATCAAAACCGTCCCTAACAGTTTCTGGTCTGGAAAATTCATTGAAATTAACCCATCATAACTCGAGAAAACTTATCTAAGCTGATCGATTTGATTCTAAAGTTAGGTTTAAATTGTTAGCTTTCCAACCCAAGTGGTTTCATCAAATTTTTATTAAGATTTGGTACCTCAAAAGCAATTAACAAGATCAAAGGTCAAAACTGGCAGTTTGACAGAGTTTCGGTCTTACTTTCACATGCCATAACTTTGTCAAACAAACTAAAATGAATCAAACATATTTTCCAATATCTATTATTTTGGGTTAGCTTTAAAAGTTGGATGATTTAGAAAATATTCATTGAGATGTGGTCACTTAAACATAGCTTTTTTCTCACAAGTGTTCTGCAAAATACCCGATGGACCTTTGGTAACAAACAAATTATGTTGAACACCCCAAACATGTCATAAATTTATGAAATTTACCTTTTTAGAAATATAAGAAAGATATATAGTTGTCATAGAAGTTTCAAGACTTAAAGAGCTTTTTTGATCTGTTAAATCAAGACCCGAAATGGACCTAAATTTCTGACAGATTCTGGATCTATTTCAGAATTTGGTTTATGCTATAAAGTTCACATGTGAATTGTATAACCATGTTAAATAAGTCTTATGTGAATCAAATATGACATGTTTGGTGACATGAGAATGATGTTATACATGCTGGAATGAATAATTGATACATATCTAAAAATGCATGATTTATCACATAGGAAAACCCTGTTAGGAAAAGTATCTGTGTGTGTGACCGTTACTCTGCGAATTGGAATGTAAATGTCTAGACTATTGGCTAGGTTGCCAACGTATCAAGCTCCGTACCAAGTGGTACGTTGCCGCGTATCAAATGGTACGCTGGTCATGCTGGTACATTGGGCAGTTTACCTATAAATAGGTGAAGCTTAGCTGGTCAATTTAAGTTTTGGTCATTTGCTCTTTTTGAGTGTTTGAGAGAGAGGAGGTTCTGTCCAAACCTCCTCCAGAGCTTCAATGATGTATAATCTCTCGGTATTGTAATCTTTCGACATTAATTGAATGACAAACTTCCGTCTCTATCATTATATGATCTGGAAACGATACATATATGGTTTTACAACTGGTATCAGAGCCGTTGGTTCAATTTCCAGATCACATTTTTGTTTTTGAGAGTTTTTAAGACGTTAAAGAGCTGCTTAGGTGAGATTCCTTGAGTGTTTGATCGATTTTTGGTAAATCGAACCTTCCTGAGTCATTTTCGCACCTAATAGTAGTATCTGAGTGAAGAAATTCGACAAAATCTGAATCTGGAGTGAAATTAGAGATTTTCAGTGTTGGTACGTCGGTAGAACAGTTGGTACGCCGTTGGTCCACTAATTGGTCCGTTTCTGTATCTTCATAAGTTCTTGGTACGCTGCTCATTGGTACGGAAGACAATCTTCAACAGTGGTACGTGGCGGTTATGTTTGGTACGCTGACAGTTACATTGTACCAAATGGTACGCCGTACTAAATGGTCCGCTGAACCAAATGGTCCGCTGACTTGTTGGTACGTGGTCAATGGCCCGTTGTGGTTTATGGTACGCTGGTTGATGGTCCGTCGAAGCAGATGGCCCGCTGGAGTTTATGGTTCGCCGCAAATTTTCTGATGCATTTTCAGTGAAGCAATTTTGTTCAGGAAATTTTTTTTCGCGCTGACCTGGCAGCACGACCCTGTTGGGTTTTACAGTGGTGTTCGGGTTACCCGTTTAGTAATTTTTTTAATTACTAAACAAATATATATATATATATATTTATATATAATATATATTAACAGATTAACACAGCGGGAACATTAATTTTTATTAAAACGCGAAAACCATAAAACCGTTACAGGATCAAATCACCATGAACACGCAAACACGAAAATAAATACAACGACGAAAATAAATATCTAAATAATTTAGATATACCTTAGCCGGATCCGAACAACCGTTCGAGACACCAGGATTCAACATGTCGTCGCTAGGGTTGAACGAAACCGTGGAGTCAAACTTCATCGTCAAGTCTTCTACCGAGTTATCCGGGTGAGTTTCTTCGTCACCAAGAAACTGGGTGACCGGTGGATCTTGATCCATGAATTCCGATAAAGGCGGAATCGTCCCGAAGCACAAACCGGAACCGGGGATAGAAACCCCGTGCTCGACAAACACAATCGGCGGCAACACGGTGGCTGGCGGCAGTGGGGCTCCAATCGCCGGAGGCAGGACGGCGACGGAATCTGGTGACAGCTTCATCGGATAGAGTGGACAAGGCCACGAGTGGGACGGGATCGTCGAAGCGGAAAACAGCGGCGGACAGTGGCGGAGATGGCGGCGATACGCAGCCATGAGTGGCAGTGGTAGCGGCGGTGATTCCGGCGGAGGTGGCGGCTGCGGTGGGTTTAACGGCGACACGACGACGGGGCGGTGGCACCATGGTGGTGGTCGCGATCGATGGCGGACGGCGGCAGATGACGGCGTTCGGTGGTGGCTAGCGGCGGCGGCTAGCGGTGATCGGTGGTCGACCCGAGGGTAGGGGGGTGGAGATCGCAGAGGGAGAGAGAGAAAGGTATAGGGTGTTTTGATTTGGGACTGGATTAACCCTAAACCCTCAGGATCAGTTATATTTGTAACTGATCCTAAACCTATTTGAATCCAATCCAAATTGGTTTACTCTCAATTATCTCTTAAATAAACTATTTTATTTAAAACCTCTTATTTATCCACCAATTAATCAATTATCTAATTTATTTAAATTCATAATTTAAATAAATACATTTAATTAATTAATCAACCATTTATTTAATTAACTAAACAATTTTAATTAGTAATTAAATAATTATCCACCAATTACTAAACTTAGTAATTAAGTTTCGTTCATATACCGATTAATAAATTAATTCAGATTTCCTGACAGTTGACCTCTAGTGTAACTCTTACAGGTCAATGACCGGGTCGGTCATGTTAATTTGTCGGATCTGAACATTAATATCCAACAAACTCCCACTTGAACTGATCCAGATAATTTTAACGTGTACAGTCAGAGACACTCTAGCTATGCATGACTGTCCAACCAGTCACGACGCTTTAAGTTGTAAGATCCCACTCCGCAACGACTGACACCTAGACTCGTGAAAATACGTATTTGAAAATTTCATTACTTTCACTCCACGGTTTCCATCGTGAATGTATTATTCACGATAAAACCCGTGTTAATATATTCCACGACACTGCTTAGACAGAGTACACATGTAAAAACATTCTAATTAGAAGTCTGACGTAATAAATTTCAAATGACACGTGTTCGGTTCTTTGTCGGCTTGACTCGATCATGGCCTGTCCAATCATCAATTACCTGTCATCACAATACTAGTAACATGTTAGTAATGATGACCTAATGCAGCAAACACACAATTCATAACGATAAAATAAGAAAACAACAAGGTTTTCCCGACTTCCTGCAGTAAACATATCGCCTAGAACCACACTTGGTTCTAGGAATCAAATCCAACGTAACCTTTAACTTCTTTTATCCTTTCAGCTCAACCCAATGGGTCATCGTCCCAACTAAATCAAGTTAAGTTCACAACAATTTCAATAGACTCATCACAAGCCAACCAATAATCCCATTCCCTGAAGGTCCAAATCATAATTAGGAAACGATCATGTAAACTACGACAACAAGTAAACCACTACTTGTCACATTACGACCTTAAGTATATCTCTCACAAGATACCCAAAGAGTCACATTACAGCTATAGTATAACAAACAAAGTGATATACATTCACCTTTACACCAACGGGTCACATTACAACTTTTAGTATAACAAACAAAGTGATATACATTCACCTTTACACCAACGGGTCACATTACAGCTTTTAGTATAACACGCAAGGTCATATACATTCATCTTTACCCAAACGAGTCACATTACAGCTTTTAGCATAACACGCAAGGTGATATACATTCATCTTTACCCAAACGTGTCACATTACAGCTTTTAACATAACACGCAAGGTGATATACATTCATCTTTACCCAAACGGGTCACATTACAACTTTTAGTATAACACGTAAGGTGATATACATTCATCTTTGCCCAAATGAGTCACATTACAACTTTTAGTATAACACGCAAGGTGATATACATTTATCTTTACCCAAACGGGTCACATTATAATACTCCACATAAACACACTCTAATCCATCAAATTTACCCTCACACCTCGTTGAAGATATTCCACATATACACATGCTTTCATCTATTGTATTGCCCCTACCGGGTGATTCGTTGCGATACTACCCCCACCGCTCATTTAACACATTCTCACATTTAACATACTTCATATATTTAATTCTTAACAAATTAAACACTCTTAAATGTTACCTCGAGAGCTTTAATTTCTCAAGCAGCACAATAAACCCCTTTTAAGAAAACTGGACAGCTTGTAAAATTCGTAGGCTGCATCTGATTCGTAGCCTACAAATCAGAAATTCTGCCTTGGACAGGAAGGTGCAATTCGTAGGCTACTCTGATCTGTAGCCTACGAATCGCATATTCTGCCCCTCACCAAAAGCTTTAGAAAAAAAATGTCAACTTCCACCACTACTATGAATGTCATACAACATGAGATCATTCCAAAATTAGGCTTCAACTTCTACTTGCATAAAGGGTTAAATAACAAGTTAGAAAGCGTTAATAAACCCATTCCAACCCGTTGACCCATTAACTTCAAAACACTCTTTCTAGCATAACTAGCCAATTTACATCCCTCTCCATTCGCATATTCTTTCCTTGGCACAAGTAAACTTATGCCAACTCACAATATCCACCCGAAGGTGCAATCTAGGATCATAATTACCCAAAATCCCCAATCGTATCCAAGTGTTATCCTTGGATCCTCTATCATTCTTAGCTCAACCCAATGGGTCAACCATTAAATTCAATTATTTAGGATTCACATCGCATCTATGTCTAAATTAAATGAAGGAAATAATTTCATTCCTACAGCTATTTCGTAACCGCTACATGTTACCTTTAGGATTTTCCCTTGCCTTCACGTCGTTGACCCGAGCTTCCTCTCGCTTCACCTATCATCATTCATGGCTTAGTATACCATTACACATTCATAATTTACATAATCCACAAACCAACACTCAATCAAGCTCGTGAATTCAGCATATACAACTTATCATTCTCATTTAAGCATTTCATCGAGCACCTAGTGTGCACACATTGTTTTCTTCTTGATAAATAGCCTACACATTTCCATTCCATCCATTTTTCATCATAATTCATCAAGTTTCAGCTTTTGCACTAGATTAAACACTTTTATCAAGTCTATTAGCATACATGAAGCCCAATTAACCAACCCAAACCATCCATTCTCCATGTATGTCGATTTCTATAAGGTGGGGTTTAACCCCACCATAATTTCTGCTTGTCACACACAAAATCAATCATGCAAGGTAGGATTTAGCTTCATCTAGCCTCAATAACACATAACAATTCGGATTTCAACACCAATTTAACCTCTAGATGAAACCCATAAAATCACCCTATCATAAAACACTTACTTGACAAGAATTACCAAGATCTAAGATGGAAATCGTGATGTAGGAAGCCTCCCAAGCCTGAATTCAACTTCCCTTGCTAAAACCTACAACCACTAGCTTCAATTTTGCAGATTCACAAGAGTTAGGGTTCTTCCCTCTCTTCTCCCTCACTTGGTCGCGTTTTCTGATGTCTGGACAAAACCAAGACTAATTTTTCCTCTTAAAAAGGTATTTTCACTCAGCCCCCTCCACTTACATGTGTTATTTAATTTCAGCCATAAGTATAATTAATACATAAAACCCTCTAACTTTATTTCTATCCACTATTAGTCACTAACGTTTTAATTTAGTAACTAATGTTTTCAGCAAGATAACCCAGTTACATTTATGCGCCCGCTTATTTCATAAAAAACCCACATAAAACATATATATAATAATACACTCGAGTCATTATGGAATTCGGGATGTTACAAATCCACCCCCCTTAAGGAAGTTTCGTCCCCGAAACTTATCCCCAATCTTCACACTTGTGGAACCACTCCCATTTATCGCTACCCTTAGTTTTACTTCAACTTGGTCCCCGTCAAGCTTATTCGCACTGCATGCAGAACACTTCGTCGCTTAGTAATAATAGTTTACAACTCATCATTATAATCCTACTCCTTACCATTCATCCACATACATCTTCTATTCCACTTCCAAAGTCAAAACCTACTTCGCAACTTTCCATGAGTATGCTGGTCATGACACCCGTCAACCCATACACCTCACTCCTCCTCCTTAAATCATGCTTCTTTTCTTGACTAGTTTGTATACCCAAGTCACCTAATACATTGCATCCACCCGCCTACTTGAATCGCACAAGTAGGCGTCTCCACTTAGTATCTGCAACATCAATTCTCCTGCTGCTTAACACAAATAGATCCTCAAAGAAATCACATACCCCCTTCCACTTCCTATTCGTTACCGCAAAATAGATTCTCCTCACGCATAATTCTCAACCATGGTATCTTCCATTCTACTATCACAATAATTGAACATATACATGACCCCACTTAGTCTTCGCAGAGTAGGGGTTCACCACTTCCATCCTATCTGCACTCTATTCTACCTAGCTAACATGGCAGAATTTCACATCTTTACTTTATCACGTACTTCATTCCACATTTCTGCTCACCATGAGAACTCAATCGCTTAGTCTCATACACACCTTATCCGACATGTTCTATACAGGTAGGATTTCACAACTTTTGCATACACATATCATTTGTTATCACAATACGTTTGTTCCACCTATACATACTTACATCAGTTTCCCTACCTGACTTACGTCGCTAGGATTCCATCATTCTAAAAAAAAATTCCAACTCAACCCTACACGATTCATACAAGTAAGATTTTACCGTACTTATCATTCACACTCTATAGCGTACATGATTTCATTCATGCAACTTTCCTCTACATACTTCCTTCACACTCACATCTAACAATCATATGCAATATTAGTATTATCACATTCCTTTCTAACAATTGTACAGAATCATGTTATCATTAGCACATTCTGCTTTACATCATCATTTTATTCCGCTATCAACAATCATGTACAATCATGTTGTTATTAACACACTTCGTTTTATCATTCATATTCAATCACATCATCATTTTATTCTGCTAACAACAGTCATATACAATCATGCTGTCATTATCACATTCAGCTTTATCATTCAAAATCAATCACATCTTTAGTTTATTCCGCTAACGACAATCATATACAATCATGTCATTATTATCATATTCCGCTTTATCATTCATATTCAATCACATCATCAGTTTATTCCGCTAACGACAATCATATACAATCATGTACAGCTTTACCGCACACATACACTCACAGCTTTTCAATCGTATTCAGCTTTACCGCATATACACACTCATAACTTTACAATCATGTTCAGCTTTACCGCACATAAACACTTACAGCTTTTTAATCGTATTCAGCTTTACCGCATATACACACTCATAACTTTACAATCATGTTCAGCTTTACCACACATACACACTTACAACTTTTCAATCGTATTCAGCTTTACCGCATATACAAACTCATAACTTTACAATCATGTTCAGCTTTACCGCACATACACACTTACAACTTTTTAATCGTATTCAGCTTTACCGCATATACATACTCACATCTTTACAATTATATTCAGCATTCAATCCAACCATCGAGGTGGTCATCACAACTCATTCATCAATCCACACGATTAACATGATTACTTTCATAGCTTAAAACACTTACCGGATCACACGATCGAGCCTTGAACCGAACACCCTTACTATCCCACGAGCACTTGGTTTGAGTTCAAGTGCCCCCATGACACTTGAATCCCTCAAACCTCGGCTCTGATACCAACTTGTAAGATCCCACTCCGCAACGACTGACAGCTAGACTCGTGAAAATACGTATTTGAAAATTTCATTACTTTCACTCCACGGTTTCCATCATGAAGGTATTATTCACGATAAAACCCGTGTTAATATATTCCACGAGACTGCTTAGACAGAGTACGCATGTAAAAACATTCTAATTAGAAGTCTGACGTAATAAATTTCAAATGACACGTGTTCGGTTCTTTGTCGGCTTGACTCGATCATGGCCTGTCCAATCATCAATTACCTGTCATCACAATACTAGTAACACGTTAGTAATGATGACCTAATCAGCAAACACACAATACATAACGATAAAATAAGAAAACAACAAGGTTTTCCCGACTGCCTGCAGTAAACATATCGCCTAGAACCACACTTGGTTCTAGGAAACAAATCCAACGTAACCTTTAACTTCTTTTATCCTTTCAGCTCAACTCAATGGGTCATCGTCCCAACTAAATCAAGTTAAGTTCACAACAATTTCAATAGACTCATCACAAGCCAACCAATAATCCCATTCCCTGAAGGTCCAAATCATAATTAGGAAACGATCATGTAAACTACGACAACAAGTAAACCACTACTTGTCACATTACGACCTTAAGTATATCTCTCACAAGATACCCAAACAGTCACATTACAGCTATAGTATAACAAACAAAGTGATATACATTCACCTTTACACCAACGGGTCACATTACAGCTTTTAGTATAACAAACAAAGTGATATACATTCACCTTTACACCAACGGGTCACATTACAGCTTTTAGTATAACATGCAAGGTGATATACATTCATCTTTACCCAAACGGGTCACATTACAAGTTTTAGCATAACACGCAAGGTGATATACATTCATCTTTACCCAAACGGGTCACATTACAGCTTTTAACATAACACGCAAGGTGATATACATTCATCTTTACCCAAACGGGTCACATTACAACTTTTAGTATAACACGCAAGGTGATATACATTCATCTTTGCCCAAATGAGTCACATTACAGCTTTTAGTATAACACGCAAGGTGATATACATTTATCTTTACCCAAACGGGTCACATTATAATACTCCACATAAACACACTCTAATCCATCAAATTTACCCTCACACCAATCGTTGAAGATATTCCACATATACACATGCTTTCATCTACTATATTGCCCCTACCGAGTGATTCGTTGCGATACTACCCCCACCGCTCATTTAACACATTCTCACATTTAACATACTTCATATATATACTTCGTAACAAATAGAACACTCTTAAATGTTAGCTCGAGAGCTTTAATTTCTCAAGCAGCACAATAGACCCCTTTTAAGAAAACTGGACAGCTTGTAAAATTCGTAGGCTGCATCTGATTCGTAGCCTACAGATCAGAAATTCTGCCGAAGGTGCAATTCGTAGGCTACCCTGATCTGTAGCCTACGAATCGCAGATTCTGCCCCTCACCAAAAGCTTTAGAAAAAAAATGTCAACTTCCACCACTACTATGAATGTCATACAATATGAGATCATTCCAAAATTAGGCTTCAACTTCTACTTGCATAAAGGGTTAAATAACAAGTTAGAAAGCGTTAATAAACCCATTCCAACCCGTTGACCCATTAACTTCAAAACACTCTTTCTAGCATAACTAGCCCATTTACATCCCTCTCCATTCGCATATTCTTTCCTTGGCACAAGTAAACTTATGCCAACTCACAATATCCACCCGAAGGTGCAATCTAGGATCATAATTACCCAAAATCCCCAATCGTATCCAAGTGTTATCCTTGGATCCTCTATCATTTTCAGCTCAACCCAACGGGTCAACCATTAAATTCAATTATTTAGGATTCACATCGCATCTATGTCTAAATTAAATGAAGGTAATAATTTCATTCCTACAGCTATTTCGTAACCGTTACATGTTATCTTTAGGATTTTCCCTTGCCTTCATGTCGTTGACCCGAGCTTCCCCTCGCTTCACCTATCATCACTCATGGCTTAGTATACCATTACACATTCATAATTTACATAATCCACAAACCAACACTCAATCAAGCTCGAGAATTCAGCATATATAACTTATCATTCTCATTTAAACATTTCATCGAGCACCTAGTGTGCACACATTGTTTTCTTCTTGATAAATAGCCTACACATTTCCATTCCATCCATTTTTTCATCATAATTCATCAAGTTTCAACTTTTGCACTAGATTAAACACTTTTATAAAGTCTATTCGCATACATGAAGCCCAATTAACCAACCCAAACCATCCATTCTCCATGTATGTCGATTTCTATAAGGTGGGGTTTAACCCCACCATAATTTCTGCTTGTCACACACAAAATCAATCATGCAAGGTAGGATTTAGCTTCATCTAGCCTCAATAACACATAACAATTCGGATTTCAACACCAATTTAACCTCTAGATGAAACCCATAAAATCACCCTATCATAAAACACTTACTTAACAAGAATTACCAAGATCTAAGATGGAAATCGTGATGTAGGAAGCCTCCCAAGCCTGAATTCGACTTCCCTTCCTAAAACCTCCAACCACTAGCTTAAATTTTGCAGATTCACAAGAGTTAGGGTTCTTCCCTCTCTTCTCCCTCACTTGGTCGCGTTTTCTGATGTCTGGACAAAACCCAGACTAATTTTTCCTCTTAAAAAGGTATTTTCACTCAGCCCCCTCCACTTACATGTGTTATTTAATTTCAGCCATAAGTATAATTAATACATTAAACCCTCTAACTTTATTTCTATCCACTATTAGTCACTAACGTTTAAATTTAGTAACTAATGTTTTCAGCAAGATAACCCAGTTACATTTATGCGCCCGCTTATTTCATCAAAAACCCACATAAAACATATATATAATAATACACTCGAGTCATTATGGAATTCAGGATGTTACATAAGTCGTCAGCCAAGGTATATCTGTAGACCGGACAAAATACTTAGGACTTAAGGTATGTGTAAAGTCATATGAACCTTTCTGTATAAGATATCTAATGAACTATGAGACATGGTTCTCAAACTATGTTCAATCATTTTCTCGTTCTAGACTCAGTGATCCAATCAAACACACAGTAATTTTGGGTGAGGCCTCACACTCATCACTTGAATCAACGAGGGTGCCATGATGTCTAGCTTTTGGTTAATTAATTACACAACAGTACAGAATCTCATTGCCCGTATACAACTCCCACTGAACTTCAGATCTATTCCCAAAATAGCCTTTATGACTGGCATTAACACGACAACGGTTGACTAATATCAAAGAATAGACCAAAATAGCCTTTATGACTGGCATTAACTGAACTTCAGATCTATTCCCAAAATAGCCTTTATGACCTAGTATACATCTCAGGTCGAAGGACACAATTGAGTATACCTTTAATCAAAGAAATCTCTTTATCCATGGAGTTTCATTTGATGCGAGTTACGTCTAGCGTTATTCTCTAATAAGACCTTTAAGGTTTGAATGGCAACTCATTTGAGATTCAAAAGTTAAAGTAGTCTTAATTCAAGTATCGTTCCCACGATATTTGATCGACTACGGACTTTTTAGAATAATTTCTTGGATAATTAAACGTACTAAAAACGAACACAGTTATATAATTCTTAAATTGCATTCTCTAATGGAATAAGAATAATAAATAGATAACTATTTAATGTTCGTACATCCAAATACTAAATCAAAACATGTTAACCGATTTAAGTCCTATAGCTTCTCTATGAGTATCATGAGCAGCTTGAGCCATGGGCTTAGTGAATGGATCGGCTAAGTTTTGATCCATGTCTACTTTGCTTATGCGAATATCTCCTCGTTCAAGTACTTCTCGAATGTAGTGGAATATTCTCAGAATATGCTTGGCTCTGTGATGTGCTCTGGGCTCCTTGGCTTGAGCAATGGCTCCTGTGTTATCACAGAGCATCTCGATTGGTTGCTTTATCGAAGGAACCACGTCAAGATCAGTAATGAACTTCTTCATCCAAGCAGCCTCCTTTATAGCTTCTGAGGCAGCTATATATTCAGATTCGGTTGTGGAATCAGCCACAACACTCTGCTTTGAGCTCTTCCATGAAATGGCGCCTCCATTCAGAGTGAATGAATCCGGACTGTGATTGAGAATCATCTCGATCAGTCTGAAAACTCACGTCAGTGTAACATCTTACAGTGAGCTCCTCATCTGTTTGTCCGTATACCAAGAACACATCCTTAGTTTTTCTAAGGTATTTTAATATGTTCTTTACAACAGTCTAGTGAGCAATTCCTGGAGTCTGTTGGTAATGACTCGTCAAGCTCAATGCATATGAGACATCTGGTCTCGTGCAGAGCATAGCATACATGATTGATCCAATAGCCGAAGCGTATGGAACCTTTTCCATTTGCTTCTTTTCAAGGTCCGTAGTAGGAGCTTGTGATTTGTTCAACACTGTTCCTTTAGTCATAGGAACATTTCCTTTCTTGGAATTTTCCATGTTCAACCGAGCTATTATCTTATCTATGTATGTGCTTTGACTGAGTCTAAGAAGTCGCTTAGATCTATCCCTGTGAATCTTTATTCCCAGTATGTAAGCGGCTTCTCCTAAATCCTTCATAGCCAAACAAGTAGATAGCCATTTCTTAACTTCATTAAGCATGGGTATATCGTTTCCTATGATCAGTATATCATCCACATACAATATGAGAAATGATATAGTGCTCCCACTTGCCTTTCTGTAAACACATGGCTCATCTTCGTTTTTAGCAAAACCAAACTCTTTGATTTTCTTATCAAAACGGAGATTCCAGCTCCGAGATGCCTGTTTAAGTCCATAAATGGACTTATTCAAGTTGCAAACTCTATTAGGATATTTTGGATCTACAAAACCTTCAGGCTATACCATATAGACATCCTCATCGAGGAGTCCATTTAGGAAAGCGGTTTTGACGTCCATTTGCCATATCTCGTAGTCATAATACGCGGCTATGGCAAGTAATATCCTGATCGATTTGATCATAGCAACGGGCGAAAAGGTTTCTTCATAGTCAATCCCTTGGGTTTGAGTGAAACCTTTCGCAACAAGCCGTGCTTTATAGGTTTGCCCAATTCCATGCATGTCAGTCTTCTTCTTGAAGATCCATTTGCTGCCTATGACCCAAGAACCAGGAGGCAACTCAATCAAGTCCCATACTTGATTATCATGCATGGATTTCATCTCAGCATTCATGGCTTCTAGCCATTTTTCAGATTCAGAATCTGAAATAGCAGCTTTGTAGTTAGGAGGTTCATCAGATGCATCCTCTATTAATAATACTTCAGGTCCATTTAGATATCCAAGATATCTATCTGGTTGCCATCGTACTCTACTACTCCTGCGAATGCTTGTGTCTATGTCTGATGGTCCAACAATTTCTTGTTGATCAGATGCAACGACTTTCTCAGGAATTCACGTTTCTTTAACTTCTTCAAGATCCACTTGGTTATTATTTGTTCCTTGTTTCAGAAATTCTTCTTCGAGGAATTTACCTTTCGTTTTGATGGAAATATAATTTGCATCTGGATGGTAGAAATAATAATCAGAGTTACCGTAGTAACCGATGAAAGTTACCTTTTCGCCTCGGGGATCGAGCTTATTGTCAGAATCATTTGTGACATAAGCATCACAACCCCATATCCTGAGGTAGGATAATTTAGGCTTAGAGCCATGCCATATCTCATATGGTGTTTTATCCAGTTTCTTAGTCGGTGCCAGATTAATTAAGCGAGTGGCGGTCAAAAGGGCATACCCCCAGAAGGAGTGTGGCAACTTAGTCCTCTTATGATTGACTTCTAGAGTTCCAAGAGACTATTCTGAAGGGCGATTTGAAGCCCTTGTTTGATCCCTATGACTCTGATGGTGTTGATCCTCTGACCGCTTCCTCGAAGGACCTTCCATACATTCCAGACTGGACTATCAAGGAAGGAATCATAATTGCTGGGGCTAAGGCTTGTACTATGTTTATGAGGAGGGCCCTTCCTCTTGCCGAGCGTTGGACGGCCAGTGCCGTTAAGACCGCTGAGCTGAATGCCCATTTTGCTTGTAATGATGTTGAGTCCTTCAAACTAAGCACCGAGGTCCAGAAAAGATTGAACTGGACTGATGTTTAGTTTAGGAAGCTTAAGGCAGCGTATGACAAGCAGCAGGAGGAGCTGAGGAAGGTTTTGGAGGATAATTTTAAGTTGTTGAAGGATTTGGATGACTTTGAGGGTGAGCGTTTGAAGCTTAATGAGTTGAAGGAGAAGGTTGTTTCGTTGGAGGCAGAGGTTGGAGTGGCGTACCATCGGTTGTGGGAGATGGAGGAGCTGGAGCAGCAACTGAAGGCCCGAGATGTGGCTCTTGAGGAACAGAAGAAGTTTTTTGTTGGTCAACAAGTAAGTTCTTCTGCCCTTTCTTTTTTTTTTCTTTTTTTTTTGCTTATCCTGTCTTCCTGCAGGAAGCTTTAGCGAGGATGTCTTCCACCTACCAGACTGCTAGCAAAGAGCGTGATGTAGTTGTTGAAGTGGCTGATGTTTTAAGGAGGGACATTAAAGGCTTAAGGGCTCAGATTGGAGCCCTTACTGGTGATGATGTTGGGACCAGGGTGGCCAATCTTGAGAAGGAGCGTCACTGGCTGATTACCTAAGGCCTTTCAAAGGCGGTGAAGCGGGTTCATTCCTCTTTTCAGTATGCCACCCTTCTTAAGGACCTTGCTGATTCTTGCTCGACTGTGGGGTACCAGTTTGGCCTTACCGCTGGTTATCATTTTCTGCTAAGGGGGTTCTAAAGGAGGAAACTCCTTTTTATGATGACGCGACCGAGGAAAAAATGCAGGAGGCTGGTGGGAAGCTTGCCAATGCATCCTTTGATGTGTTGGCCACCATGGCTTCTCACCCTGAGTGGTCTGTTGAAGAACTGAATGACTTTGCCTCTATTGAAGACCCTACCACTCCTGGCCCTTAAGTGAAGCTTTTTATATTTCTATGACTGGTCCTGTAATTATATTCTAAGACAAGTATCTTGCCCTCATATGGGTGTACCATTTGGTTGACGTGGCTACTGGGCGTTGTCCTTTTATCTTTATATCTAATATCTTTATGCTTGCGTGCTTTATACCTTTTGATTTAACTTTAACCTTATTGAAGGGCGTCCCCTTAGGTTTTTTCAAATGGATTTATGCCTAGCATTTTCTCAAGGATAGAGAGGTTTTCTATCTTTGGTATGATCCTTCCTTTAGAAGGTGCCTAAGCGACCCTTGTGAGGTCTTCCAGAGGCTTTAGCCTTACCTATTAAGGTCGCCCTGTGCTGGCCCGTAGGCTTTTGGAGGACTTGGCCCTTGTGAGGCCTTTTTTAAAACCCGTTCTACTTAGTACTTTTTTCGAACTTCGTTTGTACATATTTTTCGTATGGTCTTAGCTGTTATCAGCGTTTTTTAGACTTTTCGATATCTTGAGGAAAATTTCTTGAAAATTTGGCCCTTCATCGGTGCCATATATTATCAGATATTATAAGTTACTTATACAAAATCTTCCCGTTATACTTTGCATAACTATCTGATATTACATTAGGTAATTCATAAATAGTACATCTTCAATTGTTTGGTGTTCCAGGTTCTTGGGATGTTAAGGCCGTTAATTGTGGCTAGCCTGTGGGCGCCTTTCCCATTTGCCCATGTGACTTTGTAAGGCCTTCCCCATCTTGGTCCCAACTTAGCGCAATCTTCTTGTCTGCTGTCTTCATTTTCTCGTAGGACCAGGTCCGCTGCTCTGAAAGTTACCCCTTTGACTTTTTTGTTGTATTATCTCTCCATCTCTCTTATTGTAGCAGCTTCTTTAATAGCTGCTATTTCTCTTCTTTCTTCCAAGAGGTTGAGGTTGAGACGTAGGTCCAACTCATTTTGTTGCTCGGGCATATTTGTTCGTTCAATGGGGCTCCTGATCGCTGCTGGTATCATTGCTTTTGTCCCGTATGTGAGACTAAAGGGGCTTTCCCCCGTGCTTGACTTTGGTGTTGTTCTATGAGCCCATAGTACGTGTGGGAGTTCTTCCACCCAACCTTTATTCTTCCTTCCCGGCCTTGCTTTTATGCCTTCTACTATACTTCTGTTTGCCCTTTCAACCTGTCCATTGCTTAGTGGGTGAGTCACTGAAGTGAACACGTGGTCTATCCCGAGCTCTAAGCACCATTTTCTGAACTTTTTGTCTGTGAATTGGCTCCCATTGTCACTTATCAATTTTGTGGTATGCCGAACCTGCAAACAATGTTTTCCCATACAAAACGCAAAATTTGCTTACTCGAGATTGTGGCAAGGGGCTTAGCCTCTATCCATTTGGTGAAGTAGTCTATGGTAACCACCGGGAATCTTACTCTGCCTAGGGCTTCTGGGAAGGGGCCCATTATATCAATTCCCCATTTCTGGAAGGGCCATGCTGAACTTACTGGTACTAAGTCATGTCTTGGGTGCCTTGGGATGGGCGCATATATTTGACAGTTTTCACACCCCTTGACTTCATCAATTACACTCTTGTACATACCTGGCCAGTAGAAGCCGACCCTTTGAGCTCTGGAGACAATTTTCTTAGGGCTTGCGTGCAATCCGCAGATCCCTGCATGAATTTCTCTTGTTACCCCAGCTGTTTCACTTTCGCTTATGCATTTTGGGAGTGGCTCAGGTAAGACCTTCCGTATAGGCGATCACGTTTGAGACAATAGAGAGTTGATTTTGCTTTGATTTTTCTTGCTTCTTCGTAGTCTATTAGCAATTTTCCTTTAGATAGGTATTCTATGAGAGGGGTCATCCAGGATGTTCCTTCTATGGCCAATATGTCTTCTCCCTCGATGGAAGGGGCTGCAAGTCTCTCTATTTTCACTTCTTTGTCTAGGTCCTTGGATGATACTGAAGCTATTTTGCTCAGGGCATATGCTTTTTTGTTCTTTGACCTTGGGACATGGATTACTTTGTAATAAGAGAATTCTTTTACGAGATGCTTGACCCTTTCGAGGTATTTTTTTAATCTTCTCATCCTTAGCTTCATATACCCCGTTTACTTGACTTGTCACCAACATTGAGTCAACATGTGTCTCTAGGTTTTTGACCTTCGTTGTTGATTGGAAATTGGAAACTGATATTAGAAAGAAACGATTGCTTAATTACAGTATTTATTTTGGAATATGTATATTTTGTGGTAATTGCGTTGAGTATTGTCCAACAAATTGTTTATCAATGACTGAAGAATATGAACTTTCTACTTATGATCGTCACGAATTAAATTATAATCAAATTGCTTTGGGTCGGTTACTAATGTCAATTATTGACGATTACACAATTCGAACAATTTTAAATTTGCCTGAAATAAAAACTTAAGAACTCATTTTGATCTAAAAGTTTGATCTAAAAGAATGAAGGTTTTTGTTTGGTGAATAACTACAATTCTAGCCATCGCAAGCCAGCTAGAAGGGCCTCATACTCTACTTCGTTGTTGGTGTACGTGAAGTCGAATTTGAGAGCACTTGAGATTTCTTTCCCCTTTGGGCTTATCAGTATTAGTCCTGCCCCAACATCCTTCTTCGTTTGAAGCCCCATCAGTGAACAACTTCCAGGTCTGATAAGGGGCTGCTCCCCTTTTCACCATTGAGGGGAGACCATCTTTCAGCTCCTCATCAGGGGGTATTTCGACTAAGAAGTCCACAAGGACTTGGCCTTTCATCGCTGTTCTACCCTTGTATTCTATTTCGTAGTTTCCCAGCTCAACAACCCATTTTGCTAGCCTTCCTGATACTTCCACTCTTTTGAGTACAAGCTGCGTAGGTTTATCAGTTATTACTTGTATGGGGTGTGCTTGAAAGTACCAAGCTAGCCTTCTAGAGGCGTGAATGAGAGATAGTGCAAGCTTCTCTAGTGATAGATATCTTTCTTCCGGGCCTTTAAGGGTCCTTGATAGGAAATAGATTGGTATCTGCCCTTTGCTTCTTTCAACTAATAGCACTGAGCTTACTGCCTGGTCGGAGATGGCTAGGTATAACTTTAAGGTTTCCCCTTGCCTTGGAATGGCCAGCGTTGACAATTCGCAGAGGAAAGTCTTAATGTTGTTGAACCCTTCTTCGGCTTCTGGTGTCCATACAAACTGATTTTTCTTGAGGCATTTTCTTAGTGTTTTGACTAGGGGCTTGGTTTTGTCGGCCAGCCTTGAGATGAATCTGCCCAGGGCTACCAGTTGCCCATTCAAGCTTTGAGCTTCCTTTAGAGTTCTTGGCGATCTGAGGTGAGTGATGGCCTCCACTTTCTCAGGACGGGCCTGAATCCCATCCTTTTTATTATCACCCCCAGGAATTTTCCTTCTTCCACCCCGAATGAGCATTTGCCGGGGTTCAGTTTTATGTTGACCTCTTTATGAGTCTCGAATGTTTCTCTAACGTCTTGGATCATATCCCCTTCACGCTTGCTTTTTATTATGACGCCGTCCACGTATACTTCTAGGTTTTTGCCTATCTGATCTTCGAATAACCAATCCATCAACCGTTGATATGTTGCTCTGGCATTTTTTATCCCAAAGGGCATCTTTGTATAGCAATATGTGTTGTCGGGGGTGTGAATGCTGTCTTCTCTTCACACCCCTGGCTATTCTGATTTGATGGTAGCCCTTATATATGTCCAGGAAGCATTTAAGGGGAAAGGTGGCCAGTGCATCAATTTTTGCATCAACTTTCGGCAACATGTAGCAATCTTTTGGACACGTCTTGTTGAGATCGGAGAAGTCTATGCACATTCTGAGTGTTCCGTCTGGCTTTTTTACCATGACGGGGTTTGCTACCCATTTCGGGTACTGTATTTTCCTCACTATTCGTGCAGCTAGCAACTTTTTAGCTTCTTCACTTGCGACAGCGGCATGCTCGGGGAATAAGCTCCTGAACTTCTGTTTGGCTGGTTTAGTCCCTTCCGGGATGTTAAGATGGTGCTCTATGTATTTTGCAGGTATCCCTTCCATGTCGCTGCATTGCTAAGTGAAGACATTTATGTGTTTGAGCAGAAGCTCCTTCAAGGCAGTCTTCCACTTTCCTGGCGGCCCCTACCTTGATGGTTTGTTCAGGGAACTAGTGGTTCAGAATCCAGTTCTCTATTCCTGGCTCGGGGGTTATGCTTGGCATCCAGGACACACTTGCAACAATTTCAGTGGCGGATCCTACTATCGCAATTCCCCCTTCCGTGGGGAACTTCATTATCCCATGCGCTATGGATGTAAGCGCCCACAGGGCCCGTATTCCGGGTCTTCTGAGAATGGTATTGTACTTTGAGTTGCCCCTGACAATTGAGAATTTCAGCTCGATTATCATTCTAGTGAACTCTTCCCCAAATGTTAATGGGAGGGTGATTTTTCCCAATGGCCTGACCACCTCTCCTGAGAATCCTATAAGGGGAATGTACTCTTCTACCATCCTCTTCCTGACTTCTGGCCTTAGCGTTACGAAGTAGTGTTCATACATGACCTCGGATCCACTTCCCCCGTCAACGTGTATTCTGGCCACTCGGTGCCCTGCTATGTCAGCCGATATGTTTAAAGGGGCTTCTTGGGCCTCGTCGGGGCCTAAGGCAGGGAAGGTGATGGATCTTTCAAGCCATGTGGACCCTTCATCCCCTCTGAGCCTTACGGTTCTCTGTGAATCGTCGTCCTCGTAGTCCCTTCTTCTTATCATATCTATGTATTCTGGTTCAACCTTAACTGATCCTTATTTTCCTTTCATCTTTTCACTGCCCTTGATTACCCTTACCAGGTGGGACAGCTTGCCTGATTTGATTGACAACTCTATTTCCTTCCTCAGCTGTATGCAGTTGTCAGTGGAGTGACCACTGCCTCTGTGGTACTCATAAAATTCGTGAGGATGAGCTTTGCTTCCGTACCTGTTTGGGCGAGGCTTTCCGAAGGGTAGAAGCTCCTTCTCAGTGGCGAATATATCACTTGGAGACTTCATGAGTGGTGTGAATTTATCTAAGCGATTATCGAAGCGATTATCGAAGCGATTAGTCGTACCTAAGTGAGATTCCGAGGCCCTTCCTCCTCTGGAACTATATGGTGACCCCAAAGGCCTCTTTTCTAGAGTTCCTCAGGTTCTGGTCTGGGAGCCTCCGTGACGGGAGTCCGCCCTTCCCTACGAGTAGGGGCTTCCAGAGTCCCTTTTCGTTCCCCATTTTTTAGCCTTCTGCCCGGTGTCCTTTCCTCTTATGTATGTCCGGACACGGTCCATGAGAGCATCGAAGGTAGCGGGGAACTCTTCCCCCAATTTCTCGCACAACTGAGAATTTTAGACACCCTGTATTAAGCCGTTTATCTTCATCACCTCCGGTACGTCCCTAATATACATGATTTCCTCGATGTAACGATTCATGAAGGTTTCTAGGTTCTCTTCATCCTTCCTTCTGATGTGGAGTATATCGTTGGGGTTCCTCGTCGTCTTCCTTTGTTGGCTGAAGTACCTGAGGAATTTTTCCCTTAACTCCTCATAGCTGTTGACGCTCTTGGGAGGCAAGGTGTCAAACCACTGCCTCACTTTGCCTGAAAAGGTTGCTATGAACATGTGACACCACATGGGCATAGTCCAGGCCCTGCCAGCCCTTGCTGCCCGGATGGCGTGCAAGTGATCTTCAGGGTCCTGGGTTCCGCCGTACTTTCCTACCAAAGGAGGGAGTCTGATCTTTTGTTGTATCGGGGCTTCGGATATCCTTTCTGTGAACTTAGAAGCGTCTCGGAGATCTGATGGTTTGTACGACACATCCATGGGATCTGCTTCACTGGCCTTGTCTCCTTCATCTAGGACCTTCTTATCGCCCTTACCTTTTGCTCTTTCGTCCAAGGCCTCCAGTACTTTCACTACCAGATCTCCTACCTCCTCTAGGTTGGCGTCAACCGCTTTTGCTTTCACCTGTTTTGGCTCGTCGCCGTCCTGAGATTCATCGTGATTGGCATGACCTTCGTCATAATGACGGAACAAAATTCTTGGCGACACTTCCCTTCCTTCATCCTTCTCCAACTCGAACAGGCGAGCCTTCAGTGTCTCTCGGTTGTTCTTGACGAACTCCGGAGTGATGAGTCTTTCTTCCCCGGTGTCGTCTCCTCTTTTACCTTCTTTCTCCGAGCTTTCTTCCAGAACTTTCTTTCTCGCGTCAGACACAAGGGTGAATTGTCCGGTGGTGAGGTCGATGGTGCTCTGGTCAGTCGCTCCGGGCGTCTTGATAGTGTCACCTTCTTCCGTCATCTCCATCGAGGTGTTTTCTTTGAGTGGTTTTAGACCAAGTATGTGCTGGTCCCACAGATGGTGCCAATGTTGCGTTCCAGAATCCCGAGGGGTGGTATTCTTCCTGGTTAGCGACTTTAAGTTATCTTGAGCGATGCTCGGGTGTCATGCAAAACAAGAAACACCGCTAGCCTCGATACGAAGGGCCCCAAAGGGGGTCTTCGTGACCAAGCTCCGGCGTGAGAGTAAGAGAATGTTCGTCGGAGATATGCTGGAAAATATGAAAAGAGTTATTGAGAGGAGAGAACTTACCTTTTTCTTCCCGACTTACCTTTCCTTTTATATTAGAAGTCTTCCTGTTCGCATTCAATGCTGCAGGGAGCATTTAATGCTCCGGGTGTGCAGCCTCTCCGTCCAACAGGAAAGACTGTTCGTACGGAGGCCCTTCCGTGGTCCAGGAAGCCCGTCACTGGTTCCCCTTTTCCTTTGAGCCCGTCACATCACCGCTCGCCTATTCCCGAGGCCGGCGCTTGTCCTATCCTGTCGGATTTGTACCTTTGAGGAATATTTTAATTCATTTTGTTCTCATGCAGGCCCTTCCGCCCAGATGCTTCTCCTTCAAGCTTTGGTTGTGTCCTTCTTTAATTCTCTGTCCTTCTCCAAGGCCATTCGTGGGTATATCCCATCATCTAACAATCACCAAATATTAAAATTGATTTTAATATCCCTATCCGGTAATAATAAATTGATAGTTCTTGCCGTCCAAAATCAAGTCAAACTTGGAACGTATTTACTGACTCATCAGTGTTGAAGTATTTCAACACCGCACTTGGTGTTTAGGGTACCTTCCAAGGTGGAGGCTTTGGAGTATTTCAACACCGTGTCTGCCACATTGACCATTTGGGATTACTATCGCATTACTTGTGCATTTTTGTAGTGTTGTAGTATTTCAACACCGAACTATGAGTGTGCACAACTAAAGTGGGCATGGATGGGGCTAAAGGTATCGCAAATTACAAACGGTTGTATTTTGCAGCCTCATACCTAGAGTTTTGACTGAGATTTCGTAATTGACACACGTAGTCAATTTGGTTCACGAGTTTGCTCCTGAGGCTCATTTGGCTGTCTCAAGTAAAACCGTCTAATCGAATTCTCAATTTTCTTCTAAAAATAAATCTTACCAATTTATTATGAGAAAATATATTACCCAAAAAATACTAATATTAAATTACTTTGCTTATTTCAGAAGGCTATTGAAAACACAATTCCTTTGAGTTCTATGGTAACTCTGGACCCGTTCACTGAGACCAACTTTCTATCATGGCAAACCCTCCTCAGAAACATCTGGAGGCTTTTCGGGAAGCTCCATATCCTTGGCCAACCCATCCTGAACGTGCCATCTTACTTGTTCAACGACCGCTCACGGATGGAAATCCAAAACCACACTTACGATTCTAAGGACGTCACTGAGCTTATGTTATCTAACATGACATAGGATTATCGGTACAATTTTATCGATATGGGAGCTTATGATATCATGAGGAAACTCAAGGATCTCTTTGAGTTAAGTCATAGGAGTGATCGAAATGGTGCACTTCTACAATTTGTAAACTGCACTATGTCGCCTGATTCCTCACCTTATGATCATGATGATGAAAGCGCATCGCGACAGACTGATCGACCTTGGCTACACCATTCCGGATGGAATGGCTTTTGATGTAGTCCTTGGATCTCTGCCCGAGCATTATCGCATTATTTCGATTAACTGTTCGGCGCAGACACTAGAGGAGGTTATGACATTGTTTCCAAATGTCAAGATCAGGACCACACCAGGTGTGCTCAGGGTTGCTGATGCAAGTATAACCAAGTCTAAGAACAAGGTTAAAGAGAACAATGGCAACAAACCATTGGCGCCACCTCTACAGGAACGCCAATGCTTTGAATGCAACAAGATGGGCCACTGGAAGCGAAACAACCCCGTCTATTTGGCTAAGATCAGGATGACTAGAAGCTCCGGCAAGGGTTCCTCATCAGGTATTCCAATACACGTTATTGAACTTTTCACTGTTTCCTCCAATACATGGGTATTTGATACTGGATGTGGTTATCACTTTGTTAATGTTTTGCAGGATCCTTAGAAGTGGAAGAAGATACTGTTGATACATGAAATGTGCGTCGTGTGAAGTATCAAATGAAGACCAAGTTCAAGCCAATTTAGGGTTGGCCGAACCTGGTCCGAACCTGAAGTTCGGACCGGCCGAACCTGGGGTTCGGAGGGAGTTCGGCTAGTCGTGTATAAATAGTAGTTTGGTCTTTGTTTTCAGTGGTTCTGAGCGTGCGAGATCTGATAAGTGTGTGTTTCTGAGTGTGTAATCTCTGTGTCATTTCTCTGTGTTCATACTGGTTGTAATTGTTCATTTTGATCAATAAAACAATTGGTTAATTACGTTTCGATGTCCGATTAGCTAGATCGAGTAGACGATCCGATGCTCACGCATTTTCAAGTGGTATCAGAGCTATCTGGTTCACTTTACTGATCTGTGGTTGCTTTTCTCGGATTATTGAGTGTTTTCGAAGTTTTCTCGTGTTTCGTTACGTATTTTCGATCATTTCTGACGTGTGTTTTGTGCTAAAATTGTTCCTAAACCGCTTTCTATCGAATTTTCTGATCCACCATATCGAGTTTCGTCAAAATCAGACCGTTTTTGCGAGTTTTCGAAAAATGTCTTCGAAGTTCGGAGGTAACTGGGCAAGCTCGGAGTAACCGCTCCGAACTTGAGGTTCGGAGGTAGCTCGGAGGTGTTCGGCGAGAGTTCGGTGGCTGTTCGGTCTAGATCGGAGTCTTTATAGGTTCGGAGTTCGTTCGGTGAGAGTTCGGACTAGGATCGGAGGATCTTCGGGGTTTTTGAGGTTCGGTGAAAGATCGGAGGTAGTTCGGTAAAGTTCGGACTAGTTCGGAGGAAGCTCGGAGGGTACAGTAGGTTCGGACCAGTTCGGACAGATCAGAATTTTTTTCAATTTTTCAACGATGTCGGAATTTCAAGCTTTTGCCTCAATGCAAAGTGCTATGCAGACCATGATGAATTATGACAATGAAATCGGAACAAGTCAGAAAGTTCCCAAATTGTTGAAATTAGAAGATTATCAGAATTGGAAGAAACGATTTTCAGCGTATATCAGCACAAATAATATTGACTTATGGATTCCAATTAGGAAATTGTATGAAAAACCAAAAGAGGATGGAGAATCTAAGGAAATTGAAGATTTTGATGATGCTGAAAGAAAAAGTTATGAGCTTGAAAAGAAAGTTTATGGTTATCTTACTATGGCTTTACCTACTGAATTGCTTCATCAATTTAGCACTTGCAAGAAATCTAAGCAATTATGGGATGCTCTATCCGCACGATGTGAAGGGAATGAAGATTATAAGAAGAGTCGAAAGAAAGTTTTAAACAAAGAATTCGATAATTTTCAGAATTATGACAATGAAAACATCACTGCTCTAGTTTCAAGATTTTCACATTTGATTAGTGAATTGAAAGTTCTTTAATTTAAATTTAATGACAAATTTTCTCATATGCAAATTTTCTGAATTCTAAAATTTGAAACATATCCGTGTTGACTGATCACTTTTCTTTGTTTACAAGTTTTTCTCCAAAAAGCCAAAAATAGAGTCTTGTTTTTGTGTAAAATGAAAATCCAAAAATAGAGTTTTCATTTTAAGGGGGAGAATTGTAAGTAAGGGGGAGTAATTGAGCATGTTATGGAAAGAAGGTGAATACATGCAAAATATAAAATTGTGAGAAATTGATCATTGGGAAATGATGGTACATTGGCATACGTATCTGACTCATGGATAGAGTAGATGAAAAGAGCCATAAGATCATTGTTTGATGTGCTTGGTAGGCTCGACAAATCAGAAAGTATTCAGATGTGATATACACTAAATACTAATGCTTGACCATGTGGATAACATTTTGATGCGTATTTCATGACACAAAAAGAAAAATAAGTGTGAAAAGAGTAATGAGAAGTCACTGTGTACACATGTGTTCATCTTGCAAAGATTTAAACTTGTTTGATTTTCTTTATTTTGTCAAACGATCGGACTTTCTCTGCGTGTCGAAAGACCGACCTGATTGTTGTTCGTTTGACGTTCTGCTTTATTTTCTTTGGTGTTTCGTATACACAAGGTTCATGCACTACAATTTCCCTCTTCCATGATCTTCTCAATCCAGACATTGAATTTCTCAACAATTTCAGCTTGCCCACAAATATCTCCAGATCCTCAGGATTTGTGAATTGAACCACCAGGTATGAACGAAAATATTTTAACTGTTAAATATATCTCATAACAAGATATTAAACCGAGACAACCATCGAATTGGAATCTGATGATGATAATGGTTCACTTCATAAGTTGTTGTATCCGGAAATTGTAAAGACACACGAACATCACTGCATCTTGATAATAATCTTCAATCTTCACCGAATTGTAACACATTCCGACCTTGATGAAAACAGACACGATCAGCATCTTCAATCACGGAAATCTCCCCTCAGCATCAAATCCATCCCAAGACATCACACCGGGAACCGTACATCCTCGTTTGCAGACTGGAATCAGACCGACTCTTTCGACAACTCAAGAAAGTATCGGGCATATGACAGAAAGTTCCAAACCATAATTGAAAACTTTGACATATCGGTTTCGCACGAACATCAGAATATACCACATTTCCATGAAGATCAAAAACCACCATCATCCCTGAACTGATTGCTTTTGAATATTCACTTTTTCAATTATGAAACTTTGAAGTTGAAAGTTTTAGGGTCCCCAAATTCCCCCTAAACAAGTGACATATTCAAATCTTCAATTTCTTATGATTCCAACCCCGCATTCTTGTAGTGGAGTCATAAACTCAGGTGGCCCGCAACGGAACCTTTAATCTCATTAATCTTCAGTTTGTATAGATGAGATAATCTCCGACAAACGTTCCCAAGTAATCATAACCATGTCTCCGAATCTCTGTCCATCATCAGAAAACATGTAATTCTTGAATCTCTGTCCATCATCAAGAACCATCGACTACCCACAAACACATTTCTTGAAAT
>JBCNJP010000009.1:29341098-29376078 GCA_039602395.1 Deinandra increscens subsp. villosa
TCATACATGCCGGTCCCAATTGGATGGTTGTGCTTGAAGCTAGGGGGAATTTTATTGGTTGTGGAGATTGTACAAGATTCGAACAGTTTAGCTGATACCTGAAGTTTCAGTCCAAGGGGAGTTTGCTGATAATCAAGATTCAAGATGTAGCAGACTGACTGATGAAGATTGCTAGAAGATCAATGTCTGGATTCGACAGTAACGTCCAAGGGGGAATTTGTTAGTGCATGAACCTTGTGTGGTCGTTACTATTCGAATTGACGAACAGACAGATTTGAGAGTGGACAGATTTGGGGTCCGAACCTTAGCCGAACTACAAGTTCGGGGGTGTCCTAAGGTGGTCCGAACTCCAAGTTCAAATGTACGGTTCGGACGAAAGTTTAGTGTAAATAGTGTTATCTTTGTATTTCTGTGTAAGTTTTTGTCCAGTGTCTTTGTGTTGAGGGGAGGTTCTGTCCAACCTCCCCCGGAGCTTAAACGTTTGTATACTCCTTCGGTCATGTAATCATTCGACACGAATTCGGAAGTGTTTACGATCGTCACAACGAAGAAGACGCCGTTACGAGATTACGATCGAAGTTTCCGATCGAGTTCACCATCGGTGTTTACGATCGATATTTACGATTGATGTTTCCGATGTGGTTTACGATCGGGCCCTGAGTTTTCGATTGGACCTAAACCGGTTTTCTTTTTGACCCGATCGTGAAACTATAATTGGAACGTAAACCCATTTCTCTGATCGTAAACTTATTTAAAGTGAGATATAAAATAGTAAACACTTAAATAATTACAAAATGATTTTGAAATCTCATTACATTCAATTGTTTTTAAGATAAAGTTGAGCAAGTTAACGTTTAAGAGTGTGTTTTGTTAAACTTGTGTTTCAAAATCAAATTCTTCTCTTGAAAATTTAAATTGAGATTTTCTGATCTTAACAAGTTAAAAGTGATTATCATTTAAAATTCCTGATGGTGTTAACAAACACAATTGCTCTTTGATGAGTTCAAACATGATGCATTTGTCTCGTTGTCTCTGATGGCAGAAGATATGCTTGATGAAGAAATTCACTTTGAGAGGGATCACTGCATACCCGCTTATCTTGACGACCCTCCTGAGAAACACATGCCGTTATTCTACTCATTGATAGCTGAACTGAACGTGTGCAAGATCAAGCACGCTCTCACGGCAAGCGTGCTAATTGCTGAACAGCTCGTCAGAGAATTCTGGGGAACTGCAAGGGCAAATGCAGATAAAACAAGGATCACTGCAACCATTCAGAACCGCCGGATTGAGATTACTGAAGAAGACATTCGTGAAGGATTGAATATTAATGACAAAGCCGAAGATACAATGGAGTATTCAAAGACCGTTGTGTTAGAAGGTGCTTAGTCCTTGGGGTATAAGGGATAATTCCTTCCCATGTTCAAGAAGCTACTGCCGCACTACTGGAGGTGTCTGGCACACTACATGCAGAAATCCTTCTTGGGGAAGAGAACAAGTTTTGACCAGCTGAACAAGGTACATGGGACAACATTCGTTGCACTGGCCTTGGACTGGGACTTCAACTTTTCAAGGATGATGCTGTTGGATTGGATTGGTAATGCTGATTTGAGCGCCAGAGAATAATTTCTTATGACGCCAAGGTTTGTGCAGATGGTGGTTATGAAGAAATATCCAATGATTCAAGAGAGGATTGAGAAGCTGGATATCAAATTCATGGATAGCAGTGTGTTCGGGTTGTGTTAGAGCATATTCTTATGCTAACGTGTGTTTCGTGTATTGTATCTAATCTAGAGCTTCTGAGTGAGTTAGTGGCTATATGCTGAGGTGGCCGGACCAAATGGTCCTCTGGTTATTTGGTCCGGGCGGACCAAATGGTCCGTCGGATGGTCCGCTCGTTCAGTATATGTGCACTATAAATAGGTTATGTTAGAGAGAGCTTAGAGTTGGTTCTATCATTCTACATATCTTAAGTGTGTGTAAACTGAGTGTGTAACTCTCTCTCTCTCTCTAAACTTTGTGTAACCTCTTTGTGAATCAATAAAGCAAAGCTTTATTTACTTCTCGTTGCTTATCAATTACCGAATCATGCAGTAGTAAGATCGTACAGTGGTTTTACAAGTGGTATCAGAGCAATTGGTTGCTCTACTGCTGTGATTTTGGTAAATTTTTCGAATTTTAGAGTGAGAAAGTTTGGGTTTTCTTCGTTTTTCATCAAATTTTCATAATTCCGAGTGTTTCAACGATGGAAAATGATTTCTGAGTGTTTCTGGAGTGATTTCGCACCTTACTGAATCAAATTTCAGCTCCAAACGTCAAAATTCGCGAAAATCAGTCGAAATCAGCTTCGACAGCGTCTGGTCCGCTGGTAGAACAACTGGTCCGCTGACTGGTCTGCCCAGGCAATCTTCAAAGTTTGGTCCGTGGCGGTTACCTTCTGGTCCGCTGGCAGTTACGCCGTACCATTTGGTCCGCCGTACCAAATTTGATCCGCTGAGGATATCTGGTCCGCGTCTGGTCCGCTGGTGAATTTGATTTGGAAGTGGTCCGCAGGTACAAATCTGGTCCGCTAGTTAAATTGATCCGGAACTGGTCCGTTGAGTGCAAATTTGATCCGCAGAATTAGTTGGTCCGCTGGCAGAAAACATATCTTCACTAAAACTGACGTAACTTGAGAACCGTTAAGAGTTACGGGAGCTAATACCAGCCAAAACGTTCTTCTTTCCGAGATCTAGATGTGTACTAGCCTGAAAGGTTTGTACCTCCCAGTTTGACCCCCAAAATCCGCTTGGAAGACACTCGTTTTTCAGTTTGAAGTTTGTGCATTCGATATTGTAATTTCAAAATGAGCGATTTTCACGCATTTTTAGCTATTCAATCTTCAATGCAAGCCATATTGAACTATGATAACGAGATAGGAACAACTCAGAAAGTTCCTAAGTTGCTTAGGTTGGAGGATTATGAGAATTGGAAGCAAAGATTTGAATCGTTCATTAATGCTCTTGACATTGATTTATGGATTTCCATTGAACAAGATTATACATATCCTCAGATAAATGGACAAGCGATTGCACGAAGTGATCTTGATGAAGATCAAAGAAAAGTTTATGCCTGAGAAAAGAAATGTTATGGAAATCTCACATCGGCATTACCAGGAGAGCTTTTACATCAATTCAAAAATTCTACAACATCAAAAACTTTGTGGGATGCATTGAAAGATAGGTGTGCAGGAAACGAGCAATATAAGAAAATTCGAAAGAAAGTTTTGTTAAAAGAATTGGACAACTTTCAACATTGTGACAAAGAAAGTATTGCCGACTTGATTTCTAGGTTTTCACATCTGATCAATGAACTTGAGGTTGTTGGAGTCAAGAAAGAAAAAAAGGAATTGAAAGAAAAATTTCTGGAATCTCTACCCGAAAAGTGGGAGAACTTTGTTATGATGCTTACTAATGATCCAAATTACTCCAGTTGGTCATTCAATCAAGTGTTAAGCAAATTACAAGCTCGGGAAATGGAATTACTTGTGAAAAAGTCACCAACACCAACAGTTCAGAATCCTGAGATATATTTTGGAGAGAATTCTGCTACGGCGCATGCTAAAACTAAATCACATTCTATCTCAAGCAGTAATCCACCGGTAACAGCTTTTCTTGCTGGAAAGTCAGAAAATACTGGTTATTCTTCAGGCTGCATTTTTACTATTCCTGATAAATCATCAAGCAAGTCTACTTCTAATCAAGCAACCGAAGATCTAGCTGCTTTGTTGAGTGCTTTCGTATCATCTTCATCTGGCTCCATATTTAGTCAAATTGGTAATTCTGGTTTGGTTCCGGACGATCTAAAACAGATGGATGATGATCAGCTAAATAAATTGGATTTGGATTGGCAGTTGGCTATGATTGCTGAAAGAGGAAGACGGTTTATAGGAAAACATGGAAAGGATTCTATCATGGGTGCATTTAGAGGCACAAAACTGGGTTTAGACAAGTCTAAACTAAAATGTTACAAATGTTTCAGTTTGGGACATTTTGCTCGAGAATGCAAGCTATCTTCTTCTAAACCTAGTAATTCGGATAATAATGATCACAATAAAGAAGTTAAAGCTATGATATCTCAAACTAATGAAGAGTATGATTGGACTAAAGATTCTCCTGAGGAATCTGCATTTTTAGCATGTATTGAGGATGAATCGAGTGGATATGCATCTGAGACAACTACATCTGAAACATGTGATTCTGAAGTTAGTGGTTATGAATCGACTTGTGAATTTTGTAATCAGAAAGATAGAAAACTTCAGGAATTGGTTCAAGAAAAGGAAAAGTTAGTAGTTGATAGGGTGGAGCTTGAAGAAGAGTTAGAAAGTTATAAACAGAAGTGTGAAATTTCTGATGGCATTTTCAAGATGAATGAGAAGTTACTTCAAGAGAAGAGTGTATTATTGGAAGAGTTAGAAGATCTTCGGAAACAATTAGCAGAAGGGAGTATTCAACATGATCAAAAAAAGTCTCAACTTCAACACGAAAATGATGAGTTCATGACAAAAATTGTCAAGCTTACTTCTATCAATGAAGAGCCGGTCAAGGACGTTGAAGAATATAAGTCTCAAGCTAAAGATGTTAGTGAAGATTTTGAACAGTTATTTCAAAAATCCATCAAAATGGTTGAAGTCCTTCAGACATCGAATGATGAACTTCAGAAGGCATTGGATGAAGTTACTACTGATAGAACTCAATATCAAATGTTTTAATCTGAATTGACAGATTCAATCTTTACTCTGAAGAAAGACAAAAGCTTGTTAACCAGAAACGTTGAGATCCATAAGGAAAGAGTGGATAAAATTACAAAAGAAGTGCTTACTGCTCATGATGGTATGAGAAGAAAAAAATCATTAGTTAACAGCACAGCTGAGAAACTGATTCAATCAGAAAAGGTTCTTGCTGAAGCTCAAAAGACTATTGCCGATTTGAATGTTGAAACCTTGGATCAAATATATATTCTAGCGCAAGTATTCATTTCGAAAATGGAGAAAGGATTTGGAGGGAAGCAAAAGAAGAAAGTTTCATCTGAAAGTTCTCTGAAAGAATTGTCTTCATCAGGTTCTAATGCTACGCTTCAAAGTCCTACATCGAAATGGGTACATTCTAATCGATTTCACGTTTTTGATGATATTTCTGATGAGTCTGAATTTTCTGATAAATGTCATCCAGTTCAGGTCAAGCCACAATTTAAACGAACATATCGTTTGTGCTATCAATATCGCCGAAAGGGACACATGGCATAGGATTGTCCTGAAATTGCAAAACGTTCTTTTTCAAACAAATCTGCCACAATTATTGATGAATCAGGCATAATTTTTACGGAGTCAACACCGTCCAACACTAAGTCGAAAAAGAAACAATTTTTTAAATTTGATTCGAGTGTGGGTGGTTCATCATGTGATGATGACTCAGTTAAAAATGAAAAAACAAAAATGCAGTGGCGACCCAAGATGGTCAGCAAAGCTGCAACTGATTTTGTGGAAGACACTGGTCGACCAGAAGCTGTGTGCTTTGGGTCATTTGAATACTAATCATTTAAACCAGTGTGCAGGTTTCTTCAAGAAGATCTATTGGTGATTGTGAAGTTCAAGCTTCAAGCAGTTACTGATAGTGGA
Organism: Deinandra increscens subsp. villosa; assembly: GCA_039602395.1. Classification (NCBI taxonomy): domain Eukaryota; kingdom Viridiplantae; phylum Streptophyta; class Magnoliopsida; order Asterales; family Asteraceae; genus Deinandra; species Deinandra increscens. The sequence goes on from JBCNJP010000009.1 coordinate 29,346,755, forward strand.
GTTTTCTGCTTAACTTAAATTGAATGCGTCATTTTTCAAAACTGACAGTTTTTCTGAACGCTTAAACTGAACAGGTATCAGTATCGATTGGTCAATTTTCTTTCTTTAATGCATTTTGTTTGTAGTTTAGGGGGAGAAAATTGAAAAACCAAAAAAAAGTGTCTTTGTGTTTTTTTGTTAAAATGAAAATAAAAAAAATAGAGTTTTCATTTTAAGGGGGAGAAAATGAAAAATACAAAAACATCAAAAAATGGAAAAATACAAAAACGTTGAAAAATGAGAAATTGATCCGACATGATTGGGAAATGATGGTACATTGGCTTACGTGTCTGATTCATGGATAAATTAGATGAAAAAGCCATAAGATCATTGTTCGATGTACTTGGTAGGCTCGGCATTTAATCAGAAAGTATTCAGATGTGATAAACATTAAAATACTAATGCTTGATCAAGTGGACAACATCTTGATGCATATCTCATGATATCAAGAAATTAATATGTGAAAGAGAAAATGAGAAGTCACTGTGTATACATGTGTTCATTTTGCAAAGATTTAAACTTGTTTGATTTTCTTTATTTTGTCAAACGATCGGACTTTCTTTGCGTATCGAAAGATCGGCCTGATTGTTGTTCGTTTGACATTCTGCTTTATTTTCTTTGGTGTTTCGTATAACTCATCGGACTTTCTCTGTGTGTACGGGAGTACCAACCTGATTGTTGTTGGGTTATACAATTTCAACTTGTTTTTATTTTCTTATTTTGTTAAATCCGAGGCCTTATCTGCGTATCGAAAGATCGACCTTAAGGTAGACGATTTAACGTTCTTATTTCTTTTGGCATAGAACACAGTTGACTGATTCATGATTACGATCATTATGTGATTAAATCACAAATGAAATCACAAAGTGTGATATAAAACAAAAACATATCTGAGTATGTCTGATAGTGTGGGGTACACTGGTTAAAGCAAACCTAATCAATTCAATAACATATCCAGATGTTATGAGTATGATTGTGCCTGAGTTTAAGATGGACAAATTATACCAGTAATCGACATGACTTGTGTGCTGAAGTAATTGAAATTGAAGTGTAGTTCAGCATGTTATGACCAATATGATCCCAAGTTGTGATCTTTCTCGCAAAATACAAAAATAGTGTGTGATTCAGTATTTCATTTCTGTATTGCATTTATGTTTCATATCTGAAATATCCAAAAAGATTTTAGGTGTGTTTTAGCATAAAGTTTCAAAAAGCCAAAAAGATTTTGTTTCTTATTTGTTTTCGACCGATCGATACAATGATACAAAATTCAAAATTCAAATTTATATCTTGGATTCTCGAAGAGAAGTTTTGCACCAAGATTAAATTAATTTTCAAAAGAAAAAAAATTCGCGTTTCTGCCTTCTGAAATTGCAGGTTATCTGTGTGACAAGACTCAAGCATGGTGAAAGAGGAGTATGTAATATATTTCACAAGTGGATCTTGAAGTTTAAAGATTGTTCAAGATTGATCCAGCCATGCAAGCTCTATTTCTGGCAAGATTTCAAGTTGAAGATCGGATGCAGCAATGCTACAGATTGAAGACTGAAGTGTTGTTAGATAGATAGATAGCTAGATACACTACACGTTAAGGGGGAGTTTGTTAGAGCATATTCCTATGTTAACGTGTGTTTCGTGTATTGTATCTAATCTAGAGCTTCTGAGTGAGTTAGTGGCTATATGCTGAGGTGGCCGGACCAAATGGTCCTCTGGTAATTTGGTCCGGGCGGACCAAATGGTCCGTCGGATGGTCCGCTCGTTTAGTATATGTGCACTATAAATAGGTTATGTTAGAGAGAGCTTAGAGTTGGTTCTATCATTCTACATCTCTTAAGTGTGTGTAAACTGAGTGTGTAACTCTCTCTCTCTCTCTAAACTTTGTGTAACCTCTTTGTGAATCAATAAAACAAAGCTTTATTTACTTCTCGTTGCTTATCAATTACCAAATCATGTAGTAGTAAGATCGTACAGTGGTTTTACAGGTTGCAAACCCAAGATAGAAAGGGAAAGAGTAGCTTTCAAGGGAGGCTTGAATGGTCTAAAAGAGGTGCTTTCCCTGAAGTTCCAAGGAAACACGATCAAGAAGAATCTGATTCCGAGCCAGAAGTGTATCCGGTCAATGTGTCTGTTGCTGAAGAGCATGATGTGACAGCAACTGTTCCTGTGAATGTTCAGGGAGAAACAGAGGACATACCTTCCGATGAAGAAAATGTGATGGATGACATTTTCCCTGAACATGAGAACCTGAATGACGATATCTATGGGGATCTAGGGCCCATTAGCCACAAGAGAACGAGGGATGACTTAAACTCCTCTTCTAGCAGTGGCTCAATTCCACAGGAGTTGGATGCTTATCTTACAGTAGATGATGTAATTGAAGAGCCTATTCTTGTGCGTGAACCGTCACTAAGGAAGAAGTCGGATCCTAGAAGCATCAGGTTCAAATTTCAGAAAACAAGCTCAGGGGTGATGGTGATTGAACCGAGAGGTACAAATGTTCAGAATAAGAATGTGACTGAACCGACAAATATTGAAAGCTCAACTCAAGCTGATGTCCAAGCTAATGTTCAAGAACCAACACCAATGCAGACTGAAAGTCCTGTTCAGAATGAACATAGCCCAGTTCATGATGAAAGGAAATTCTTTGATGTGGATAGCATGTTTGTTGAGCCAAGTCCGGTGAGAATAAACCTATCTACTGAATCAAGCCAGCCCCCTGTCATTCCAAGCTTTTGTCCGTACCAAGCGCTTGTTGAAAAACTTGCTCAAGCTAGTGAACTCCCGATCGATCTCAGGATAAGTCCTGATCCTCAAATCAACTTCCTTGTATCTCAAAACAGGAAGAGAGAGGGAGAGATAAAAGAGCTTAAAGAAGAAAAAAAGAGGTTGAAGGAGAAGGAAAGAAAGAATGAAGCCAACATTGGATTCCTGTATGCAGTATTCTATGATCTGAGAAAGAAACTAGAGGACTTGCAGAAGTCTGGAAGCCTAAGTGCTCAGAGTGCCCCAGGACAGAGTTCGTCTCAAGGTACTGAAACTGCTGAAATAGTGCATGAAGATGAAGGTGATGACACCATAGTAATGTCTGACTATGCTCAAGGAGGAAGAATCATCTCTAAGGCACCGGAAGGTCATGACAACTGGTTCAAGGATTTCTACCAAGGACCTTCCCCTACGCTGTACTCGATTGATGTCGGTGTAAGCGAAATTGACAAAAGGGGGAGCCGCGAACCAATCTTGTGCTGGCACTATGATGGTGAGAAGAAGCTATTTGCAGTATTCCGAGATGGATACAGTCCAGTGGAGTGTTACAGAACAAGAGGCCAATTTCACTCCTGGACAGAGCCTGAGATCAGAAACTTGTTGAGGACACCATATATAAACCGATGGAGGAATGCACAAGGAGATCAAGTTCATGATAACCTGATGAGCCATTTGGCAGAAAACTTTGTGAACTTTGAGCTCAAACAGGCCAGATGGATTGAGACTGGAACTGACCCAGTAACAGGAGAGCCTATTGGAGAAGTGAGGCAGCCACCCACCAAGAGAACTAGAGTGATAAATATGTTGGACGAAATTGAAGATGGTACATTAGTGAGAAATTTTGATAGCTGGTTCTATGATCCAACAACTTACGAGGTGGTGGTGGTTTGCAAGAAGATGCGAGAATTCCGCTTCTATGATCCAGTTGATCTGCTGAGGTTTGGTGAACGTGATATCAAGCTCCTCGCCTCCCAACCTATTCTCGGTGATGAGAATGATCTTGAAAATGCTATCAGGGTGGGGATCTTTCATGGAACAGCGAACCGGATCGTGGAACGTGAATGGTGGTCAAGCAAGAAGCCAAATACCTTCAGATTTGATTTACTGCTTCCCTAGACGCTCTAATGGTTCATGTCTAGGGGAAGATTGTTGGGCTATACATTATGAGGCATGAACATTAGATTGGGCTAACTTGATTTGTGCTTCTCATGATTACGATTTGGGCTTACTGGGCCGGCCTTTAGTAATGTGTTTATGATTGGATTTAGGGTTTTGTAATGGGTAGTATATAAACCCACCTAGTTTATGTTTTAGTTGGTTGTTAGTTTACGATTTGTGCCTCCTCTCTTGTATTTCCGATCGTAATCTTCATCTCAAGAAAGTTGATTGTTCGTCATTCAAGATTTGATCTTTTTGTGTTGTTCTTCACTCATATCAAGTCTATTTCATCTTCTTTCTCTTGAATCGATCTCGTACAAGGTTTCCGCACTTGTTCGAGATTAAGATATCGTGAACGGTTGTTGATCTTGGACCAACAAGATCGTAGAGGGAGAGAGAGAAAGGTATAGGGTGTTTTGATTTGGGACTGGATTAACCCTAAACCCTCAGGACCAGTTATATTTATAACTGATCCTAAACCTATTTGAATCCAATCCAAATTGGTTTAATCTCAATTATCTCTTAAATAAACTAGAGTAAACATCTATTTTAGTCCTTGAGGATTACCACTCTAATCTATTTTAGTCCAAACGTTTCAAAATATCCAATTTGATCCCTTACATTTCGTTTTATAATCAATTTTAGTCCAATTATTAATTTTATTTAAAACCTCTTATTTATCCACCAATTAATCAATTATCTAGTTTATTTAAATTCATAATTTAAATAAATACAATTAATTAATTAATCAACCATTTATTTAATTAACTAAACAATTTTAGTAATTAAATAATTATCCACAAATTACTAAACTTAGTAATTAAGTTTCATTCATATACCGATTAATAAATTAATTCGGATTTCCTGACACGTTGACCTCTAGTGTAACTCTTACAGGTCAATGACCGGGTTGGTCACGTTAATTTCTCGGATCTGAACATTAATATCCAACAAACTCCCACTTGGACTGATCCAGACAATTTTAACGTGTTCAGTCAGAGACACTCTAGCTATGCATGACTGTCCAACAAGTCACGACGCTTTAAGTCGTCAGCCAAGGTATATCTGTAGACCGGACATAATACTTAGGACTTAAGGTATGTGTAAAGTCAGTTGATCCTTTCTGTATAAGACATCTAATGAACTATGAGACATGGTTCTCAAACTATGTTCAATCATTTTCTCGTTCTAGACTCAGTGATCCAATCAAACACACAGTAATTTTGGGTGAGGCCTCACACTCATCACTTGAATCAACGAGGGCGCCATGATGTCTAGCTTTTGTGTAATTAATTACACAACAATACAAAATCTCATTGCCCGTATACAATTCCCACTGAACTTCAGATCTATTCCCAAAATAGCCTTTATGACTGGCATTAACGCGACAACGGTTGACTAAAATCAAAGAATAGACCTTGGTAAACGAGAGTTCTAGTATACGTCTCAGGTCGAAGGACACAATTGAGTATACCTTTAATCAAAGAAATCTCTTTATCCATGGAGTTTTATTTGATGCGAGTTACGTCCAACATTATTCTCTAATAAGACCTTTAAGGTTTGAATGGCAACTCATTTGAGATTCAAAAGTTAAAGTAGTCTTAATTCAAGTATCGTTCCCATGATATTTGATCGACTACGGACTTTTTAGAACAATTTCTTGGATAATTAAACGTACTAAAAACGAACACAGTTATATAATTCTTAAATTGCATTCTCTAATTGAATAAGAATAATAAATAGATAACTGTTTAATGTTCGTACATCCAAATACTAAATCAAAACATGTTAACCGATGTAAGTCCTATAGCTTCTCTATGAGTATCATGAGCATCTTGAGCCATGGGCTTAGTGAATGGATCGGCTAAGTTTTGATCTGTGTCTACTTTGCTTATGCGAATATCTCCTCGTTCCAGTACTTCTCGAATGTAGTGGAATATTCTCAGAATATGCTTGGCTCTGTGATGTGCTCTGGGCTCCTTGGCTTGACCAATGGCTCCTGTGTTATCACAGCGCATCTCGATTGGTTGCTTTATCGAAGGAACCACGTCAAGATCAGTAATGAACTTCTTCATCCAAGCAGCCTCCTTTATAGCTTCTGAGGCAGCTATATATTCAGATTCGGTTGTGGAATCAGCCACAACACTATACTTTGAGCTCTTCCATGAAATGGCACCTCCATTCAGAGTGAATATGAATCTGGACTGTGATTGAGAATCATCTCGATCAGTCTGAAAACTCACGTCAGTGTAACATCTTACAGTGAGCTCCTCGTCCGTTTGTCTGTATACCAAGAACACATCCTTAGTTTTTCTAAGGTATTTTAATATGTTCTTTACAGTAGTCCAGTGAGCAATTCCTGGAGTCTGTTGGTAACGACTCATCAAGCTCAATGCATATGAGACATTTGGTCTCGTGCAGAGCATAGCATACATGATTGATCCAATAGCCGAAGCGTATGGAACCTTTTCCATTTGCTTCTTTTCAAGGTCCGTAGTAGGAGCTTGTGATTTGTTCAACACTGTTCCTTTAGTCATAGGAACATTTCCTTTCTTGGAATTTTCCATGTTCAACCGAGCTATTATCTTATCTATGTATGTGCTTTGACTGAGTCTAAGAAGTCGCTTAGATCTATCCCTGTGAATCTTTATTCCCAGTATGTAAGCGGCTTCTCCTAAATCCTTCATAGCGAAACAAGTAGATAGCCATTTCTTAACTTCATTAAGCATGGGTATATTGTTTCCTATGATCAGTATATCATCCATATACAATATGAGAAATGATATAGTGCTCCCACTTGCCTTTCTGTAAACACATGGCTCATCTTCGTTTTTAGCAAAACCAAACTCTTTGATTTTCTTATCAAAACGGAGATTCCAGCTCCGAGATGCCTATTTAAGTCCATAAATGGACTTATTCAAGTTGCAAACTCTATTAGGATATTTTGGATCTACAAAACCTTCAGGCTGTACCATATAGACATCCATCGAGGTTTTGACGTCCATTTGCCATATCTCGTAGTCATAATACGCGGCTATGGCAAGTAATATCCTGATCGATTTGATCATAGCAACGGGCAAAAAGGTTTCTTCATAGTCAATCCCTTGGGTTTGAGTGAAACCATTCGCAACAAGCCATGCTTTATAGGTTTGCACAATTCCATGCATGTCAGTCTTCTTCTTGAAGATCCATTTGCTGCCTACGACCCAAGAACCAGGAGGCAACTCAATCAAGTCCCATACTTGATTATCATGCATGGATTGCATCTCAGCATTCATGGCTTCTATCCATTTTTCAGATTCAGAATCTGAAATAGCAGCTTTGTAGTTAGGAGGTTCATCAGATGCATCCTCTATTAATAATACTTCAGGTCCATTTAGATATCCAAGATATCTATCTGGTTTCCATCGTACTCTACTACTCCTGCGAATGCTTGTGTCTATGTCTGATGGTCCAACAATTTCTTGTTGATCAGATGCAACGACTTTCTCAGGAATTCATGTTTCTTGAACTTCTTCAAGATCCACTTGGTTATTATTTGTTCCTCGTTTCAGAAATTCTTCTTCGAAAAATTTACCTTTTGTTTTGATGGAAATATAATATGCATCTGGATGGTAGAAATAATAATCAGAGTTACCGTAGTAACCGATGAAAGTTACCTTTTCGCCTCGGGGATCGAGCTTATTGTCAGAATCATTTGTGACATAAGCATCACAACCCCATATCCTAAGGTAGGATAATTTAGGCTTAGAGCCATGCCATATCTCATATGGTGTTTTATCCAGTTTCTTAGTCGGTGCCAGATTAATTAAGCGAGTGGCGATCAAAAGGGCATACCCCCAGAAGGAGTGTGGCAACTTAGTCCTCTTATGATCGACTTCTAGAGTTCCAAGAGACTATTCTGAAGGGCGAGTTGAAGCCCTTGTTTGATCCCTATGACTCTGATGGTGTTGATCCTCTGACTGCTTCCTCGAAGGACCTTCCATACATTCCAGACTGGACTATCAAGGAAGGAATCATAATTGCTGGGCCTAAGGCCTGTACTATGTTTATGAGGAGGGCCCTTCCTCTTGCCGAGCGTTGGACGGCCAGTGCCGTTAAGACCGCTGAGCTGAATGCCCATTTTGCTTGTAATGATGTTGAGTCCTTCAAACTGAGCACCGAGGTCCAGAAAAGATTGAACTGGACTGATGTTCAGTTTAAGAAGCTTAAGGCAGCGTATGAAAAGCAGCAGGAGGAGCTGATGAAGGTTTTGGAGGATAATTTTAAGTTGTTGAAGGATTTGGATGACCTTGAGGGTGAGCGGTTGAAGCTTAATGAGTTGAAGGAGAAGCTTGTATCGTTGGAGGCAGAGGTTGGAGTGGCGTACCATCGGTTGTGGGAGATGGAGGAGCTGGAGCAGCAACTGAAGGCCCAAGATGTGGCTTTTGAGGAACAGAAGAAGTTGTTTGTTGGTCAACAAGTAAGTTCTTCTGCCCCTTCTCTTTTTTTTTCTTTTTTTTTTGCTTATCCTGTCTTCCTGCAGGAAGCTTTAGCAAGGATGTCTTCCTCCTACCAAACTGCTAGCAAAGAGCGTGATGCAGTTGCTGAAGTGGCTGATGTTTTGAGGAGGGACATTAAAGGCTTAAGGGCTCAGATTGGAGCCCTTACTGGTGATGCTATTAGGACCACGGTGGCCAATCTTGAGAAGGAGCATCACTGGTTGATTACCTAAGGCCTTTCAAAGGCGGTGAAGCGGGTTCATTCCTCTTTTCAGTATGCCACCCTTCTTAAGGACCTTGCTGATTCTTGCTCGACTGTGGGGTACCAGTTTGGCCTTACCGCTGGTTATCATTTTCTGCTAAGGGGGTTCTAAAGGAGGAAACTCCTTTTTATGATGAAGCAACCGAGGAAAAAATGCAGGAGGCTGGTGGGAAGCTTGCCAATGCATCCTTTGATGTGTTGGCCACCATGGCTTCTCACCCTAAGTGGTCTGTTGAAGAACTGAATGACTTTGCCTCTATTGAAGACCCTACCACTCCTGGCCCTTAAGTGAAGCTTTTTATATTTCTATGACTGGTCTGTAATTATATTCTAAGACAAGTATCTTGCCCCTTCTTTGGGTGTACCATTTGGTTGACGTGGCTACTGGGCATTGTCCTTTTATCTTTATATCTAATATCTTTATGCTTGCGTGCTTTATACCTTTTGATTTAACTTTAACCTTATTGAAGGGCGTCCCTTTAGGTTTTTTGAAATGGATTTATGCCTAGCATTTTCTCAAGGATATAGAGGTTTTCTATCTTGGGATGTTAAGGCCGTCAATTGTGGCTACCCTGTGGCGCCTTTCCCATTTGCCCATGTGACTTTGTAAGGCCTTTCCCATCTGGGTCCCAACTTGCCGCAATCTTCTTGTCTGTTGTCTTCATTTTCTCGTAGGACCAGGTCCCCTGCTCTGAAAGTTACCCCTTTGACTTTTTTGTTGTATTGTCTCTCCATCTCTCTTTTTGTAGCAGCTTCTTTAATAGCTGCTATTTCTCTTCTTTCTTCCAAGAGGTTGAGGTTGAGACGTAGGTCCAACTCATTTTGTTGCTCGGGCATATTTGTTCGTTCAATGGGGTTCCTAATCTCTGCTGGTATCATTACTTCTGTCCCGTATGTGAGACTAAAGGGGCTTTCCCCTCGTGCTTGACTTTGGTGTTGTTCTGTGAGCCCATACTACGTGTGGGAGTTCTTCCACCCAACCTTTATTCTTCCTTCCCAACCTTGCTTTTATGCCTTCTACTATACTTCTGTTTGCCCTTTCAACCTGTCAATGTGGGTGAGCCACTGAAGTGAACACGTAGTCTATCCCGAGCTCTAAGCACCATTTTATGAACTTTTTGTCTGTGAATTGGCTCCCATTGTCACTTATCAAGGTTTGTGGTATGCCGAACCTGCAAACAATGTTTTCCCATACAAAACACAAAATTTCCTTACTCGAGATTGTGGCAAGGGGCTTAGCCTCTATCCATTTGGTGAAGTAGTCTTTGGTAACCACCAGGAATCTTACTCTGCCTAGGGCTTCTGGGAAGGGGCCCATTATATCAATTCCCAATTTCTGGAAGGGCCATGCTGAGCTTACTGGTACTAAGTCATGTCTTGGGTGCCTTGGGATGGGCGCATATATTTGACAGTTTTCACACCCCTTGACTTCATCAATTACACTCTTGTACATACCTGGCTAGTAGAAGCCGACCCTTTGAGCTCTGGAGACAATTGTCTTAGGGCTTGCGTGCAATCCGCAGATCCGTGCATGAATTTCTCTTGTTACCGCAACTGTTTTACTTTCGCTTATGCATTTCGGGAGTGGCTCAGGTAAGACCTTCCGTATAGGCGATCACCTTTGAGACAGTAGAGAGTTTATTTTGCTTGGATTTTTCTTGCTTCTTCGTAGTCTATTTTGCTCAGGGCATATGCTTTTTTGTTCTTTGACCTTGGGATATGGATTACTTTGTAATAAGAGAATTCTTTTACGAGATGCTTGACCCTTTCGAGGTATTTTTTTCATCTTCTCATCCTTAGCTTCATATACCCCGTTTATTTGACTTGTCACCAACATTGAGTCAACATGTGCCTCTAGGTTTTTGACCTTCATTTTTCTAGCCATTCGCAAGCCAGCTAGAAGGGCCTCATACTCTACTTCGTTGTTGGTGGACGTGAAGTCAAATTTGAGAGCACTTGAGATTTCTTTCCCCTTTGGGCTTATCAGTATTAGTCCTGTCCCAACATCCTTCTTCGTTTGAAGCCCCATCAGTGAAAAACTTCCAGGTCTGATAAGGGGCTGCTCCCCTTTTCACCGTTGATGGGAGACCATCTTTCAGCTCCTCATCAGGGGGTATTTCGACTAAGAAGTCCAAAGGACTTGGCCTTTCATTGCTGTTCTACATTTGTATTCTATTTCGTAGTTCCCCAGCTCAACAACCCACTTTGCTAGCCTTCCTGATACTTCCAGTCTTTTGAGTACAAGCTGCGTAGGTTTATCAGTTATTACTTGTATGGGGTGTGCTTGAAAGTACCAGGATAGCCTTCTGGAGGCGTGAATGAGAGATAGTGCAAGCTTCTCGAGTGATATATATCTTTCTTCCGGGCCTTTAAGGGTCCTTGATAGAAAACAGATTGGTATCTGCCCTTTGCTTCTTTCGACTAATAGCACTGAGCTTACTGCCTGGTCGGAGATGGCTAGGTATAACCTTAAGGTTTCCCCTTGCCTTGGAATGGCCAGCGTTGACAATTCGCAGAGGAAAGCCTTGATGTTGTTGAACCCTTCTTCGGCTTCTAGTGTCCATACAAACTGATTTTTCTTTAGTCATTTTCTTAGTGTTTTGACTAGGGGCTTGGTTTTGTCGGCCAGCCTTGAGATGAATCTACCCAGGGCTACCAGTTGCCCATTCAAGCTTTGAGCTTCCTTTAGAGTTCTTGGCGATCTGAGGTTAGTGATGGCCTCCACTTTCTCAGGACGGGCCTGAATCCCATCCTTTTTATTATCACCCCTAGGAACTTTCCTTCTTCCACCCCGAATGAGCATTTGCCGGGGTTCAGTTTTATGTTGACCTCTCTGAGAGTCTCGAATGTTTCTCTAACGTCTTGGATCATATCCCCTTCACGCTTGCTTTTTATTATGACGCCGTCCACGTATACTTCTAGTTTTTTGCCTATCTGATCTTGGAATAACCAATCCATCAACCGTTGATACGTTGCTCTGGCGTTTTTTAGCCCAGAGGGCATCTTTGTATAGTAATATGTGCTGTCGGGGGTGTGAATGCTGTCTTCTCTTCACACCCCTAGCCATTCTGATTTGATGGTAGCCCTTATATATGTCCAGGAAGCATTTAAGGGGAAAGGTGGCCAGTGCATCAATTTTTGCATCAACTTTCGGCAACATGTAGCAATCTTTTGGACACGTCTTGTTAAGATTGGAGAAGTCTATGGACATTCTGAGTGTTCCGTCTGGCTTTTTTACCATGACGGGGTTTGCTACCCATTTCGGGTACTGTATTTTCCTCACTATTCGTGCGGCTAGCAACTTTTTTGCTTCTTCACTTGCGACAGCAGCATGCTCGGGGCATAAGCTCCTGAACTTCTGTTTGGCTGGTTTAGTCCCTTCCGGGATGTTAAGATGGTGCTCTATGTATTTTGCAGGTATCCCTTCCATGTCGCTGCATTGCCAAGCGAAGACATCTATGTGTTTGAGCAGAAGCTCCTTCAAGGCAGTCTTCCACTTTCCTGGCGGCCCTACCTTGATGGTTTGTTCAGGGAACTAGTGGTTCAGAATCCTGTTCTCTATTCCTGGCTCGGGGGTTCTGCTTGGCATCCAGGACACACTTGCAACAATTTCAGTGGCGGATCCTACTATCGCAATTCCCCCTTCCGTGGGGAACATCATTATCCCATGCGCTATGGATGTAAGCGCCCGTAGGGCCCGTATTCCGGGTCTTATGAGAATGGCATTGTACTTGGAGTTGCCCCTGACAATTGAGAATTTCAGCTCGATTATCATTCTAGTGAACCCTTCCCCAAATGTTACTAGGAGGGTGATTTTTCCCAATGGCCTGACCACCTCTCCTGAGAATAATATAAGGGGCATGTACTCTTCTACCATCCTCTTCCTGACTTCTGGCCTTAGCCTTACGAAGTAGTGTTCATACATGACCTCGGCTCCACTTCCCCCGTCAACGTGTATTCTGGCCACTCGGTGCCCTGCTATGTCAGCCGATATGTTTAAAGGGGCTTCTTGGGCCTCGTCGGGGCCTAAGGCAGGGAAGGTGATGGATCTTTCAAGCCATGTGGACCCTTCATCCCCTATGAGCCTTACGGTTCTCTGTGAATCATCGTCCTCGTAGTCCCTTCTTCTTATCATATCTATGTATTCTAGTTCAACCTTAACTGATCCTTCTTTTCCTTTCATCTTTTCGCTGCGCTTGATTACCCTTACCAGGTGGGACAGCTTACCTGATTTGATTAACAACTCTATTTCCTTCCTCAGTTGTATGCAGTTGTCAGTGGAGTGACCACTGCCTCTGTGGTACTCACAAATTCGTGAGGATGAACTTTTCTTCTGTACCTGTTTGGGCGAGGCTTTCCGAAGGGTAGAAGCTCCTTCTCAGTGGCGAATATCTCACATAGAGACTTCATGAGTGGTGTGAAACTATATGGTGACCCCAAAGGCCTAAGTGAGATTCCGAGGCCCTTCCTCCTCTGGAACTATATGGTGACCCCAAAGGCCTCTTTTCTAGAGTTCCTCGGGTTCTGGTCTGGGGGCCTCTGTGACGGGAGTCCGCCCTTCCCTTCGAGTAGGGGCTTCCAGAGTCCATTTTCGTTCCCCGTTCTTTAGCCTTTTGCCCGGTGTCCTTTCCTCTTATGTATGCCCGGACATGGTCCATGAGAGCATCGAAGGTTGCGGGGAACTCTTCCCCCAATTTTTCGCACAACTGAGAATTTCAGACACCCTGTATGAAGCCGTTTATCTTCATCACCTCCGGTACGTCCCTAATGTACATGATTTCCTCGATGTAATGATTCATGAAGGTTTCTAGGTTCTCTTCATCCTTCCTTATGATGTGGAGTATTTCGTTGGGGTTCCTCGTCGTCTTCCTTTGTTGGCTGAAGTACCTGAGGAACTTTTCCCTTAACTCCTCGTAGCTGTTGACGCTCTTGGGAGGCAAGGTGTCAAACCACAACCTCACGTTGCCTGACAAGGTTGCTACGAACATGTGACACCACATGGGCATAGTCCAGGCCCTGGCAGCCCCTGCGGCCCGGATGGCGTGCAAGTGATCTTCCGGGTACTGGGTTCCGCCGTACTTGCCTACCGAAGGAGGGAGTCTGATCTTTTGTTGTATTGGGGCTTCGGATATCCTTTCTGTGAACTTGGAAGCGTCTCGGAGATCTGATGGGTTGTACGACACATCCATGGGATTTGCTTCACTGGCCTTGTCTCCTTCATCTAGGACCTTCTTATCGCCCTTACCTTTTGCTCTTTTGTCCAAGGCCTCCAGTACTTTCATTATTAGATCTCCTACCTCCTCTAGGTTGGCGTCAACCGCTTTTGCTTTCACCTGTTTTGGCTCGTCGCCGTCCTGAGATTCATCGTGATCGGCATGACCTTCGTCATAATGACGGAACATAATTCTCGGCGACACTTCCCTTCCTTCATCCTTCTCCAACTCAAACAGGCGAGCCTTCAGTGTCTCTCGGTTGTTCTTGACGAACTCCAGAGTGATGAGTCTTCCTTCCCCGGTGTCGTCTCCTCTTTTACTCTTTTCTTTCTCCGAGCTTTCTTCCGGAACTTTCTTTCTCGCGTCAGAAACAAGGGTGAATCGTCCGGGGGTGAGGTCGATGGTGCTCTGGTCAGTTGCTCCAGGCGTATTGAAGCCCAGTGGAGGAACTACAGTGTCACCCTCTTCCGTCATCTCCATCGAGGTGTTTTCCTTTGAGTGGTTTCAGACTAAGTATGTGCTGATCCCATGGATGGTGCCAATGTTGCGTTCCAGAATCCCGAGGGGTGGTATTCTTCCTGGTTAGCGACTTTAAGTAATCTTGAGCGATGCTCTGGTGTCCTGCAAAACAAGAAACACCGTTAGCCTCGATACGAAGGGCCCCGAAGGGGGTCTTCCTGACCAAGCTCCGGCGTGAGGTAAGAGAACGTTCGTCGGAGATATGCTGGAAAATATGAAAAGAGTTATTGAGAGGAGAGAATTTACCCTTTTCTTCCTGACTTACCTTTCCTTTTATATTAGAAGTCCTCCTGTTCGCATTCAATGCTGCAGGGAGCATTTAATGCTCCGGGCGTGCAGCCTCTCCGTCCAACAAGAAAGACTGTTCGTACGGAGGCCCTTCCGTGGTCCAGGAAGCCCGTCGCTGGTTCCCTTTATCCTTTGAGTCCGTCACATCACCGCTCGCCTATTCCCGAGGCCGGCGCTAGTCCTATCCTATCGGATTTGTACCTTTGAGGAATATTTTAATTCATTTTGTTCTCACGCAGGCCCTTCCGCCCAGATGCTTCTCCTTCAAGCTTTGGTTGTGTCCTTCTTTAATTCTCTGTCCTTCTCTAAGGCCATTCGTGGGTATATCCCATCATCTAACAGTCACCAAATATTAAAATTGATTTTAATATCCCTATCCGGTAATAATAAATTGATAGTTCTTGCCATCCAAAATCAAGTCAAACTTGTAACGTATTTACTGACGCATCAGTGTTGAAGTATTTCAACACCGCACTTGGTGTTTAGGGTACCTTCCAAGGTGGAGGCTTTGGAGTATTTCAACACCATGTCTGCCACATTGACCATTTGGGATTACTATTGCATTACTTGTGCATTTTTGTAGTGTTGTAGTATTTCAACACCGAACTATGAGTGTGCACAACTAAAGTGGGCATGGATGGGGCTAAATGTATCGCAAATTACAAACGATTGTATTTTGCAGCCTCATACCGAGAGTTGTGACTGAGATTTCGTAATTGACACATGTAGTCAATTTGGTTACACGAGTTTGCTCCTGAGGCTCATTTGACCGTCTCAAGTAAAACCGTCTAATCGAATTCTCAATTTTCGTATAAAAATAAGTCTTACCAATTTATTATGAGAAAATATATTACACTGAAAATACTAATATTAAATTACTTTGCTTATTTCAGAAGGCTATTGAAAACATAATTCCTTTGAGTTCTATGGTAACTCTGGACCCGTTCACTGAGACCAACTTTCTATCATGGCAAACCCTCCTCAGAAACATCTGGAGGCTTTTCTGGAAGCTCTATGTCCTTGACCAACCCATCCTGAATGTGCCATCTTACTTGTTCAACGACCGCTCACGGATGGAAATCCAAAACCACACTTACGATTATAAGGACGTCACTGAGCTTATGTTATCTAACATGACATAGGATTATCGGCACAATTTTATTGATATGGGAGCTTATGATATCATGAGGAAACTCAAGGATCTCTTTGAGTTAAGTCATAGGAGTGATCAATATGGTGCACTTCTAAAATTTGTAAACTGCACTACGTCGCCTGATTCCTCACGTTATGATCATGATGATGAAAGCGCATCGCGACAGACTGATCGACCTTGGCTACACCATTCCGGATGGAATGGATTTTGATGTAGTCCTTGGATCTCTGCCTGAGCATTATCGCATTCTTTCGATTAAATTTTCGGCACAGACACTAGAGGTGGTTATGACATTGTTTCCAAATGTCAAGATCAGGACCACACCTGGTGTGCTCAGGGTTGCTGATGCAAGTATAACCAAGTCTAAGAACAAGGTTAAAGAGAACAATGGCAACAAACCATTGGCGCCACCTCTATAGGAACGCCAATGCTTTGAATGCAACAAGGTGGGCCATTGGAAGCGAAACAACCCCATCTATTTGGCTAAGATCAGGATGACTAGAAGCTCCGGCAAGGGTTCCTCATCAGGTATTCCAATACACGTTATTAAACTTTTCACTGTTTCCTCCAATACATGGGTATTTGATACTGGATGTGGTTATCACTTTGTTAATGTTTTGCAGGATCCTGAGAAGTGGAAGAAGATACAACAAGGCGGCTTGGAGCTCAGCGTTGGTGATGGGAAAATAGTCCTGGTCTTGTCTACCGACACATATTCTCTTACATGCTCTTCTGGCCTTGTAGTTACTCTAGTTAACTGTTTATATGCACCTGGCTTGTCCAGAAGACATTATTTCTGTCTCTTCCTTATTTAAACAAGGTTTTAGGTACAAGTTTGATGGCAATACCATTTTAACCTACTTTAACGATATCTTTTATTTCGAGGCTAGACCTCGACATGGTATATATGAGATAATTGTTCAAATGAATGATCAACTCTATCATATTTCTAAATGAAACAAAGTTGATAATAATGATTTTTTGTTATGGCATCATCGACTTGGTGACATAAGCAAGGCTCGCATCAAGAAGCTACAATCTGCCAAAATTCTTGAATCCACTGATGTAGATTCCTTCGATGAGTGCGAATCTTGTTTATCTGGAAAACTTACCAAGTCAACCTTCACTAATGTTGGTGAACGGGCTGAAGGTTTATTAGGATTAATGCACACTGATGTGTGTGGACCCTTTCGGACCGAAAAATTAAATCGTGAACGCTACTTCGTATCTTTCATAGATGACAATAGCAGATATGCTTACGTTTATCTAATGAAACATAATCATGAAACTTTTGACAAATTCAAGGAGTTTCAGAAAAAAGAAAATCAACAAAGTCGAACTATTAAAATACTTCGATAGGATAGAGGAGGTGAATATCTTAGTACTGAATTCCTCAATCATCTTAAGGAATGTGGAATCATTTCACAACCTACTCCTCCTGGAACGCCACAATTGAATGGTGTAAGTGAGAGGAGAAATCGAACCTTGCTGAACATGGTTCGATCGATGATGTGTAGGACTAACTTGTCCCACTCCTTTTGGGGTTATGCTCTCTTAACCGCCGCTCGCCTAATTAATCTGGCACCGGCCAAGAAATTGGACAAGACCCCATACAGGATATGGCATAGATCTTCTCCAAAGTTATCATATCTTAGGGTATGGGGATGTGAAGCTTATGTCACTAGTGATTCTGACAACAAGCTTGATCCTCGAGGTGAAAAGGTAATTTTCATCGAATACTATGGTAATACCGGTTATTACTTTTACCATCATCAAAAGGAAGGGTAAGTTCCTCGAGAAAGAATTTCTCAATAAAGGAGCCAATAGTGATCCAGTGGATCTTAAAGAAATTCGAGAAATACAAAACCCTGAGATGGTAGCTGTGTCTGACTGACAAATCGTTGTCGCACTATCACACCCAAACACAAGCATTTGCAGAAGCTAAAGGACAAACAAGGAACCTCATAGATACCTCGGTCATCTAGAAGCTTCTGATGTCCTGTTAGTAGCAGATTCCAAAGATGAACCTACTAATTATAAAGTTGCTGTATCAGATCCTGAATCTGACAAATGGCTTGAAGCCATGAACGTTGAGATGCAATCCATGCGTGATAATCAAGTGTGGGACTTGATTGAGCTACCCCATAGTTCTTGGGCAGTAGGGAGCAAGTGGATCTTTAAAAGAAAAACTGACATGCATGGAAACGTCCAAACCTATAAGGAACGGATTGTTGCAAAAGGTTTCACTCAAATCCAAGGTGTGGACTATGAAGAAACCTTCTCGCCGTGGCCATGATTAAATCGATCAGGATATTGTTTGCCAAGCCACATACTATGACTATTATGGAAAATGGATGTCAAAACCGCATTCCTGAACGGACAACTCACTGAGGATGTCTAAATGGTTCAGCCCGATGGTTTTGTCAATCCAAAATATCCAAATAAGTTTTGCAAACTGACACAAGTCCATCTATGGACTTAAACAAGCATCTCGAAGGTGGAATCTTCGCTTTGACCAGAAAGTCAAGGAATTTTTGCTCAAAAAGAAGATGAGCGTTGTGTTTACAAAAAGGCAAGTGGGAGCACTATATCTTTCCTCATCTTGTATGTGGACGATATACTGATCATAGGAAACAACATACCCATGCTTAACGAAGTTAAGAAATGGCTCTCATCTTGTTTCGCTATGAAGGATCTTGGAGAAGCCGCTTTTATTCTGGGAATTAAAATTCACATAGATCGATCTAAGCGACTTCTAGGTCTCAGTCAAAGTATATACACTGACAAGATTATAGCATGGTTCAACATGAGCAACTCCAAGAAAGGAGTCGTCCCTATGATAAAGGGTGCTATCTTGGATAAATCTCAATCTCCTAAAACAGAGAAAGAGATCAACCAAATGGCTTTGATCCCATTTGCTTCTGCTATAGGTTCAATTATGTATGCCATGCTCTGCACACGACCGGATGTCTCATTTGCACAAAGCTTGACTAGTCGATACCAACAGACTCCAGGACTAGCTCACTGGACAGCTGTGAAGAACATCCTGAAATACATAAGAAATACAAGTGAAATGTTTTCAGTATATGGTGGAATTGAAGAAGAGCTCACTATATGCCAGTTTTTAGACTGACCGAGATAACTCTCGCTCGCAGTCGGGGTTCGTATTCACTCTCAATGGAGGGGCTATTTCGTGGAGAAGTTCCAAACAGCCAGTGGTGGCCAATTCCACTACTGAATCCGAATACATAGCCGCCTTAGAAGCTGCTAAAGAAGCCGTATGGATGAAGAAATTCATCTGCGATCTCGATGTGGTCCCAAGTGTCAGGCAACCAATCGAGATAATGTGGGATAACACAGGCGCTATAGCTCATACCAAAGAGCCGAGGTCTCATAGGAAGGCCAAACACATCCTGAGGAAATTCCACTACATTAGAGAAGTAGTCGAAAGAAATGAAAGAAAGATTTGCAAAGTGGACACATATCAAAACTTAGTTGATCCTTTTACAAAGCCCCTGACTCACGAGACTCATGATCCTCACAGAGAAGAGATAGGGCTTAAGTTAGATAAAGACATGTTTTGATTTAGTATCTAGGTGTACGAACATATAACAGTTATCTTTACTATTCATATTCCATCAGTAAATGCAATACTGAATTTTATAACTGTGTTCGATGTTAATATGTTTAATTATCCATGAACAACCAGTAATTGGTCTAAATGTCCGTGGTCGATTAGAGCCATGGGAACGACTTTAAATTAAGACTATTCTAATTTTGAATCTTAAAATGGTTTAACATTCATAGTCACATACCTCATTACGGAATGGCGTTGGACGTAACTCGCATCAAGCGATGCAATCATGGAAGCTTTGCTTGCTTGATTAAATGGTATACTCTAATGTTTTCTTAGACCTGAGACGTATACTGGAACTCTCGTTTACTGCAGATTGTTCTTTGATTGTAGCCTAATGTTGTCATGTAACTTCCAATCATAACGGCTATTTTTGGGAATGGATCTAAAGTTCAATGGGAGTTGTCCTCAACACGGGATTCGGTAGTCTTGCTTCGGAAACAACTAGACATAATGGCGCCCTCATTGATTCTAAGTGACAAGTGTGAGACCTCACCCAAATTTACTGTGTGTTTGATTGGTTCACTTCGAATCTGTAGCGAGACTATAATCAATAAATCTTAACATAAGAGTCCATGTCTCATTTTCATCTATGTCTTATACGGAAATGAACATATATGACAATGATTACCATAAGTCCTCAATCTGCTTGCTGTACAACCACACATTCTTTGGCAGACGACTTAAAGTGTCAACATTGGTTGGTGTAGCCACGCATAGCTAGAGTGCCTCTGACTACGAACGTTAAATTTTCGCGATCAGTCCAAGTGGGAGACTGTTGGATATCAGGTGTCTTGACCCGACAACTAACGAAACCGACCCGGTGTGACCCGTAAGAGTTACACCGGTGCCAACGAACTAAAATACTAATTAATATTTAATTAGTAATTAAACAGAAATATAAATAATTAGATATTATTTATTGTGACGAAATAAATATTATTCGTAAAACGTGAAAAGTCGAATAGCCCCGATCTAGTGATTTGTACACCGAATTTGAACCCAAAGATCACCGAAAACTAAGAACACGAATCGTGTAAATAAAACTCGATTTATAGCATAGATTTGATCCAGATTACATATGATTGACTCAAGAACGAACTAGAATCTGAAAATCAAGAGCAAAAACTCCTCCCTGTGAATTCTCTAAAAAAACGGTTATGGCGAAGTCTCTGTTCTTTCCGAACTGAAATGCGACATGTATATGAATTGAGGTTCGGATGCACTTCGTTGCACTCTCATTTCCCTCATCTATTACTAAATAACACTACTACCCTCTAACTTTGATTAACAATTCTAACTATACCACCTAACAACGCTAACTGAATACACACACGTCATACATATTTTGCACTAACAAACTCCCCCTTGACGTGTGCTGTATCAGTTCTTCAAACTCTTTGAATCTGTTGCTAGTTGATGTAGGGTAGGCATGGCAGGAATAGGACTAAGTCAACAGAACCATTTCTGAAAGCAATGAATTCTTCACATACTCCCCCTTTCACCATGCTTGTGAATCAATCTTGTAACCTGCAATTTCAGAAGACAGAAACACGGTTTTCCATTTTCAAGCCAACATAAGTTAATCTTGGACAAAAAGCTCCTTTGGAGAATCAAGATGTATGTTTTGAAAATTTGTTTTTCGTATCTTGTGTCGATCAATAAAAAACAAACAAGAAATAAAATCTTTTTGGCTTTTTACAAAGTTTATGCTAAAACACACCAAAAATCTTTTTGATTTTTCTGAAATGAAAAATAAAATGCAATACAGAATCAGACACAATTTTTGATTTGCGAGAAAGATCACGATGCGAGATCATATCAGACATAACACATCTAGCACATTTCAATTTCGGCCTTAATCAGCATGCAAGTCAAGATAATCGCAAATACAACATTTAAGTTTATTTCAGCATGCACCAAACATTTTTATCGTTTTCAGATATGCTTAAGGTAATATTATCATGCACTGATAACTCGGCTTCCACTCTATCAGAAATACCGGCAAATCATCATGTTTATCATATAGAATCAACTCTTATTTGAGATATAAGCATCCTTGATGAGTCATGCAAAAATAAAGCAGAACCTCAAATACCTAGCAATCAGGTCGGTCTTGTGAACACGCAGAGAAAGCCCAAGTATTTGAGAAAATAAGAAAGCAATACAAGTTAAAGTTGTATAAATCAACAACAATCAGGTCGGCCTTGTGGGCACGTAGAGAAAGTCCGATGAATTATACGAAACACCAAAGAAAATAAAGCAGAACCTCAAACGAACAACAATCAGGTCCATCTTTCGATACGCAGAGAAAGTCCGATTGTTTGAGAAGATAAAGAAAATCAAACAAGTTTAAATCTTTCAAAATGAAAACATGCATTCATCAGGATATCTCTTATTCTTTTTTTTTTAGAATCATCACACAGCATCCATAAAGAAGCAGATAACCAAAATCATCAAGCAAGCGTTATGTTTATATCTTACTTGCAGATATTAGATTAGTCATGCACATTCACAGATTACGCAAGTACCTACAGCCTTTAGACTTAATCTATCCATGGCAGAAAACATATATGCTGATGTACTATCATTTCTCGCTTTTGTCAGGATCAATTTCTCAAATTTTCAATTTTTTTTATATTTTCCATAATTTCTCCCCCTAAATTCAACAAACTCTATTTTTTGAATTTTCCAAAAAAAATTTCCCCCTAGAAATATAATAGAAAGTACATGGAAAGAAAATAAAATTTATCGACCAACACAGATACCCTGCAGTTTAAGATTTTGAAAATCACTTTTCTCAATTTTTTTTTGAAATATCAACTCTGTGAAGCGCTAACTTAAGCAAAATACTCCACTATCAACAACTTTGCAATCACTAATAGGTCTTCTTGAAGTACCTACACACAACCTCAAACAATTTTTAGTTAAATACGGGAACCCAAACCGGCTTGGGTCGTCCCGTATCCTCAACAAAATCGTTTCCCGCCGAGGTTGCCATTTTCCGTTTCCAAGAACAAAATGCTTTAGACGATTTCGCCCGATGCGAATCAGAACCATTGACATACCGTGACAAGTTGGAAACAATATTTAACAACTCACTGACCAACATTTTCTCAGGTTTTGAGTGATGTTGTCGATGCCCATAATATGAAAATTCATTTGAATAAGGCATTTCAAAATCATTATTGAAAAATTGTTTTCTATTGAAAAATAGTTTTGGTTTTGAAAATTGTGGGAAATCATCATCAAAATGTAAAGTTTTACCAACAAACGGCTTCTTGGTAGTTGACTTCCATTGATGATTTCGATGTCGCTTGATTGGTACCTCATTGAGAATCAGCGAATCAGATGATGATGATCGATTTGAACCACGTGAAAATCTTTTTTCGAGTAACACAATCACAAATCACATGTCCCGTCTTATTGCAGTAAAATCAAGCTCTCTCAT
Source organism: Deinandra increscens subsp. villosa (assembly GCA_039602395.1). Classification (NCBI taxonomy): domain Eukaryota; kingdom Viridiplantae; phylum Streptophyta; class Magnoliopsida; order Asterales; family Asteraceae; genus Deinandra; species Deinandra increscens. The sequence continues at coordinate 29,369,716 of JBCNJP010000009.1, forward strand.
CAACCTTTGGGAGATGACGTGGATTCCGTAGACATTGTAGACTTTGAAGAAATATCACTCTCTTGACGCTCTAACTTAAAATTTGTTGACAGAAAATCAGCATCCGGTTCACACATGATATGATTCTCAACTGGAATCTCTTTTTCTTTGTGAACCTTGATATCCTTCACAATTTCTTCTATTTCAAGCACATCTTGGAAATCATTTCCAATATTCACGTTCTCGTCTTTGCTTTCATATCCCAGACCGTCATTCTTTTTAGATTTATCTGGTACCGACTTAGGTTTCTCATGACCTTGTGAAGCAAGTCGAGAAAACTCATCCTTGATGGCATTTAAATCATCTTTATTGGAAAGCAAAGATTCATCAATCACAATCTCTGAAAATTTGTCGACTTTCATTTTTCCTGGATTGCCGTCAAAAACCTTTTCCTTATCAAGCAATATGGAACTTGAGACAAATTTAGTTCTCTTTTTAGCATCAAAATTCTCTTCATTTTTCTTCTGCGACTTTGACTTTGACTTTTTCTTCTTCTCAGAAGAATCATGAACTTCTTCCGTTGCTTTCAAAGTATTGATAGAATTTTCAATAACCACAGGAGGTGGAACATTTTTCAGAATAACATCACCAAAAATCTGTTGAAAATTCTCCTTTTCGCACAAATAATTTGTGAAAGACGATTAATTATTGAGATTATGCAACTGTCTTTTGAAATCACAAACCTCAATCTTCATGTCGGCAATTTTCTTTTGCGCTTCAGCCAACTCTTTTTGTGTTGCAATAAGTTCTTCTGTTGTTCTATTCAGAGCAAAATTTTCTCTCCTTAACTGATCATGAGCATCATATGTTTCTTGAACAACCTTTTCCCATTTCTGTTTATAAATCTCAACATTCTGCTTCAAAAGCTCGTTTTCACGGAGCAATTCAGCTTTAGCATCTAACAGCTTCGTGTTGTCCTCTTGATGATTTAATTCTTTAGCAGTAAGATCAACAACTTCTTTATCTAGACCTTCAAGTTTGATTTTTGATTTTGCAAACAAATCATCAAAAACTGATGCCATATCACTTGCTTCTTTCTTCCATTTATATGAATTGAGGTTCGGATGCACTTCGTTGCACTCTCATTTCCCTCATCTATTACTAAATGACACTAACTACCCTCTAACTTTGATTTAACTATTCTAACTATACCAACTAATAATGCTAACTGAATACACACACGTCATACATATTTTGCACTAACAAAACCGGTTTACGAATCTCGACGAAATATTATTTAATCGTTACCGGTTTAACGATTAATTGGCTTTAGTGAAATGGATCGCGACAGTGGGCCTTTACTAGACTAAAATCCCGTTAGGGAGATTAAAAGGACGAGGATTAGGATTGCATAAAACCTAATCATAGTCTCTCTCCCTCTTTCCCCTTTCCGTCGCACACATCCACGCCACCCTATCCCTCTCTCGTTTCGGTACCGCCGGCCACCACCACCATGTCACCGTTGCCTGTCGCTATCATAATGGTGAAACGAGATCCAAGATTGATCACCGCCGCCCTCCGTTTGGAAACTGAAGCCGCCACGCAGCCGCCGAGGGGAGATCCGCGGCTGCCGCCATCGAGATCGCAAGGGTCGACCACCGTGAGGTGGTCCTCGCCCTCGCCTGCGCCGTCGCGTCCGATGTTCGAGCCTCCACATGCTGTCGAATCCCGAAACCCTAAGTGGTCGGCGCCACTCTAAGCGCCACCGGTGAGTCGTCATTGGGAAGACACCGGCTCCGCGTACGACGGAGATTTCGGATTCGGGTGTCGTGAAATGTGACACCGTTTCATCACCGCCATCACCATCGTTTCGCTTGATGTCCGCGATGCCGATGCCCGAGATTCCATCTTCACACATGGTTGAAGATCTGACTCAAAGATTTGAGTCGGGCGTTACCGTTCAACCTAACTCCAGTTCGTCGAACCCAGGTGTCTTGAACGGATGTTTGGATCCTGCCAAGGTATATCTAACTTGATATAGATATTTAATTTATATATTATTTTTTTTGTTTACGCGTACACGGTGATCAGATCCTGTCTACGGTTTTAACATTATTCGCGTTGTAAAAGTTTTCCGCTGCGTATCTTATTTAGATAATTAACCGGTTAATTATTTGGTAATAAAATTTCAACGGGCAACCCGGATATCCAATGTAAAACCCAACAATCTTATGTGCTTATTCACGTGTTATGATCTGCTAGGATCGGATTACTCTCTAAGTGAATATGTTTACGGGCGTATTCAAACGATCATAAACGATCTGGTTTTCAAACGATTTTGCAAACTCGATTGGATGAACATCTTGCATGTTTGTCGTATTCCACATAGAACCTAAGTGTCTTAAATATTGTTAGGACGCATTTAGGTTAGACATTTTCTCTTTTTGCTTAGTGTCACTCACATGTGAGTTTCACGGACCCCCTTTTACATATTCACAACAACGGTTTTCGTTGTGAGTCTCACGTCCCCTATTTTAAAACTACTTGTTTTAAATAATTTTAGGGGGAGATTACATGCTTTCAAATGTTTTCAAAACTCATAATACTTTCAAAGATTTTAATGATATCAACACATTGTCTTACTATTTTAAAGCACACTGATTACGTAAGACAATTCTCTCTACATTAATTCCTTACACAACTGAAATGTTAATATGGGGTATAGCGAGGTAATCATGGATAGTACTATTGGGGTTTGACAAACCCTACCCATGTTAATAGCACTAACATTTTACGGAAGGTCAAGCGGGTACAACATTGACCCATCTCAATACGTTAATTGTGGTAGAGATAATTGACACACAAGACAATATCAATTTTGGTCAGCTTTGTTTCCAGTGACTTCGGTAATGGTTAGTTGGGTGGAAACCCTCGTTATAAAATAGTATGGGTAATTGTGTTTGAGTTCATAAACAATATGGATAGGTTTCACGTAACAATACATTTTTTCTAAATAATTGGTATTGCTACAAATTGAATTGATAAACTGATTTTAAATAATTACTTTTTAAATACATCCCACACCGTCAATGTACTGAAATCAACATGGAATCTCAAATATTTAATTCCGAACTCTCTTTTGACTGCACAACACTTTAATTCAGAGTCGTACATCTAGCTGATAATCTCTTCAATCACTTGACCATTATAATTAACATGTTTTCGTTGTTTTAGAGGCTTTGAAGGTGGAGTATAATTGGCATGAAATTCCTTCATCCATTCGTCAAACATCCTTCTTTTTTCTTCTTCTTTCTTTCCATCAGCAACCGGGTCAGTATCTTTGCTTGTCTTCTCTTTTCTTAAGATCTCCTCTACTTCTTTGAAATCTGATTTTTCAAAAACATTGAAATCAGGATCAGCATCATTAAAATTTGAATATGTCTCGGGATATTTCATGCGTCACATCCTCAATATCAACTTCATCATAAAATTCATCTGAAGAATCAGATTTACCCTTAGCAGCAGGAGTATTCACCACAATTTCAAGATTAAGCTCAAGAAGCTCAACATTCTGTTCTTTAGACAATGTGTGAATAAAATCACCTTGTTCAATTACACCATGTTCAGAAGCATATATAACAGAAAAAGCAGAAGCTTTAACATGTGTCTGTGGCGTAATTTCATATTTATCTATAGATTCACCCTTGGACGCCTCAGTACCGTGCTAGACGCACCAGCTGAGTTGAACCATCAGCATGTCCCTCGGGATCATTGTCTTCATCATCATTTCTCAAAAATGCCAACTCATCACCCTTGCAGGTTTCAACCTTTCGTCCTTCAATCTCCCCTTGAGCATCAAACCTATCCATTAATTGTGTGACTTGCTCACTCAGCTTTGTAATAGCAGTCTCATTTTCAGTATCTCTGGTTCTCAGCTGAAACAACTCTTGAGTTGAGTCTTGGCCTGATCATGTCTTCTCAATTCAGCAATCTTGATGTCTTTAGCTCGATCATTAGCCTTTAAGACTTCAATATGTTTGTTTAGATCAGTGACACAAGTTGACAAAAAGTCGAGTTGTGCGAGACCAGATGGAGACACATTTTTATTCGGAGAAGGAAAGATAATATTGAAATTTGGAGAACCAAAGTTATCCAAATTTGGTATTGAAGCAGCGGGAGTTGAAGTTGATTATTAGAACATGAACCTTGTGTGGCCATTACTGTTTGAATTGTTAAACATACTAGAATTCGTAGGGCCACGAACTGAGTCACAAACTGAACCACGATCTGGACACGAACTGCAGTTCGTGACAACGAACTGTGAGTTCGTGAGCATGTCTAGTTCGTGGGTACTTAATAAGTATAAATAGTTTCGGTTTTTGATTCAAGTCAAAGTTTTGGTCTAGTTCAGTCGAGATCTATGTGTTGAGAGGGGAGGTGCTGTCCAACCTCCCCCGAGTCCTTTAACGATGTATACTTCCTCAGTTATTGTAATCATTCAACACTTTTAATGATCAAAACTTCCGTATCTATATTCTATCGACCTAGAAACGATCCGTCTCATGCTTTTTCTCACACACAGACACACACACACACACATATATATATATATATATATATATATCTTAACCAATTTAATTATCACATAATAAAATTTATCCACAACAAATTAGTTATCTCATAACTAATTTTATCTATGTTTTATAAATAAAATGTCCTCCACGTTTATTATTAATCGTGAATATGTTAAACTAATTAACATTCTTGTTCGTTGCCCAAAGTTTAACCCTTTTGTATCGGGCCTTGATAGTCACGTTAATATTATCCGACGATCGGACATTATAATCCAACAGTATACACAGTGACTTCTCATTTTCTTTTTCAATATCTTTTGATATATCTTGAAATACGCATCAAAATATTGTCCACTAGTTCAAGCATCAGATTTAATGAATATCACATATGTATACTTTCTAATTTGCTACGCCTACCTAGCACATCAAACAATGCTCTTATGGCTTTTTCACTTACTCTATCCGCGATTCAGAAACACTAGCCAATGTACCTTCATTTTCCAATTATCAATTTCTCAATTTTGATCAATTTCTCTCTTTTTTTAATCTTTTGCATTGCTCCCCCCCCCCCCCCCTCCCTAAAATGAAAAACTCTATTTTTGGATTTTTCATCTTATAAAATGCAAGTCACTATTTTTTGCTTTTTTATTTTTCTCCCCCTAAACATATATACAACTACTACTTTTAAAACAAACTTGAAAGAAGGAAATTGATCGACCAACACTGACACGTTCAGTTTAGTTGTTTTCAGCAAATATTGGTTTGAAAAAGGTGTTGAGAATGATTAAGTCTTTGAAATGCTAAATTATCAGTAACATACACTTGATAGGTCCTCTTGAAGAAACCTGCAAACACCAGATAAAACATTAGTGGTTTTCGGATCAGCCCGAGTCAACTGCCTCGGGTCGCCCAATGTCTTCAACAAAATCTTTGTTGGCCATGGAAACAACCCGGGGTTTCCACATCATTGGTGATTAAAATTTTAAAATGAACCCAAAATTTTTATCTACTAGCGTCTTTGACCAAGACGACTAACTTGTTGATGTAGACTTGTCAGATTGTGGTTCATCAAAAATTTTACCACTCACATCCACAAATTTAGCAGTTTTGTTCACGAACTATTTTGTTGCAACATTCGTCGGAAATTGAGCAGCAAGATGTCCAGCTTGACGACATGCATAACACTTTCTTCTAAAAATGTTTAGTGAATTTCAAAAATTTTCTTTGGATTTTGAAAATTCTTTGGTTTCTGGCGATGGTGCTTAGCTGGTGAATCATAATAACCATAAGAGTTTCCATATGCAAATAAATCAAAGAAATCATCGTAGAAGTTATACCTGAGAGATGAACTTCGTGGTGAATAGAGTGAACCACATGAAGAACCTTCAGACTAATAACGATCATTCTTTGATGTAAACACATTCTGCTTCCTTTGTTGTTGAACTGGACCTTGTTGATTCTGAACAGACTTTGCAACAACCTTCTTCTTCTGTTTTCTTTGTTGGACTTAGACTGAGACCTCCTTGACTTCATAACCAAGACCTTTATGTTTGTAGCCAGGATGTTTTGATGACCCAGTTTTAACTTTCTTCTTTCTAGACTTAGATTTCTTCTTCTTTTCTGAAACTGGAGTAGCAAACTTTGAATAATCACACATTTCTTCACTTAGATTGACCAGAGCAATGAAAACTTTGACATATCAACCGGTGCAGGAACTTTATGTAAATCAGCTTCCTTGACACTCTCTTCACTCTTCTCTATCTTATACAAATAATTCAGCAATGTACGTGAAAGATTGTAATTCTTTACT